>LR738714.1:335635077-335671654 GCA_902687465.1 Secale cereale
CTGAGTCTTTTATAGGAGTATATATATATATTTCTCATGCTGTTTTGATGAGGTGAGGGAGGGATGTGGTTGCTTTCAAGATAATAAGGGGTTTTCTGCAAATTGGAGCACATAAGTGGGCTATTGTTGCAAAAATGCCACAACTTACCTCACGGCCCTTAGATGCAGATCTAATGGTCAGAAACGATGGATGGCAGACACACCACGATCACCAACTGAGTCTTTTATAGGAGTATATATATATTTCTCATGCTGTTTTGATGAGGTGAGGGAGGGATGCGGTTGCTTTCAAGATAATAAGTGGTTTTCTGCAAATTGGAGCAGAGAAGTGGGCTATTGTTGCAAAAATGCCACAACTTACCTCAGAGCCGTTAGATGCAGATCTAATGGTCAGAAACGACGGATGGCAGACACAGCACCATCACCAACTGAATCTTTTATATGAGTGTATATATATATCTCAGGCTATTTTGATGAGGTCAGGGAGGGATGTGGTTGCTTTCAAGATAATAAGGGGTTTTCTGCAAATTAGAGCAGAGAAGTGGGCTATTTTTGCAAAAATGCCACAACTTACTTCACAGCCGTTAGATGCAGATCTAATGGTCAGAAAAGACGGATGGCAGACACACCACCATCACCAACTGAGTCTTTTATAGGAGTCTATATATATTTCTCATGCTGTTTTGATGAGGTGAGGGAGGGATTTGGTTGCTTTCAAGATAATAAGGGGTTTTCTTTAAATTGGAGCAGAGAAGAGGGCTATTGTTGCCAAAATGCCACAACTTACCTCACAGTCGTTAGATGCAGATCTACTGGTCAGAAACGATGGATGGCAGACAAACCACCATCACCAACTGAGTCTTTTCCAGGAGTATACATATATTTCTTAGGTTTTGATGAGGTGAGGGAGGGATGTGGTTGCTTTCAAGATAATAAGGAGTTTTCTGCGAATTAGAGCAGAGAAGTGGGCCATTGTTGCAAAAATGCCACAACTTACCTCACGGCCATTAGATGCAGATCTAATGGTCAAAAACGACGGATGGCAGACACACCACCATCACCAACTGAGTTATTTATAGGAGTATATATATATTTCTCATGTTGTTTTGATGAGGTGAGGGAGGGATGTTGTTGCTTTCAAGATAATAAGGGGTTTTCTGCAAATTGGAGTAGAGAAGTGGGTTATTGTTGCAAAAATGCCACAACTTACCTCACGACCGTTAGATGCAGATCTAATGGTCAGAAACGACGGATGGAAGACACACCACCATCACCAACTGAGTTGTGCTAAACTTGGAATACAGATCTGCTACGCCCCGGTGGCTCACCCTGGGAGCAACGGTCAAGCAGAATGCGCCAACACGGAAGTCTTGCGTGGCCTCAAGATGCGCAGCTTTAAGAAGAAGCTTGAGGCTTGCGGCAGGGGCTGGATCGACAAGCTCCAGTCCGTGCTGTGGTCAATCCGAAACACTGCCACCAAACCTATGGGGCAGAGGCGGTCCTCCCTCACGAGGTCAAGCATCGCTCCCCATGGGTCTTGGCTTTCAATGAGGAATGCCATGACGTCGCCTAGCGGATGGACCTCGTGCTCGGCGAGGATGGCCGCCGCCGAGCTGCCCTCAGGGCGGCGCGATATCAGCAGGCGCTACAGCGGTATCACTGCCGCGGCGTCCACGCAAGAACACTTGAAGTTGGAGATTTGGTCCTGAGGCGGGTCCTCTCTAGGGAGGGGTTACACAAGCTCTCGCCCATGTGGGAGAGACCGTTTAGAATCGCCCGTGTCTCTATGCCTGGTGCTGTGTGCCTGGATACGTAGGATGTGATACCTGTCCAGAATTCCTGGAACATTGAACACCTCAGGAGGTTCTATCCATAATCAATTCTCCATGCCCGTGAAGGTCTCTGCTCGTGACACTCTCACGTAATAATGAGTTGGGGATGTACACGCCTCGGAGTCTCTTGTGCGTTGCCTACGGCCCTCAGACAGGGCTCCCACCCACGTCCCAGTGGCAGTCCTTAGCTCCGCGCTGGGAAGAAGAAGTAATGTAGGGGTCGGACGCGACCTTTTTTCCTTTTTTGGCTTGGTGTTTGGCTATCAGCCTTTTCTACTTCCTTGGCTATCAGCCCTTCCTCTACCTCATGCTATGAAGTTCTTGTGTTCCTCGCGTTTCTTGCATTTGGTTGGATGTCTTGATTGGGATCTTTCTCGCCGGTTTGAAGTTCAGCTTGTTAACCAGGGGCTGCGCCACTCGCTCTCCTTCGCGCGCCTCGCGCATGGGGGCTGGGGCACGGTCGGTAACTGACCTTCGTCTGCCACGGCCCTGTAACCTGGCCTGGCGTTGGGCTTCTTAGTCCGTGCAATCTATCCTACCGAGCCGGCTCAGACTTTGGCGCCTTAACCCGCGCTCGGTGCTCTCAGCAGCTCTCAGCTGCTCACCCATGCTCGGGGGCTGCGCGAGCTCTCTGGATTCGGACATCCTCATGACCCGATCGGGGCTCGTGACGCCAAAGAGTCAGGAGCACTCCACCTCAAGACATCGCGACGCATAAGCTAAGTAATGTCACCAAGACCAAAAACATGATAGCAAGTTCTCGCTTCATACATATGTTGCAGTCCATTACACGCCTTCTCGAGGCAACTTAAAGTTTTGACACAGGAAGGACATGATACAAAAAAGAGGGAAGAAGAAGAAGAAGAAAAGTCCGCTCCCGTTTAGTCGGAGCCTCCCAGTTCCTCCGGCTTCACCGAGCCACAGCGGCACAGCGACCCCCTCCCCTCGCCGAGCCGAGCTCGGCGGTGTGGTGGCTCGTTGTAGCCGCTGCTGCTGGAGGAGCTGCTGCTACCACAGAGGGGGGACTTGTGGCGCCCCCAGGACCAAGATCATCTCCGGAGGAGGAGCTGCTCCTTCGGACGCCGTCCCTGCCGTCCTCTTCGTCATCAGCCTCAGGACATCACCCAAGGCGCCTCCCTTCCTCCGAGAAGACCCTGCCGAACAGCGTGGAGGCGTCATCGTACCTGAAGTGGAGCGTACACCTCCCCTGCAGCCGGCGCGCGCGCGCAAACGATTGCCAGTCGTGCTCCAGGAACACGTCACCCGAGGGAGACACATCGACCTCCACCCAGGATACACCGCTGCAGCAACCGTCGGTCTACAACCAGACGCCGCCGGGGCCACTGGCCGGTAGCATGTTGCCAAAGGAGCGGGGAAGCCGGAGCCACGAGCCGCCGGGCTTCTCCGCCCACACCACGAACTCCGACAACACATCGAAGGAGTGGAGCTGCGGGCGCGGAGGACGCACGGCCGCCATGCGCCGGCTCGCGCCTCCTCGCCCACCGTGGCCGCGCCCATAGCTCCACTCCTTCACCGCGGGAAGACGCACCGTGCCTCTCACTGGCGACCAAGGAGACACCTGGAAGGCCGCTCCCGCTTCCTCGAGGAGTTGCGGCGGGCGCAGCGGCATGCTTACGGGGACGCCCGCGGCACCTATTCGACGGCGGTGAGGCCAAGTCCTTTGGGGCCTTCCCCTTCTCCGCGACTGACGGCTTCCTCAGCGGCGCCATGGAGATCTCGCAACAAGAGGGATAGCGGGGAGCAAGCAAGGAGGTAGACGGCGCTGGCTTGAAGATGGCTTGGGGGCTCCTCCCCCCTAGTCCCATTTATAGGGCGGAGGAGCCCAACTGCCAGTCACTCGCATCGCAGCCATAACAGCCCCGTCGTCTGTGATGGGGAGTTGTCAAGTCACACGATTACCAAGACTGCGTGGGAAGCGGAGTTGCCATGTCCCATCCAACAGTCACGCGCCAGCCTGGCCCGTAGCCTTTTGGGGCCCGCGGCGCTTCGTCCTCGACTAAGGCTTTGCCTCGAAGCCAACTCCGTGCGCACCTTGGGCCCTGGGGCTACTGTCGGCGTCCTGGGAACCAGGGTACCCAGACTTGCCTGTCTGCGGGCCGCAGCACGCTCCTACCACGGCCTGGTACGGCCTAGCTGATCGACCAGTTGCTCAAGACACTCGCGAGGAGAATGACGTCAAGACCTCCTCAGGAGCGGCCTCGGCTAGGTCGCCCCAGAGGGGCGGAGAATCTAAGGCCAAGCCTGCCTCCGGAGGTGGCAGTGACGTTAGCAATGACACACTGCACCAGCGGGTGCCAGCGCGTGCCAGCGACACAGTTGCCGTTTTGGTGCAAGGGGGACAGCACAGGCATAGTTTCCCGAGGAGCAGGACCAATGTTTCTCCATTGGTGCAACAAGACCGAAGACCGCAAGGACGACAGGGAGGATGTCACCATCGAGCCCACCACCGCATCACCAACTGATCCTTTTGCAAGCAAAGACCGCTTTTGTCAGGATAGGAAAGTCCTTCTGTTCCCGCAAAAAAATGGCCGTTGTGGGATCCCCTCCCGCCTAAATATTTCGGGGGAAGAGGACTCTAGCCGCCTATATAAGTAGCTAGGATCCCCACCATGAAGAGGGGGACAAGAAGAGACGGAGCAGATCCATAAACTCTGCCTTCACGCAACGGAGCAAGAAGTCTTGCCTCCTCACCCTCCTGAGCTCTCCTCCCGAGCTTAGGAACCAATATACTAGTTCATACTCCAGCCCTCCTGAGGCCAATCCACCAAAGTAGGAAGTAGGGTTTTACACCACAAGGTGGCCTGAACCTGGGTAAACTCTTGCGTGCTTCACTTGTTGTTTGCTTGAATCTCTTCACTGGACAAGGGCGAGACGTTAGGTGGACGTGAGTGGGAGAGATCTTCGTTCATGCCCTCGTGTTCGAACTTCTTGGGTTTGCGGAGCCCGTAATCCGACAGTGACCAGCGCAGGTAGCGTCGTCGTCGTGTCCCCTGCGGCCGAAGTGGGGTGGAGGACGCCGGAGGAAGACATCATTAACAGTATCCCGATAGTCATGGTCCACAATACGTAGGTGAAGAAGGAATGCAGTCTCTGCACCCTCGTCGCGCTGGAGGACACTGCTGCAGCGACAACGCCCACTTTGGTACAAGCCCTGATCCCCCCGTCGCCCTTGTCACAGGTGTAGCCGCGGGGCACGAATCTCCGCCAAAGCAGGGTGATCAAGTCGCACCACCGAACAGGATCGTCAACCCCCAAGCACACCCTCCTCGTCATCATGTCGCCACAAATGAATGGCTTGCAGTGCGGGAGAACGGTACGACACCACCGCCGGCGTCGCCAGAAGTTGGGCGACGTCGCTTTCTACGTCATCGTCCATGCCAAGCACTGCTTCAGAAGCCATGGCGCGAGCCCAACACCTATTGAGATTCCACCTAGCGGCCAATGAAATGGATTAATTGAGAGCCACCATTCAAAGTTTGATTGGTCTTGCTAAAGCAGGAGGATCACGACAGGCAGGGCCATCGCGACAACCACAAGCAACAGTAGCGGTCCAAGCTGCTGCCCGCGCAGGAGGGGCCGCCCGGACGGTACAGTCCCCTCCACGGTAGCCAGCGCAGGGGCTCCAGCTAGAACCGCACAACCAAGAACCCGATGACGTGTTGATGTCTTAATATGATCCTCGAGCCTGTCGAGACTAGCGGCCTGTCCTGGAGGACAAGCCGAGGGAAGACGCACGCATCACCATAGAACAATGCTGCGAAACCCACCGCTAGTCCGACTGACGCAATGGCCCCGACGTCGACGAACCCATGTCCAGTGGGAGCGGGTACCTTCCTATCGAGGTTGGGTGATCCTCTTTCTCTCGTGAGATATGGCAAGTCTGTTGGCCATCTACCCGCAAGTTCAAGCCAGAGATACCAGAGAAGTATGACGGGAGATTGAACCTGATAGAGGTCTTGAGCATCTAGACCATCGCCGTTCAAGCTGCCAGAGGAAGAGATGAGAAGATGTTCGCCAACAACTTCCCTTTGGCACTCAAGCCAAATGTGAGGTCATGGCTGATGCCCCTGCCAAAGAACTCCATCTCGACCTAGGCTGGCCTGTGCAACATGTTTGTTGGCGCCTTCACGGGCGGCCAGCAAGAGCCAGGATGACCCAGCGACTCATAGCCCCTCCCACAGAATGAAGGTGAGAGCTTGCGGAAGTACATGCAAAGGGTTAGCTGGGTGCACAAGAACATTCCAGAAATCCACCCGTCAGCCGTGATTACCACATTCTAGTCCAATGTGCGCAACCACAGGATACGTTGCAAGATGAACATGCAGTTTCCCATGACTATGAACGAGCTTTAGACCTAGCCAGATAAGTGTGCCCATCCAGAAGAGGGGAGAAAACTCCCCCGAGAGGAACACAGTGTCAAAGTTGATTCGGAGCATGATGATGATGCTATTGACCAGAAGAAGAAGAAAAACTCATGCAACAAGAAGTGCAAGGAGAAAATAGTTCTGGATGTGGAAGGATCCCGCGTTCCTAGTACCAGCAAGAAGGCCAAGACCAAAGCTCTCGGCAAGGAAGTTGCCACGTGCACTGACTGTCGGGAAGCTGCGACTGCCGAGAAGGCTAGGAAGGCTGACGGGCCGTACTGCAAGATCCATCGGACCAAGGGCCATAATCTCTAGGAGTGTCATCAAGTTGTGCAACTCGTCAGGAAGCAAAAGGTTGAGTATGAGAAGCATGACAAAGAGAGAGACCAAGATGGCACTGGCGGGAAGGGCCGAGAAGGCACATGAGGCCGCCCCGGCAATGTCCCTCAACATTAAGGGAAACCTGCTAAAGGCCATGACAAGAAGGAATGCGATGACGTCAGCGATGAAGGGGGTGAAGAGGAAACTAGTGAGCAGGAGTTCCAGAAGGCCATTGACGCCTTGTGCATTGACAGAGGTGAGTCTTTGCACTCTTCTCGCCACCAGCTTAAGCAATGGGCATGTGAGGTCAATGTTGTGGAGCTAGTGGCACATTCCTAGAAACCACTCAAGTGGTCCCACACGCCCAATATTTTTTACGAAGAGGATCACCTAGACTGCACCATCGAGGTAGGGTGCTTGTCCTTGTTGGTTTCACCAACCATCCTCAACCTCAAGGTCACGAAGATGTTGGTTGATGCTGGGCCGGGTTAAATCTCATTTCTCCCAAGGTCATCAGCAAACTACAGATAATAGAAGAAGAGCTTAAGGTTACTGGCACCTTTCAAGGGATCAACCATGGCAAGAGTCGTCCGAAGGGCAAGATCACATTGTCGATGGCATTTGGAGGGGAGATAAACTACCGGATTGAGAAGATCGCGTTCGATGTGGTTGAGCTTCCACTGCCGTACAATGGAATACTTGGACAACCTGCCCTGGCGAAATTCACGGCGGTATCTCACTATGCCTACAACACTTTGAAGATGCCAGGGCCAGTGGGCGTCATTTCCATCCCATCAGACAAGAAGGACACAATCATATGAGTGGATAAGATGTACCAGGAGGTAGTCACTGCCGAGGCCGCGGAAGCCGTCGTTCCCAGCAAGGAAAACAAGAAAATAAGAGAAGCTAGCACAGATACCAACAAGGAATCCTGGAAGCGCGCCTCGCCGGGGTGCGCTGCGCCTGTCGATGACTTGCCGATAAGGTCCAATGGGAAGAGATCAAAGATTGATGCACCTGCTATCAAGAAGGTCCTAGAAGGGCTGGTTGGCATTGCTTGTATGTTCATTATCAGCTCCAGCCTTGATGACAAATAGGAAAGAACGCCTGTTTCCTTCCTGCGGGTGAATGTTGATGTGTTTGCTTGACAAGCATCTGAAATCCATGGCGTTCCTAGGGAGGTAAACGAGCACCACCTTGTTGTCTGTCCCCATGCCCGGCCCGCCAAGTAGAAGGCCCGGAAGTATGCTTTGGAGCGGCAGCAATTCATTTCCGAAGAAATCAAGAAACTTGAAGTTGCTGGTTTGGTGAGAGTAGTGTTGCATCCAACATGGTTGGCAAATCCGGTGGTGGTACGCAAGGTGAATGGGAAATGGAGGCTTTGCATATATTTCACAGATCTAAACAAAGCATGCCCGAAGGACCCATTCCCCTTGCCACGCATAGATCAAATTGTGGATTCGACCTCCGGATGTGACCTTCTTTCCTTCTTGGATGCATACTCCGAGTACCACCAGATATTCATGTCAAAGGAATATGAACATAAGACTATGTTTATACCCCATGTGGCATGTATTGCTTTGTACGAATGCCCTTCGGGTTAAAGAGCGTAAGGTCCACCTTCGCATGAACCGTCCAGATTGGTTTTGAGCCTCAACTCCACATGAATATTGACGCTTACATGGATGACATCGTAATCGAGACCAAGTACAGATACACACTTATTCAAGAGCTGGAAGAAACCTTTGCAAATATGCACAAGATCAACCTGAAGCTTAATCTAGAGAAGTGTGTGTTTGGCGACCCCTCCGGCAAGCTACTTCGCTTCTTTGTGTCTCACCGAGGGATAGAGGCCAGCCCCGACAAGATTAGAGCAATTGAGTAGATTCAAGCACCCAGATCAATCAAGGATGTGAGGCGCTTTACTGGATGTGTTGCCGCACTGAGCAGGTTCATCTTCAAGTCCGCCGAGCGTGCCCTACCGTTCTTCAAAGTTTTGAAGAAGGCAGGGCCGAAGAATTGGACCCCATAGGCAGAAGCAGTGCTGCAAGACTTAAAAACCTACCTTTCCTCTGTTCCCACCTTGGTTGCTCCTAGACCATAAGAGCCGTTGCTGCTGTACCTAGCAACAACTAATCAAGTGGTTAGTGTAGCCTTGGTGGCATGGCGGGAAGTGCAAGGAGGATCAGATGAAGCTACTATCCATTCCGGGGAAGGAAGTAAACCATTCGCGGCAGGATCGAGTGCAGATCAAGAGAAAGAAGGGCAGGGTAGTGAAAGGAAACCCCAAGTCCGTAGCAAGGAAGAAGGTAGTGCAGCGAATAGTTTACCTTGTCAGCTCCCTGTTGCAGGGAGCAAGATCAAGGTATTATCGAGTGCAGAAATTAATCTTCGGCCTCATCATGGCCTCAAGGAAGCTGCACTACTACTTCCAAGCCCACAAGATCACAATTGTAGACCGTTTTCATCTGCAACACATATTGAGGAACGCTGAAGCCATCGTCAGAAGAGTTTAATGGGCTTTGGAATTATCAAGCTTTGGGATGAAGTATGTAAGCCCGTCAAATATTTAGAGCGGAGCACTGGTGGAGATTATTGTGGAGTGGACACCAACTCCAGATGAAGAGACGCTAAAAATAGTCATCCCGGGCAAGGAAGCGCCTCAGGAATGGATTATGTACTTCGATGGTGCTTTCTCACTTCAGGATGTAGGGGCTAGCGTGCTCTTCATCGCACCCACCAGAGAGCACCTGAAGTATGTGGTCCAATGCACTTTCCTCGAGAAAGGGCTACCAAAAACACTGCAGAGTATGAAGGGCTCCTTGTCGGATTCAGGATTGCAATAGAATTGGGGATCAAGAAGCTGATCATTTGAGGAGATTCACTTCTAGTGGTGAGACAAGTCAACGAGGATTACCAGAGTCCATTGATGGAGGCATACGTTGAAGAAGTGAGGAATTTGGAGGAACACTTTGAAGGATTATAAATAGAGCACGTACCACGTGTGGAAAATAGCATCGCTGATTATCTGTCAAAGTGTGCCACGCAGAAGCTCCCTTTGGGACCATGAACTTTTGTCCTCCATTTAACTCAGCCATTTGTATCCCCATTGAAAATGGCCAAGAAGAGGAGGAAGCTGGACTCCGGAAAGTCATCACCAGCAGTACCTTCAGAGGTCCCCGATAAGGAGGCTGCCGGGAACAACTCCACCTCACCTGGCGAGCCGCACTCTTCCGCAGGACCTCGGGTCTTTGTGTTCGAGGAAATCTCTCACACGAGTGAGGAGGTGCCATTAGCTCTAGTTGTTGAGCCACTCTCTCCAACTTGGGTGCAACACATCGTCCACTACCTCCAAACTGGAGAACTTCTCGAGAAGCAAGAAGAAGCCGAAAGAGTAGCCCATAGGGCCAGTATGTATTAGTTCATCGACAACACGCTATACCGAAGGAGGCCAACCGGTGTGAAATTGAAGTGCATTTGTCGGGAAGAAGGAAAGGAACTGCTAACAGAGATACATCAAGGCGTGTGTGGCTCTCAAATTGGTTAAACAGCCTTGGCTCGAAAAGCTTTCCGGCAAGGTTTCTACTAGCCCATGGCCCTCCAAGATGTAACTGAGCTAGTCACAAGATGTGAAGGCTGCCAGTTCCACTCCAAGAATATCCATCAGCCTGCTCAAGATCTCTAGATGATCCCTTTGTCAAGGCCATTTTCGGTCTGGGGGCTCGATATCTTGGGCACCTCCCCCCATCCTACTAGGGGCTTTAAATACTGGTACATCACCATCGACTTGTTTTCAAAGTGGCCGGAAGTCGAGCCCGTGAGGAAGGTGACCGCACAGTCAGCTATCCAGTTCTTGAAAGTATTGGTGTGCCATTTTGGAGTACCTGCCAGAGTCATCACTGACAACGGCACCTAGTTCACAAGCCACGCCTTCATGCAATACGTTCATGCCCTCAGAAGCAAAGTCTCATTCGCCTCTGTTGCCCATCCCAGAAGCAATAGACAAGCTGAGAGGGCAAACACTGAAGTGTTGCGAAGACTCGAGACAAGAACATTTGATAAGTTGCAGTAGAGTGGCAGGCGGTGGATCGACGAGCTGCTGGTGGTTCTTTGGTCCCTCCGTATGACACCACATCGAGCTACGGGCCAGACTTCCTTCTCCCTAGTCTATGGGGCAGAAGCAGTGCTCCCCACGGAACTCAAATACGGTTCTCCTCGATTACTTGCTTATGATGAAGTAGCGCAAGAACATCACCGGTGTGACGATGTTGTACTACTTGAGGAGAACTGTCTCTGGGCTGTTGTACGTGTTGCACGATACTAGCAAGCCCTGCGTAGCTATCATAGCCGCAGGGTTCATGCCCGAAGTCTTGAGGAAGGCGGTCTTGTCCTTAGACTCGTTTAGTCCGCCAAGGGTGCAAACAAGCTAAGGCTGAAGGGGGAAGTCCTTAGCGGGTAGTACGAGTCACCTGACCTGGCGCAGTCTCTCTGGAGACCGGAGACGTCCTTCAGTTATAAAACCCATGGAACATTGAGCATTTTCGTAAGTTCTACCCGTAAGGTGCGCATGTCAGGCCATGCCCAGCAGCCACCCTTTTGTACAAGCCTTGTCGATGCTGCATGTAACCCTTTGTACAAATCCAGGAGCAGACCCTGAGCAGCAGAGAAATAAATGAAGTGTTGGGGCCCCCAAAAAACGCATGCATGCGTAGCTTTGCACAAGCATCTCATGAGCATATAGACAAGGGCATATGCTGCTATGTTTCCTTCTGCACTAACTGCAGGTTTCTTGCCGCGGATTCGGTCCCGAAAAGATGAAATGGAAACAAGCCAACATATCAATCCCCGGCAAGCAAACCAGATAAGTTCCATTTCTTCCTATCCATTTGTGTTCCTATAAGAAGAACTTGTGCATTTGAAAGACCTCGACACCTCCAATAGCATTTGTGCTCTTGTTCTATGGTTTGAATAATGCTTCATCCAAGACAGTCGTAGTTGAATTTTCTAGAAGAGATTTAGCAGGGGGCTGCTCTCCTTCCACAGCGTTGTGCCCGGCAGGCTAAGCTCTGCGTCAACGTCGGAAGGCACCGACAACACAACTTTCCGGGAAAGGAATTGTTTACTTGAAAGTATGGAGGTATTTTCCCTCTGCATGGATAAAGTACATGCACAAGTGCCCGACATGACTGTCTTTCCTTTCATTAACATGTTGATAAGAAAGTACAAAACTTACAGAACATAAACATGGATAGGAGATATTGCATAGTTGAAACTAGAATTTGGCGAATGCCTACATATTTTAGACTGAAAAAAGATAAGTGCCCCGTAATCCCTTTCTTGTCCCTATCCTCCTAGGAACTACAGTGGGAGGTGAAGGGGGCAAAAGGAGCGCCTGGGTAGAAGCCCAACATGATCCTGTCAGGCCCCGTGATGGGGAGCCTGGCAAGATTGGGAGGGCGCAGGCGAAAGTGATGGTGGAGGGAGCAGTGGAGATAATCCCCTGGTCGCCACCACTAGGGACAAGAGGAAGCGGCATGGCGAATGAAGCCGGATCCCATGAGGAACCGTGTCGAGGCCTAGATGGAAGGCTGCTGAGGATCCGGAGACACCATTGGCACTTCCACGTCCATCTCCCCAGCAAATTGCCTTGCAAGAAGGAGATGCAAGTGCAGATGGTGGTGCCGGCGACTGACAGTAATGATACGGCTGGTGTTCAACATGAGTCGGAGCCGTCTTCCTCCCGATCGGCTCCCACGTCATCGCTGTCACTGTCCTCCTCATCGTTGTCGCTTGAGGAGGAGCTTTCGTCTTCGGTCGTGCTCTGCATGCAGCACCCTAAGCGAGCACCCAAATGCCCGAAAACGTTGGAGGAGAGCAGGGCCACGTCTATTAATATAAAATGGAGGACGGTAACTGCTGCCAAGCTATGGGCATGAGCGAAGGTTTTCCGGCTGCGTCGGAGGAGCATGACGTGAGGGGCCAGAAACTTTGCATTCACCTGCATGCTGCCGTTAGAGCAACCCCTCATGTGTAGCCTCAACGCTGGCAGCTAGTCTACCTCCATCAGCGTTGAGAAAGGAGTGGGAATCCAAAGACGACAACATGGGGGACCATGCAGCTTTACAATGAATTCCAGCGGTTGGTCCCCAACGTGGCCTTCAGGCGGCCCCAGAGCGACTAGAGGAGGAACGATCGCAACACCGCCACATCCTCTTCGGCCCCGAGCACCGCGACGGCCACACCCTCGTCCTACACCTCTACTACGGGCCCTGGATTCCACCCCCATGTCACTAGTTTGGGGAGGAAGGCGCTGTCGAGAAGAAGATCTCGTTGCTGCCGCCGGAACACTAGCACGCCCCCTACCCCTCGCCATTTGAGGGAGAAGAAGGAGACAAGCGGAAGGAAGAAGAAGATGTGTCTGAGTTAGTCCCTAGTCTGTTTCTGTTTTTATAAGTGGATTGGGCCGGGGGCTGGATCCTCACGTTGAAGGCCACCACCTCGCTCCACCACCCGACTCCATTGCACCACTGACGGCACACAGAATCAAAACCGACCAGCTACGCCAATACACGGCATCTGGCTTTCAACCATGGCGCTCCTCCCTGCGCCCGACATTTTAGCCACCAACCTGCGCAATGCATGCATCATACGTGGCAGAAACGGCAGGAACGACATATGGGAAAAAGGTAGTTTCTATCCCCTGGGTCTGGGACATGGGTAACCAGCAGGTCATGGCTTAAAGATCACCCCACGACGTCTCGCATGCCATGCAAGAAAAGCGGAAACTATGCTCATTCAAGCATAGATTAATGAAGAAGCAAGAAAAATATCAGAAATGAGCTACCACGAGCCCTCTACATGTGTACTTGATAGGGCCTACCCCGACGACGCCCGGTAACGTGTTCGGACCAGGCCAAGGGCTTCTGTCGGTGCAACAAACTTGGTATATGTTGCCCAGACTATACACATGCAGAGAAGCGAGGTTGCAACGACCAAACAAGACCAAGCTGAAGATATATCTCATTGAGTAATCAAAGGGCGGATCAAGAAGACCAAGTCAATAAGAAGGAGCAAGATATCACCAAGGAAAAACCTCCCTTGCTAGGCAGGCAAGCCCAGCATGCTCAAGGCCACACCAAAGACAAGTCTCAAGACACCCCCGGCAGGCTTGCCGGGGATGCCGAGGGTGGATTGCCCCGCCAAGACACCACCGCTCCACTGCACAGCGACTCAAGTCACTTATCAGTGCGGTGTCGAGCCCCAGATGATTAAGTGGCATGCACCAAGCACGTGGTTGCCACCCAGAACATGTTTTACCTCCAAATGACACCCGACCATCGGCGTGTTAGGAGGACAGGGCAAGAGACAGCAAAAATGGCACAACAAGGCTTGTCGGGCTACTCCACGACATGACACCAAGCGGTGCATTTGATGTACCCTGGCCTGTCTGCAGAGTTAGGTATGATAGCACTGTTTGCTATCTAATCAACCAACATTGACCATGTCGCCACTCTGGATACCCCTTGAACTATAAAAGGAGCACCGAGGCGAGCAAGAAAAGGATTCACACCTTTGTACGCTCATACGCGCATAGTTGCTCTCCCTGAGTCCACCTTGCTGATCTTGAGCACTACTTGCTCTTCGCGCTCCCTCATCCAATCCACCAAAGCAGGAGTAGGGTTTTACATTTTGTAGTGGCCCGAACCTGGGTAAAAACCACCGTGTCACCATTGTCGTGCTCGCTCTACGGTCTCCGCTCTTTCTGCAACGTGCCATTCCCCCTTGCCGAACCACAAGGGGCCAATGGCCCCATAGGTGATCGTGTTTTACCATGACATGCACCGGCAATCTCTCAGATGGCGTCCTTGCAAAGAACATCTCCCTTCTCCCCACCAAGGATAGTTGCCGCACACAAGTCCTTGCACCTCGGTGGTGCACTCAATGTCGTGCCGCGCCTCTTAATCTCGAATGTTGTCAGCTATCTGTCAATGATGAATCTAAAGTCCCCGGAGCCATCAACTCCTCCCACCAGGGCTTCGTTCAATGGATCTGAATCTCGACATGCTACCTACTAGACATACCATACACTGAGGCTGCCTGGCTGACATCCCATCAATTCTAAAAACTTCAGCAGTTTGAGTTCTAGCATTACTATGAAAATAGGTTACCACCAATCACTGCATCTGTGCCCTCACCACTGATGTCCATCTCATGGTTTTCCTCCTATCTCCACACCGCCACCTTGACCTGGTGCCATCTAGCAAACACTCTGGTACAAAAGCTTCAACTCCCACTGCTGAAAAAACTTGCGCTTGTGTTGGTTTATCTGTATGAGGCCTCACTACACAACCTCATCCACTCCAGTTGCCTTGTCCTGGAGCGTTTGGTGCTTGTTTTTGGAAACATAATTCATATCCCTTGCCCCAAAATAAAGTCGCCTCACCTTGTAAGCATTGGAATTCATTTTGAAGGACATGAACTCATCATCAAATCTGCTCCTTCACTTCAAAGGTTGCTCCTTGATTGTTGTGATAAACCTTTGCAAATAACTATGGTCTCTACACATAAACTGGAGACCTTGGGTGTAATTCATGATCCATTTAAAGGTAACAATATGTTGGTTGGCTCCACACTTTTTCAGGTATTATATATTATCCATGTACACTTTTGTAATCTGCATTTTTCATTTTTGCGCATAAGTTAAATATCATCCTAGAGTACACTTTTCGTGCTATTTTGATGTTCTATGCTGGATAAATATCTTGTCCATGTCCATGGATGGCCTATTAGGGGTGCTGGATTCTGTCAAGACCATATATATCAGAATGTGGTGTCTTTATCTGAACACCGTTGTTGGCTTGCTGCGATGCTTTCCAGGTCTAGAGAATTTCTATATAAAGGTGATGATTTGACACACATTTAAAGCACATATATAATGTACTAGAATTAACTATTCGGTTGTCGCTCCTTCCACATAATATATTTTAGACATTAACTAATTTCAATCATCATGTATAGTTAGGTTACAAAAAATTCGAGAAAAAGCTATAACCAATTGATGGGTAAGGAAGAACAAGGATTTTTTCAGATCACATGACATCCGTTTGAAGACAATAACGTTGAAAGGATATGCATCCAACCCTGCAAACACTAGCTTTGTCACATTCTTCATACTGAATGTGAGCGCACTATTGTCCATGTGGAATAAGATTTTTGACAAAAAATTACTCAGGAGTAGACATCTTAAACAGCATAAAAACAAGTTTAAGGTGGACATAAGGGCTTCTGAATGTGATCGGCTTCTATGTACAACAACTTGTCTTCATCATGGACCGGTAGAATTTTTGTCCTGAGATCGTTATTTTATGGATTTGGCTGATCCATTTGATTGTGAGTGCCCAAAATTTTAGTGTAGTTAGATGTTATTGCCCTGTTCAATCTGGGTTTTTGTCTCAACATGATGAACAATTAATCCTCGTGCTTTTGGACCATTTTTAAGCTGGAGTTAGATATTGTTGCCCTTTTTAACTTGGCTTTGACCCATATTTTCATTCATACTGGGCCAATGGCTTTCCATTTCTTTAATTAACGCATAAATATTATAAGAATTCACAACATAGGGAAATAATATCACTCTCACGGGATCCTTGAGATCATTGTTCATTACAGAACCCATAAGTTCTTAGCGCCCGCCAGCACCCACAAACTTAGGTCCATTTTGTTGGAGACTAATTCTGGCTAGCCAAAGTGTAGCTGAGAAACTGGACGCCAAACTTTGGCAAAAAAAATTCTCTATGATAAGTGGGCCAGAGGGGCAATAAAGGGTGGCAAGCCAAAGTGTGTCAAAAACCAAACACATGCCAACTAAACTTTGGCTTCTAAACTTTGGCTCACTTTGGCTTGCCACACTTTATCGCCCCCATGGCTCACTTGTCACAGAGATAAAAAAATTGCAAACATTTACCAAAGTTTGGTGTCCAATTTCCTAGCCAGACATTCGTGTCCTGCCATACTTGTGTGGCTGGCCACACTTTGGCTTCATCTCTACGTAAACCAACAAGCTTAAATAATCCACAAACTTCATCCACATAGATTAGATGCATATAAGGATGTAGTGTTCCAGCTCCTCCATAAGGATTAGCTAGCAGATTCTCTATCATACTTGAAGGAATCTCATAACCAATATTTTCAGTTGGTGTAGTAGGTGAAGATACCCCAAACTAATCCCTCAAAGCATTGTTTTCCGTAGTGTCAAGTAATAGTAAATTTTACACGTAATATAAATTTTTCCTTATCAAATTCCGCTTACCAAAGGCACTTCACTCCTTGGCAACGGTGCTAGAAAATAGTCTTGATGTCCCACAAGTATAGGGGATCAATCTAATCCTTTCAATAAGTAAGAGCGTCGAATCCAAGGAGGAGCAGAAGGAAATGACAAGCGGTTTCCAGCAAGGTAATTTCTGGAAGCACTGAAATTGTGGTAACAAGTTGTTTGATAGCAAGATAATTTGTAACAAGTGACAAGTAGCAATTGTAACAATAGGTGCAGCAAGATAGACCAATACTTTTATGGCAAAGAACAGGCCGAAACGGTTTCTTATAATAGGCAAATCGTCCTTGAGGACACATGGGAATTTCGTCTAGTCATTTTCATCATGTTGGTTTGATTCGTGCTTGGGTGCTGTTCTTACTTGAACAATCCACCCACTTATGGTTAACCCCATTCGCAAGCATCCGGAACTACGAAAGAAGAATTAAGATAAAATCTAACCATAGCATTAAGTTTATGGATCCAGATCAGGCCCTTACGAAGTAGCGCGTAAACTAGGGTTTAAGCTTCTATCACTCTAGCAACCCATCATCTAATAACTACTCTACAATGCAGTCCCTATGGCCCAAGGATGGTGAAGTGTCATGTAGTCGACGTTCACACGACACCACTAAGCGAATCACAACATACATATCATTAAAATATCAACAAAATATCAAATTCACATGATTACTTATTACCAGACTTCTCCCATGCCATCGAGAACAAAAGTAACAAGCCACAAAGCGCATTCATGTTCAAGATCAGAGGGGTATTAAGTAGCATAATGTATCTGTACATATTATCTTCCACCAAATAAACCAACTAGCATCAACTACAAGATGTAATCAACATGACTTGCAATCCACACATACCAATCTAAGGTTTTGATACAAAGATTGAATACAATTGATGAACTAGGGTTTGAGATGAGATGGTACTTGTGAAAATGTTGATGGGATTGATCCCCCCATGATGAGAGGGTTGTTGGTGATGATGATGGCTTCGATTTCCTCCTCCCGGAGGGAAGTATCCTCGGCGGAATCTCCCCGCCATAGAACAAAAGTGCTCTTTCTCAAGTTCCGCCTCAAGACAGCGGCGCTTCGTCCCGCAAGTCCTCTCCTTATTTTTTTAGGGAAAATGTCAATATATACCAGAAGATGGTCACCGGAACTGGGCCAGGGGGCCCACTACCCACCAGGGCGCGCTTGGGGGGGGGGGGAGCGCCCTGGTTTCTTGTGGGCACTTGGGTGGCCTCCTCGAGTAACTCTTTTCTCAAGTATTTTTACATAATACAAAATAATTCTCCATAAAATTTCAGCCCATTTGGAGATGGGAAGAATAGTTATCTTTCACGTAGCTTTTTCAGGTCCTGAATTCCAGCTGTCGGTATTCTCCCTCTTTGTGTAAACCTTGCAAATTATGAGAGAAAAGGGTAGAATTACTCCCCAAAGTGTTATAATAGACAAAAACACTAAAAATAACAATAAGAAAACATGATGCAGAATGGATGTATCAGGCCACATGATGCTAGAGAGTCGGCGAAGTTAGTAACTTATTATCACAGGTAGCCGTTGCTGTTAGGTGTCATGCACATACGTATCCTCCCTAAATGGATTAGGTATAGGAATGACAAAGACGAAACCCAGTTTAACACCTTCCTCGACCATTTATCTGTAAGTATGGTTATTTTTGGAAATTATTAATATCGTCTTGCTCTGTCCTATACTTTCTAGCTCGCTGGTAATGAGACTCCCATAATTTTCAAAATTTGACATTCATGTTGGATCGGCAAGATGATGCAACCAGACAAGCATGCACTCACATTTTCAGTTCTGCTCTGCGACAGTACTGTTATAACCCGAGGAAAACTTACTTTGACGGCAAGGCAAACCGATCAAGACTGGACAACCCTTGTTAAACACTGGTCTGATCCAAAGTATCAAGTATGTTATATATATGTGATCAGATCCCATGTTAAACTCGTATTTACGCATGTGCCTTACAAATCAGTCTTCTTCTAGGTGAACTATTCAAAGAACAAGGCCCATCGTACGAATGTGAAATTCCAACAAATGACTGGATGTCATAGCTATATTGCACACCACAAGGCTCATGTAAGTAGCTGCTCTTTCTCTCTGTCACATTCCTAGATTGTGGTACTGCCTGGTGTTTGCATCTTCCTTGCATCATGTTTAATTTTTGGTAAAGTTGAAATGGGGATTGATCAAACCCTAGATCTATGGCGCTGTTTTGGTAAAGTTGTCACATGTCCTACTGTTGAGACCTAAGAGTGTGAACACAATTTGGTAAAGGTACCGGTGAGAGGCCATGTAGGTGTACATGGTGGGTTGTCTCATTGAAACCGTCCTCAGGAATAGAGTTATGTGTTTGTTGATCCATGAACAACTACTACCACACGTTGGGCCATGAAATATGACCCCGCTCGACTTATTAACCCCCTTCGTCTTCTATCAAGGAGTTGCAAGTAGTTTCTGTTATTTGCAGTATGCTGGAGCCCGTGCGCAGCGCTGACCCAAGGGCTGGGCTGTGATGCGGTAGGCACACGGTGTACCGGGACGCCTGTTTGGAGCCTCGGGAACCCTGTACACAACGTTCGGGGCCGTAAGTGGAAACCTCGACCGGACTCCCTTCGGATGGAACCTGAATAGGCGATAAACCTGGACTAGGGACTTGTGTGGTTAGTTAGGTCGTGGTCTACACCCGCATCGGCTTTCGCTTGAAGTCTGCCGAGCACATGTCGTGTGCAGACGCTAAGTGGTGGAAACATGTGTGAAGAAGTACACCCCTGCAGGGTTACAAATGATTTATTTGAATAGCCACATCCGCGGTGAAGGACTTCTGGGTTGCCTATAAAGTTCATAAACAAGTGAAAGTGGATACTCTAAAATGCGCAAGATAAGCGTGAGTGCTATGGATGGCCTTCTCCTAGGGATATGGGAGTGGATCCATAGTGGTGTATTGATTGGTGAATATGTGGACTTGTGTGCGCCACCTCGAAAGAGTTACTTGCAGTCGTAGTTCAGGATAGCCACCGAGTCAAAGCAGGCTTGCTGTTGTTAAACTCCACCATCCCTTTGTTGATACTGATGCATATGTAGCTAGTTCTGATGTAAGTCTTGATGGGTACATTTGTACTCACGTTTGCTTAATTTATGTTTTTGCAGAGAGACTTCAGTCTTACTAGTAGTTCTGCGTGGACTTCGTCGTTTAGCTTGTTACCTCAGCTACGATCATGTACCCTTGGGAGGGCCTTGTAGATATTTAGGCTTCTCAGCCTTTTTCATTTGTAGTTGTCTGTACTCAGACAAGTTAAGCTTCCACATGTGCTTGTTGCTTGTATTCTTTGTATGTTGGGTCATGAGACCCATGATTATAATACTTGGCTCCTCGGAACCAAATGAATAAAAAATTTGAGTTGTAGAGTTTTGTTGTGATGCCATGTTGTATTTGCACATATCGAGCATATTGTGTGTATGATTTGAAATGCTTGGTATGTGTGAGATCCGACATCTAGTTGTTTACCCTTGGTAGCCTATCTTATCAGGAAATGCCTCCTAGTGCTTCCACTGAGCCTTGGTAGCTTGCTATTGCTCCGGAACACTTTGGCTGGCCGGCATGTGTCCTTCTTCGTTCCTGTGTGTAACCCTCCAAATTTTTGGGTTTGGTTTTTCTTCCAAACTTTTGGTCTTTTGGAAGGGGGGTGTTTGATCTTCTCTGGAAACCCTTCTAAAATCTCTTCTGGCCAAAGTTTGTGTGTTTTTCTCTAGCTTGATTTTTGGTCTTGGAAGTTCCTTCTTGTGTTCGCTAAACACAAGTTGTTTTCTTAGGGATTTGTTTGATTCTTTTCCCTTCTTGATTTAAACATCTTAGGTTCAACCTTGGGCTTATCTTCCTCTCCAACTTTCATCTTGTCATGACACCCAACAGAAATAATCCTCTCTAAGACCTCCTCTTCACCTTAGGACAAGTCTCACATTAATTCCAGTGAGTTTCAACCTTATTGGAATTTTTCCTCTATTTATTTTACCCCTAAAACAATTTTTGTCCATTAAAGTGAATCTTGGTGATTTGCAAAGGAACCACCATGTCCACCTTGTTATTTGTTTCCAAAACTAACTTCCCTGGATAGTCCCTAGTACCCACAACCTAGATCCATCTTGTTTCACTGGTCCATAGTTCAAAATTTTCAAATTTCTCCTGCTGCAAGTTTGGACCAGATTTGCAAATTTTGGTAAAATTCATATTTTTCTTCTTCCAAAAATTCTATGAAAATTCAGGCAGCCTCTAGATGCATCAAGAGGCCACTCCACCAAATATCAGCCCCAGAAACATTTCCCACATGCCAGAATAATTTCATCATACACCTGGCATGCACTGTTTCTGTCAGTTTCAGAAACTGCTAACTGAACTTTGCAGGCGATAGTGCAGTTTGTCAGTTTCATCAGTCAGCATCGTCAATCTCGCCAATGCTCGCCTTGGATTGATGCTCACTGCACCTCCTTCTTATCCAGCGCGCCGCACGCTTGCTTGGCTGCTTCTTGGCATCGGTGGCACCCTGGCCCACCCACGCCGGCGTCTTCCACGGTGGCAGAACCTCTCGTGGCGGCCGACAGGAGGCATCCTGCGGCACGACGCCGTTTGGCACCGCCCAAGCCACCCGAGAGCTCCGCGTGGCCTTCCCCACTGCCAGCACACGCCTGCAGGACCGTCGCCGTGGCCTGGCGTGCACAGGGCGCGTTCTCTGCCGCCGACGTGCCGCACGGCCGTTCCGTCAAGGGCAGACTGTAATCGCCCCTCCCCTACTGAGTTAGATACGGGAATGGAACCAGTACATCTCCTAGTCGATGCTCAAGCCCCTAAACCCACCACCCAGCCACAGCGCCGCCGTAATCACTCGCTGGACTTATCTCGTTCACGGCAACCGCCTCGCGCCGACTATTTATAGTGCCCCCGAGCTCACTCTCGAGCCCGCAAACCTCCACCTTCTCCCTAGACCGTGCCCAGCCTCTGGAAGAGCCTCGAGGGGCCCTTCTTCCTCAACTCCGGCCAACTCCGTCCGCCTCGGGCTCCAGCAACATTCTCTCCGGTGAGAACTCCTCCGCCGCCCTAGGCTCGAGCGTAAACCCCTGGCACCTACCTGAGTCTAACCCCCCTCCAATTTGACCCAAGGAGCCCTCTCCGACGAGGCCCACAACCACCCGATCCGCCATCCGCCGGAGACAGGGTCGCCGTCGATGTGGGGCTCGCCGACGCTCAACTCCACCACTCATCGACACGGAAGAACACCAGGAAGCTGTACGTACCACTCCCTTCCCCTAACTCTCCATGGATCGGCGCCAGCGACCACCGCAGCTTCTGGCGCCGGCGCGGCTCTGTTTCAGCGTTTAAACCCAAGGAGTGGGACCCCCTCATCGGCCTCTCGTTTCCCTCCAAAACGTTTTTCTGGAAAGCGCCTTCGGGCAAAGTACGTTTTCGTCTTCAGTTGGCGTATTGCGTACCGGTTCACTTTTTTGTTTTCTATTCTAGCCCCTGGAAACTTTCTGTTTCATTGTAGATGAGTCCCTGGACAGAAACTCTAATATCTTTTTAACTAAAGATGATTTTGACTTGATTCTTTTTCTGTCCTCTTTAGTTTTCTGTCTAGTTTTTTGTCGTATTTATGTGAAAATATTTGGAGCAACTTTCTTTGCACGCGCGGTATTTATGTTAGTATCTGTTTGTTTGAATACGTAGATACCGAAGGATGTGACGGAGCCGCGAACCACACCGAGTTAGACTCCGACTACTCCGAACCAGGCAAGCATGTTTGAACCTTTGATATGATGGATGTATTGCATGTTTGCTCGAGTAGTTCTTTTCATAGCATGGTCATATAAGCATTTTGTGTGGTTATATTTCATGCAAGCAAGCTTCGGGTGAGCCCCGTATGATAATGGTTGAACCACCTCGATCATGTGGTGACATGATGAGTGGTGTACTGGTAGTGTTGGAGCATGCCAGTAGATGGTTAACTTAGTATCAGTATGGATCAAGTCATGATCCCGCTCCTCTACTTTTTGGTACTATCATACGCCGTCTGTTATGATTACGGCTAGTCAGTTGCAAACCACTTTCCGAGTACACACCAAGTAGAGGGGCCGGGATGAGGGTTCCATGGCCATGGATTAAAGCCCGTTATCCGGTCAGGGGCATGGGTGTTTCCGGTTGGGACCGAAAGGGGGGCACCCCTTAGAGCGCGCATATATAAATTTGATCCCATGCTATTCGAGGTTGTAGCCTCCCCGTCTTAAAGTTTTTCGTGAATGTTGTCACGGGTGATTCCGGACAGCAGGATGTGAAATGGGTGTGTACTGGTCAGTTGGGTTTCTGCTAAAACACCATAGACGGAACTAGTCCCTATGGCTAGTAGAATCCGTTGGCTATGATTAAATAGTACAAGCTCTGTATAGTCAAATCTTCCGAGTAGCCATGGTTATGGCCTAGGGTCAATCTTCGTGTCACACCGGTGACCGTCTCTAGTAAATTCTTGATGGTAACAATAGTGGTGTTTTTTTTATCAGGTTCATTTTGGGTAGATGAACTAATCGGTTATCTCTGTATTGATTTACTACCTGGAATAATTCACCGTTATATTGTTATTTATAAGCCCTTTCTGTGATGTCGCTCAGACGTCCGACTATGGCATTCTTGTTATTTATAAGCCCTTTCTATGATTTCGCTCAAATGTCCGACTGTGGCATTCTTGTTATTTATAAGCCCTTTATGTGATGTCGCTCAGACGTCCGACTGTGGCATTCTTGTTATTTATGTTATTTATAAGCCCTTTATGTGATGTCGCTCAGACGTCCGACTCTGGCATTCTTGTTATTTATTTTCTTTATAAGCCCTTTCTGTGATGTCGCTCAGACGTCCGACTGTGGCATTCTTGTTATTTATAAGCCCTTTATGTGATGTCGTTCAGACGTCCGACTGAGGCATTCTTGTCATTTATCTTCTTTATAAGCCCTTTATGTGGTGTCGCTCAGACGCCCGACTGTGGCATGTTTCCATTTACTTATTCCTCACGAGGCGTCACTCAGACACTCGTTTGGTTACCTTTTATTTATCTTCTAGATTTCGGGAGGACTACCGCCCGACTTCCATTCTTGCTTGTAGTACATAAATTATATTATCCGGTTGCATCTTGCTAGAATACTCATATGCATCATGTTTGCATTTATTATATCTTAAGTCCGAACTGTCTTGCGAGTACATTCAAAGTACTCACCTGGTTTGTTGATTTAGCCATATGTGGATGAAGGCGATCTCATGGATGAAGAGTTCGATAGCGAGTCCGACGTCTAGTGGAGTCCCAGTCAGTCTCTTGCTATCCTGGAGTTGATCACTGTTATATAACCGCTTCCGCCCACCACCAAATAAATTCATCGGTTCTCACTCCGACACCCGATGAACTGTAGTATATTGGAGTCACGTCACCCACTACACTGTGACATATCCATCACCCTTTTTATTACGAGTTAGTAGTATGCCACCATACCATTGTGTCATATCCGCCTTTATGTACTATATTGGCGCACTTGTAATAAAAATTGTTGAGCAACCTCAGCTCAACCTTGTATAATATTCAATATTCTGGAATTATGTATCAAGGAATTGTCTATCGACAAGAAGTGTTCTTCCTTGTTGGTTTAATAAAAAGGTCGGTCTTTCGGTAATTATTTTACTGAAAAATCGGTCCTGACAACCTTGGTACCAGAGCCAGGCTGACTGTAGGAAGCTAAGGTGTGATCGCTAATCGGTTATTAGTGTAATAACTACTATTCAACATTTTTGCATCTATAGCAATTTTCTGTTAGTCATCATAAATTTATGACTTGACTATTCGGAATTTTTGTCTACTTTTGTAGATGGCCAGCAACGACTGCGATGCACAAGTGTTCGCCAACATTCCTGAGGGGTTTGTCAAGCTCCTCTTCGCCATCACCAAGGTCACGATTGGGCCATCAACCCGTCCAGAGTTTACACTCTACCGTCACAAACTCAACGACAGCGTGTCAATGCACCAGGCCGTGGTGCACTTCAAGGGAGGGCGTTCTGAAGCGCGCCGCCTCCGATTTGAGGGCAGGGCCATGCCTACGGAGAGGCATGCCATGCAAATGGCTGCCCATGAGGCGATAGCTCGTCTCCGGGACATTCTTCCTTCAATGAAGACTCGTCGCTATCGTTACCTCCCATGCCACGTGCCCTACACGTACCACTATGCGTTTGCTTGCGCAAATGGGGAACGTGATGAAGCCATCGAATCAATGGTTGAGTACCTCAAGGCACTTGAGGCAGCCTTTGATAATCTTGTGG
Source organism: Secale cereale (assembly GCA_902687465.1). Lineage (NCBI taxonomy): Eukaryota > Viridiplantae > Streptophyta > Magnoliopsida > Poales > Poaceae > Secale > Secale cereale. Next base: position 335,660,304 of record LR738714.1, read on the forward strand.
ACGACTTGGTGGCTGCTCGTATGGACTTTGTCCAGAGTGGTTCCGCCAACAGGAGGGAGCTACTCCATACTGCACCACCACTGATATTTGTCTCGTCCGCCGCGTCCTATGCACCTTCCATCTTAGTCACCGCTCGCCGTCTGCCTACCACTGAGGAGTTTGACCAGGTTATTGCTCCTACCCCAGTCAGAGCTGCACCACCTGCCGCACCTGCATCAACACCCCGTACCAGTACTCCACGTCTGGAACCTATTAGTGAGGAGGAAGTTGGGTCTCCATCACCACTAGGCCTTACCCTCGGCAGGCCGAGGGAAATCTTCAACATCTCCAACTAGTGCGTCTATCCGCGACGCGTTGTACTCGCTTGTATTATATGTGTGATATGTAATCTAGGTTGATGGGAAGTAGTCTGTTTGCGCATCATGTAGGAACTTGGACAAGTGCACTAGCATAAATAAAATGTCAGGAATGTGTACGTGCATCCTGAGTGACGTATGTATAATTACGACTCGCATCTAAGATATGTACTAAGCGGTCCTTCTCCGTGCCAAATCAAGTTTATTTTGAAATTTTCTTTGGAGCTCGTTCTTTTGTTGCTTTTGCAAATCTTGGTTTATTTTGCTGCCCGGTTCTTCTCATGATTTCTGCAATAATACCCCAGAGTAAGGAAATGACTCGTCCCTGGACGCGTTCCATGCCAAGTCCGCCAGAGGAAAATTATGGCACACAGACAGGTAACAATTTCACATAGGGGCAGTCAAGTCAGCAGGGCAGCGTAACATCATTTTCTCAAGTATGCCGTCTTTATGAGCAAAGTCAGCAACAGCATCAGGAAATGATGAACCATGTCATTAACATGGGAAATCACCGTGAGCCATACCAGCCGCACTCAAAATTATCTGAATTTCAGAAGACACGTTCGCCAACATTTTCTCACACAGACAGACCTCTTGAGGCCGATGATTGGCTTCGAGATATTGAAAGGAAATTAATTGTGGCACAATGCTCAGACCGTGAAAAGTTACTTTACGCACCACATTATCTTACTGGAGCAGCCGCGTCATGGTGGGAGAATTTTCTGCATATGCACCCCAACATAAATGATATCACTTGGGAAGATTTCAAAGAAGGCTTTCGTGGGGCACACATCCCTAAGAGCATTATGAAGATCAAGAAAAGATAGTTTGACGACCTCAAGCAAAGGGGCATGATAGTAACTGAGTACAACAGTTAGTTTACGCAATTATCCCGCTATGCCAACGAAGAGCGTATGACTGAAAATAAGAAGATGGAAAAATTCCTGGACGGACTGGCACCAGCACTTAAATGCCAATTAGTCGTACACACTTTTCCAGATTTCAAGACGCTGGTGGACAGGGCTATTACATTGGAAAATGAACGTCGCGGTCTGGAGGACATTCGCAAGAGAAAAAGGGATCAGACCAACCACCCTCGCAACAACAGGAATAAGGTAAATTTCCAGAAAAATGGGGCGAACAAATCCATGACAAATGACACACGTCCAAGCAGGAATTTTCATGCAAGGGACAAGGATTTCAGCTCTCGCCCAGGTGTTACTTGCTACGCATGTGGAGAAGAGGGACACTATGCTAAAATGTGCCCAAAGCCAAGAAACTCAGCACCAAAGGCTAACAGCAACGGAAACAATTCCGCGCCCAAGCGTAACAACTTCAACCCCATTAACAATCACAAGAAAGGCCACCTGAACCATGTGACCAAGGAGCAAGCACAGGATGCCCCGGATATCGTACTCGGTACGTTCCCTGTCAACACAATACCTGCCACGGTTTTGTTTGATTCCGGAGCTTCTCATTCGTTCAATTCGAAGAGTTTTTCTTTGCAACATGTTTTTTCGATGCTTCCATTGGGAAAGTCAATGACCATCAAGTCCCCCGGAAGTAAGCAGATCACTCAGAATTACTACCAAGATTTAACCATTGAAATTGAAGGGTTAAAGTTTCACGCAAACCTCATCGTGTTGGAAAACAAGGGGCCGGATGTTATCCTGGGTATGGACTGGCTAACCACCAACAAAGGATTTATCGACTGCTTCAACCGGACTGTGATTCTTACTCATCATCACGGAAAGACAATAAGAGTCGCAGCTCAAGAAAGACCAGTATCGCGGCAACCAAAATTAAACAAGGTAGACACTTCTGAGTTAAGCAAAGTCCTAGTTGTATGTGAACTTCCGGACGTATTTCCCGAAGAACTACCAGGCACGCCACCAGACAGAGAAATAGAATTTATTATTGAAATAGCACCTGGAACCACCCCCATATACAAGAAGCCATACAGAATGGCACCATCTGAGTTGTTTGAACTAAAGAAGCAAATAAAGGAATTACTGGACAAAGGATTTATACGGGCCAGCTCCTCACCTTGGGGTTCGTCGGTATTATTTGCCAAAAATAGGATGGTACTATGAGATTGTGTATAGACTACCGAGCGCTCAACATGGTCACTATCAAGAAAAAATATCCGATGCCACGGATAAATGATTTATTTGACCAGCTCGCGCAAGCCAAGGTTTTCTCAAAAGTTGATTTAAGGTCAGGTTATCATCAATTAAAATTACGTACAGAAGATATCCCGAAAACAGCATTCACCTCCAAATACGGACTATATGAATTTACAGTAATACCGTTTGGACTGACCAACGCCCCCGCATATTTCGTCCACCTCATGAACAAAGTACTTATGAAATTCATGGACAAATTTGTGGTAGTATTTATTGATGATATCTTAGTATATTCAAAGACACCAGAAGAGCATGCTGAACACCTCTGTATTGTACTGGGAGAATTAAGGAAACATCAACTCTACGCCAAATTCAGCAAATGTGAATTTTGGTTGAGGCAAGTTGGTGTCTAGGACACGTATTGACACAAGGAGTTGCCGTGAACCCGGAAAAAGACAAGGTTGTACTTGGTTGGAAGTCACCGGCCAATGTAACGGATATACGAAGTTTCCTCGGAATGGCTGGATACTACCGAAGGTTTATTGAAGGATTTTCCACCATAGCCAAACCAATGACACAGTTACTCAAGAAGGATAAGAAATTCGTATGGACCGAAGCGTGTGAGAGAAGCTTCCAGGAACTCAAAAAGAAATTAACCACAGCCCCAGTATTGGTTGTACCAGACATACAGAAGAGTTTTGAAGTATATTGCGATGCATCCCGAAAAGGTCTCGGATGCGTACTAATGCAAGAAGGCAAAGTAGTCGCCTACGCTTCCCGGCAACTACGGAAACATGAAGAAAATTATCCTACTCACGATTTGGAATTGGCAGCAATCATTCATGCACTCAAGGAGTGGAGGCACTTTTTTCTTGGCAATCGTTGTGAAATATATACGGACCATAAGAGTCTCAAATATATTTTCACGCAACTAGAACTCAATTTACGACAACGACGCTGGCTGGAACAGGTAAAGGATTATGACGTTGGCATCCACTATCACCCAGGAAAAGCAAACGTGGTAGCTAATGCTCTCAGCCGTAACCCCAGTCCGAACAACGGCAGCCTACAGAACTTGAGACCCAAATTTCAGCAAGAATTCGCCAAGCTCAACTTAATGATGGTCACTGAAGGCGAAGTGTCAAATCTGGAAATACAGCCTATGCTAATAGAACAAATAAAGAAGGCTCAGCATGGACACCCCAGCATCGAAGGAATAAAAAGAAAAGTAAGTCAGGGCAAGGCCTCAGAATTCGCCATAGACAGTGAGGGAGTATTATGGTTTGGAGACAGGCTTTGCGTACCAAATAACGAAGACCTTAAACAGCAAATTCTAGCAGAGAGCCACACCGCTCCGTACTCAATTCACCCTGGAGGGACTAAAATGTAAAAGGACATTCAGGAAAGATTTTGGTGGCACGGCATGAAGAGGGATATAGCCACATATATTGCATGCTGCGATTCATGTCAACGCATTAAAGCTGAGCACCAAAAACCCGCATGACTCTTACAGCCAAACAAGATCCCAGAGTGGAAATGGGACGATATTGGGATGGATTTTATTGTTGGACTGCCACGGTCACAGCACGGAAATGATGCCATATGGGTCATCACAGATAGACTGACCAAGGTGGCACAGTTCATTCCAGTCAAGACAACCCACACCACCCAAAAGCTTGCCAAGCTTTACCTCGCCCGTATAGTATGCCGACATGGGGTTCCAAAGACTATAATATCCGACAGAGGCACTCAGTTCATCTCCAAATTTTGGGGACCAGTTGTAGCAAGCCCTCGGAACGCAACTAACATTCAGTACAGCTTATCACCCCTAGACTGGAGGACAAACGGAACGAGTAAATCAAATACTAGAAGACATGCTAAGGGCATGTGTCCTCACCTATGGGACCAGTTGGGAGGCAAGCCTACCATATGTCGAGTTTGCATACAACAATAGTTACCAAGCCAGCCTGCAGATGGCACCTTTCGAAGCCTTGTACGGACGAAGATGTCGTACTCCATTAAACTGGTCAGAAACAGGGGACAGTCGTATCTTCGGCCCAGATATGTTGAGAGAAGCTGAGGAAAGAGTTAAAATAATACGGGATCGACTCAAAACATCCCAAAGCCGACAGAAGAGCTATTACGATCAAAAGCATCGGGAAATAAGTTTTGAGCCCAGTGAAGACGTATACCTACGTGTATCTCCTATGAGGGGACTGCAACGATTTAAGGTCAAAGGGAAACTAGCACCACGATTCATCGGACCCTTCCGTATAGTTGCACGGAGAGGCACATTGGCTTACTAGTTGGACCTTCCCAAGGAACTATTAGACGTCCACGACGTGTTCCATGTCTTGCAACTACGGAAGTGTGTAAGCAACCCAGAGAAGCATGTGTCGCATGAAAGTCTTGATGTGCAACCAGATCTCACCTACCGGGAACACCCAATAAAAATATTGGAGGAGTCTGAAAGGAGAACCCATCAGAAGACTATTAAATTTCTCAAGGTTCAGTGGAGTAATCACACAGAGGATGAGGCAACGTGGGAAAGGGAAGATTTTCTTCGAACAGAACACCCACACCTATTTGAGGATCAGCTGAAATCTCGGGGACGAGATTTTTCCTAAGGGGGTAGGTGTTGTAACACTCCAAATTTTTGGGTTTGGTTTTTCTTCCAAACTTTTGGTCTTTTGGAAGGGGGGTGTTTGATCTTCTCTGGAAACCCTTCTAAAATCTATTCTGGCCAAACTTTGTGTGTTTTTCTCTAGCTTGATTTTTTGTCTTGAAAGTTCCTTCTTGCGTTAGCTAAACACAAGTTGTTTTCTTAGGGATTTGTTTGATTCTTTTCCCTTCTTGATTTAAACATCTTAGGTTCAACCTTGGGCTTATCTTCCTCTCCAACTTTCATCTTGTCATGACACCCAACAGAAATAATCCTCTCCAAGACCTCCCCTTCACCTTAGGACAAGTCTCACATTAATTCCAGTGAGTTTCAACCTTATTGGAATTTTTCCTCTATTTATTATACTCCTAAAACAATTTATGTCCATTAAAGTGATTCTTGGTGATTTGCAAATGAACCACCATGTCCACCTTGTTATTTGTTTCCAGACTAACTTCCCTAGATAGTCCCTAGTACCCGCAACCTAGATCCATCTTGTTTCACTGGTCCACAATTCAAAATTTTCAAATTTCACCTGCTGCAAGTTTGGACCAGATTTGCAAATTTTCATGAAATTCATATTTTTCTTCTTCCAAAAATTCTGTGAAAATTCAGACAGCCTCTAGATGCATCAAGAGTGCACTCCACCAAATATAAGCCCCGGAAACATTTCCCACGTGCCAGAATCATTTCATCATACACCTGGCATGCACTGTTTCTGTCAGTTTCAGAAACTGCTAACTGAACTTTGCAGGCGACAGTGCAGTTCGTCAGTTTCATCAGTCAGCATCGTCAATCTCGCCAGTGCTCGCCTTGGATCGATGCTCACTGCACCTCCTTCTTATCCAGCGTGCCGCACGCTTGCTTGGCTACTTCTTGGCGTCGGTGGCGCCCTGGCCTGCCCATGCCGGCGTCTTCCGCGGCGGCAGAACCTCCCGTGGCGGCCGACAGGAGGCATCCTGCGGCACGACGCCGTTTGGCACCGCCCAAGCCACCTGAGAGCTCCGCGTGGCCTTCTCCACTGCCAGCGCACGCCTACAGCACCGTCGCCGTGGCCTGGCGCGCACAAGGCGCGTTCTCTGCCGCCGACGTGCCGCACGGCCGTTCCGTCGAGGGCAGACCGTAATCGCCCTCCCCTGCTGAGTTAGACACGGGAATGGAACCAGTACATCTCCTAGTTGATGCTCAAGCCCCTAAACCCACCACCCAGCCACTGCGCCACCGTAATCACTCGCCGGACTTATCCCGTTCACGGCAACCGCCTCGGGCCGGCTATTTATAGTGCCCCCGAGCTCACTCTCGAGCCCACACACCTCCACTGTCTCCCTAGACCGCACCCAGCCTCTGGAAGAGCCTCGAGGGGCCCTTCTTCCTCAACTCCGGCCAACTCCGTCCGCCTCAGGCTCCAGCAACGTTCTCTCCGGTGAGAACTCCTCCGCCGCCCTAGGCTCGAGCGTAAACCCCTGTCACCTACCTGAGTCTAACCCCAACTCCAATTTGACCCCAGGAGCCCTCTCCGACGAGGCCCACGACCACCCGAGCCGCCGTCCGCCGGAGACAGGGTCGCCGTCGACGTGGGGCTCGCCGACGCTCAACTCCACCACTCATCGACGCGGAAGAACACCAGGAAGCTGTACGTACCACTCCCTTCCCCTAACTCGCCGTGGATCGGCGCCGGCGACCACCGCAGCTTCTGGCGCCGGCGCGGCTCTGTTTTAGCGTTTAAACCCGACGAGTGGGACCCTCTTGTCGGCCTCTCGTTTCCCTCCGAAACGTTTTTCTGGAAAGCGCCTTCAGGCAAAGTACGTCTTCGTCTTCAGTTGGCGTACTGCGTACCGGTTCGCTTTTCTGTTTTCTATTCTAGCCCCTGGAAACTTTCTGTTTCATTGCAGATGAGTCCCTAGACAGAAACTCTAATATCTTTTTAATTAAAGCTGATTTTGAGTTCATTATTTTTCTGTCCTCTTTAGTTTTCTGTCTAGTTTTTTGTCATGTTTATGTGAAAATATTTGGAGCAACTTTCTTTGCACGCGCGGTATTTATGTTAGTATCCATTTGTTAGAATAAGTAGATACCGAAGGACGAGACGGAGCCGCGAACCTCACCGAGTTAGACTCCGACTACTCCGAACCAGGCACACATGTTTGAACCTTTGATATGATGGATGTGTTGCATGTTTGCTCGAGTAGTTCTTTTCATAGCATGGTCATATAAGCATTTTGTGTGGTTATATTTCATGCAAGCAAGCTTCAGGTGACACTACAGGAATCAGCTACTTTGCCGTCCGCCATAGCGGACGGCAAAGGAATGAACGGCGGACGGCAAAGGCCTTTGCCGTCAGCGGCGGACGGCAAAAGGCTCCGGCAAAGTAGGCTACGGTAAACAGGTTCTTTGCCGTCTGCTACTGACGGCAAAGTCTTTGCCGTCCGCGGCGGACGGCAAAGAGAGAGCGGCAGACGGCAAAGATGGCGGACGGCAATAATTGCGCTGTCAGTCCGTTAAGTGGCTAACGGAAGGCCTTTGCCGTCTGCCACTGATGGCAAACTGACCAAATGGGTCAGCTCCCAGGAAGAACAGGTGGACGCCACGTGGCTTCTTTGCCGTCCGCGGCAGACGGCAAAGCGCCCGTTACCGTCGGTGGCAGACGGCAAAGAGCCTGCATATTGGTTTTTTTATCTGTTTTTTAATTAAATCCAACAATTTTCATCACAAATATATATGACATATATAGGTATATTTCAAAAGGCCATTACAGAGCAAACATATAAGATATCCAACACATAACTTCATCATCCAACCATATATATTACATACATAGTTCCATCATACATAACAAGTTCAACATAGAGGCATCCAACCATATATATTACAATAGTTTCATCCAACGATACATGCATAGTTCAACGATACAAAAGAAACAGAGAAAGGGATAAGGAGCACTCCATCTAAGCAAGATTTCGTCAAGTGAATGAAATCTGCAAAATGGGAAATAAGAAAGTTAGAAGAAGAAGATTAGAAGAAGAAGAAGAAGAAAATGAAGAAGAAGAAGAATATATATGACATTTATGAGCTAATTTAGGTGAAATTGATCATTTGTGAGCTAACTTAGGTGAAATGGATCGTTTATGAGCTATACTAGGTGCAATGGATCGCTTATGAGCAAACTTAGGTAAAATGCATCATTTTAGAGGTAACCTAGGTAAGATGGATCATTTTGGAGCTAAGCTAGGTAAAATGGGTCATTTTAGAGCTAACTTCGGTAGAATGGATCATTTATGAGCTAACTTAGGTAAAATGGATCGTATATGAGCTAACTAAGCTAATTATGCAATTTTTGTCATAAGTAAGCTAAGTATAGATCGTTTTAGAGCTAACTTAGGTAAAATGGATGGTTTTGGAGGTTAGTAAGCTTATTAAGTCATTTTGGAGGAGAAGAAGCTAAGTCTACTTCATTATGGTAAGCATTGGAGGAAATAAAGCTAAGTCTAGGTCTTTATGCATGTGTTAAGCAAAACACTAGATAAACTTACCAAGATCCAGGAGGTGTAGGAGCGGGGTGGCTCGTGTCGGTAGCTGGAGAAGGATCGTGTGATGCTTGTCTGGAGTTATGCTGCACCAAAGATCATTTCCAATGTCTTGTTAGCATGATGACACTCAAATGTTAAGACTAGCAAGTAATGTCCATTCAAATAAAACTCACCGTGGTCCCAGGAGCAATCACTGGCATCGGCGGAGCGGTCTGACCTGAATTCTCGCACACAGACTGCACATTTGGTTTTGACGACTCAGTCATACTAGTTAGTAATGAGACAAACACTACATGAATGTTTTGGCTAATCTGCAAAAGAAACTTACCACAAGGAGCTCGTACATGGCCCTTGCCTGCATGTCATTCCGTGACCTCTCCTCCTCCAGCATCTTTGTCGTCCTCTCCTCCAACTCCCGCTGCCTCTCCGCCGCCTCCGCCAGAAGTTTCTCTGTTCTATCTCTCTCACTCTGTATAGCAGCCTGCAATACCACTCACATGACCATTTGTAATCATTGATGGAAGCGCACACAATGTAATGGAGAAAGATAACTGAGTACGTATCACTAACCTTGATGGCGAGTTGCACTGGCCGTTCACGAGGCCTTATCTCAGGAGCGGAGCTCGACTGGCGTGCCTTGATCTCCGGGAGAGTGCTAGGACAACGGATAAGTCCATCTCCAATGGCTATGGAGCCATGGGACCTCCCACCACCAGATATCATCAACAGCTCTATATCAATGGGACCCTGGCTCGGGTTAAAGTCCTCCCCTTTCCTCACCTTCCCCTCATCTCTATATCTCACGAGCTTGTTGTGGGAGGAGATGTTGGTGAAGTTGTTTGCATCATCGAGGTCAGACTGAGAGAAAGCCTTGACTTTCTTGAAAGAGGCAGTGTGGGCCATGGCATACAGGTCATACACCTCTGGCACCTTATCCGCCTTATTGTAGCGTGCCTGAAAGAGAGAAACAATGAAAATTAGTAATTAAAGGGCTCAAGCTAGCATGATGAATGAATTGCATGAATCATGAAGCAAACCACATACCCAGTTGCGCCCGAACTGATATAAGTTGGAGCTGCCTTGATGGTGTGGCACACCTTCCATTTGGGCACGTTTGTCCTTGGCCTCCTTGTGGAGGGCTAGCCATCGTTGTGAGCACCACTCATCGACCAACACCTCCCAACAATCCATCCGATCCGCACACCATCTCGGAGGCGCCTAAGTTAGCAAATAGAAACTTGAGCGCTACGGCTAAGAATTACTAAATGAAGGAACTTAAGTAGAGAAGGCCTTAAGAATTACCTTCATGTACTGCTCCTTACTCAGGAACTTATCGCGGCACGCCGGCTTGGTCTTCTTGATACCACGCAAGGCGTAGTAGTCTCGAACAGCCTGCACCCGAGCCTCGTGCCGTAAGTTCTGGAGTAGGCGCTTGCAGACGTTCTCGATAACATTTGCCACGTCCTCCTCGTATCCCTCCTCACACCTGTAGAATGTCTGCAATCAAATGAGACAATGTTGATTAGTACAATTAATAACTAGCTAGTTGAAGATTTTTAAATGTGTAAAGGAGAAATTACCCAGAACTTTCTGATCACCATATCTGCCCTCGTTTCACACACGACACCGTCGATAATCTCATTTGGCGGGGCCGGGGCAGCCACGTAGTGCTCCCAACTCAATCCAAGCTCTGGAAGCCGAACCTCACCAGGCAACGTGACAAACCCCGGGAAGTTTTGCCGGCAAAGAACTCCAAGGACGGAGTTGGGCCGGCGGACACTATGATGGTGGTCCCAACCCCTGCAGAATGACAAGGCCAACGCATTAGTTATTTGAAAAAACGTGAATGCACAAGGTACAAAAATATTAAATGCACTTACGTACCTCTCCCCATCAGGGAAAATCAACCACCTCTGCTCACGGGTCACTGGCACGGACGGGAGCCGTGTAGCACCACGCTGGTAGACGGTGCCCCCCTCCTCCTCAAGATCAGTCGGCTCCCTGCCATCATCAGCATGGCCACTCGGCTCCTCGGGCTGATCCGGCCAGGTACCCCATCCGGACGTGTGCTCCTCCGGGGTCACGTGGGCCGAAGACCCGTGGACCGGAGGCTCGTGGACCGGAGTCCGTGTAGCCTCCTCCTCGGACGAGTCCACCCTAGCAGTCACGTGCTCGGGTGAAACGGCTGGGGGTGGCGGCGAGGAAGGCACCGTAGCAGTCACCCTACCTCCTCTCCCACGACCACGTGCCCCACCTCCTCTCTTCCTACCTCGTCCCTTGCTGGGCACCACGGTCGACGAAGAAGGGCCCGGCGGTGTGGCCATACTGTCCCGCAACGCTCGGCGGAGAGGTGCGTCTGGAATGGAAGACCTCAGACCACGCTCCCGACCAGCGCCCACCATCTTTCAACACCTGCCATGACAAACAGTAAACGAAATTAGTACAACATAAAAAAAGACCGACATGAATAATAATATGTGTATCACTTAAGTGTATCATCATCAAGTACAACATAAAAAAATGTAATACCTGACACTACTAATAATCTCGATCAGTATCATCAATAAATGCATAATCATCATCATCATCACTATAATCAATGACGGGCTCATAGGGTTCATTGGCATCAACATGTGTCGGGGGTCGGCGTCGGGGTCGGGTGTCGTGGTGTCGGGGTGTC
>LR738714.1:335678998-335711703 GCA_902687465.1 Secale cereale
CCCCTCGCACTTCTCCCCCCGTGCTCATCCCCTCCCCTGGTACTCTCCCTCTCGCTCCCCACCTCGTGGCCGAGCGTTGCCGTCGCCGCCATTTGCCGTAGCCGCAGTCACCACCTCCCCCTCTTCCCCTTGACGTATCCCAGAGCTCCGCCACGATCTCTTCTTCGTCTCCATCGAGCTAAACGCTGTTGGGAGCCGTGCTTCGTCCTCACCACCGTCGTCTTCAACCCTCGGCTCCCCAGATCGCCGACAACGCCCCGACGTTATCCGACCTCATACGAGCCCGCTGAGACACGTGCTGCAACCGCTATGAGATCCTCCGCCGTTTCCCCCTCCTCCCCATGCCTCTCGATCACCGTAGCCTCCATTTCAACTGAAGCCGAAGCTCACCGCCGCCCAGCCAAGGCGCCGTTGTGGCCAGGGCCACCCCAGCTCACGCCCGAGCTCGTCATCGTGCTCGGGATTCTCCGAGGAGACGAACGCAGCCACTAGCTCGTCTTGTCGTGCATCATAGCGCTACAGCTGTCGTTGCACGAACTCCGGCTGCCCCCGTTCCGGTCGCTGACGTTGATTCAGGTCACCGGAGGCGCTACTGCGTGCATCCCTTGATGCGGTCGAGCAAGGGCTATGCCCGGGTGCCCTCAGCGGTCCATACCCCCGTCCGTAGCGCTTTCCCGAGCATCCCCACCACGTCTGTGTGCTTGCCGACGTTTGACTCTGGCGGGATGATGTGGCACATCATTAGCACTTAACTAAACCCCCCTTGAGCCACTGCCATGTGGGCCCGTGCGCCTAATTAGGTTAGTCTAATTTTCCTATTTAGATTAGTACTAATCTTGTGGACCCCATGTGTCAGCTTTGACTTTGGCCAAGTCAGCATTGACCGGTCCCACATGTCATCCACCCAAACCAGCCCTGAGTCACTAACCAGTGGGCCCCACTAGTCAGGTTTGACCTGGACTGACCCTATTAACCTGTTGACATCAGAGTGACATCATGCTGACGCAGTATTTGTTTTCTGGGATTTTAAATAAATCATAAATGATTTATTTATTTCAGAAAATAGCTAAAAAAATTAAAAATCATAGAAATTCAACCGTAGCTCAGAATGAAATAATTTATATATGAAAAATTATCAGAAAAACCAAGGAATCTGTTCATGGAATTTTCATGCATGTTTGAACAAGTTAAACCTGTTGATCAGGTCAAATAAATTAAATGACATTTAAATAACCACATGTGGAGTTTGAATTTGAATCTTGGATTCAAACTAACTTCATTTAAATTTTTGCTAGTTGCATTAGCTCAAACCACAGCATATTGCTTTGTCATGATCATGCATCATATTGTTGCATTGCATTGATTGTGTTCCTTCTCTGTTGTCTATATTTTAACCCCTCTCAGTAGACGTGGTTCCGATGATGATATCAATGACACCGATGAAGAGCTATAGTATCTTCAGAAGTGCCAGGAAAGCAAAACCCCTTTGAGTATCCCGATACAATCCCACTCTCTCGCTCTTGCTCTCTTTTACAGCATTAGGACAACAACGATTCAACTGTTACATGCTGTGGTAGCTGAACCCCTTTCCTCTGCATTACCTGTCATTGCCATAGTAAATAGTTGAAACCCACTAGCATGAGTAGGAGTTGTTTGAGCCATGTAGTGCCTACTCATTCATGCTTGTTTGTCATGCCTTCTACTGCTTTGAGTTGAGTAATGTCCGATTCATCGGGGATGAATTGGAGGTGTGTGAACATGTCCTACTATTTAGAGCTAAGTGTGTGAACACAATTTGGTAATGGTAGCGGTGAGAGGCCATGTAGGAGTACATGGTGGGTTGTCTCATTGAAACCGTCCTCAGGAGCTGAGTTATGTGTTTTTTGATCCATGAACAACTACTACCACACATTGGGCCCAAAAATATGACCCCACTCGACTTAATAACCCCCTTTGTCCTCTGTCCAGGAGTTGCAAGTAGTTTCTGGTGTTTGTAGTATGCCGGAGGCCGTGCGCAGCGTTGACCCAAGGGGTGGGCTGTGATGCGGTAGGCACAAGGCACGGTGTACCGGGAAGCCTATACACATTGCTCGGGGCCGTAAGTGGAAACCTCGGCCGGACTCCGTTCGGATGGAACCTGAATAGGCGATGAACCTGGACTAGGGACTTGTGTGGTTAGTCAGGTCGTGGTCTACACCCACATCGTCTTTCGCTTGAAGTCTGCCGAGCACATGTCGTGTGCAGACGCTAAGTGGTGGAAACATGTGTGAAGAAGTACACCCCTGCAGGGTTACAAATGATCTACTCGAATAGGCGCGTCCACGGTGAAGGTCTTCTGGGTTGCCTATAAAGTTCATAGACAAGTGAAAGTGGATACCCTAAAATGCGCAAGGTAAGCGTGAGTGCTATGGATGGCCTTCTCGTAGGGAGACGGGAGTGGATCCATAGTGGTGTATTGATTGGTGAATATGTGGACTCGTGTGCGCCACCTCAAAAGAGTTCCTTGCTGTCGTAGTTGAGGATAGCCACTGAGTCAAAGTTGGCTTGCTGCTGTTAAACTACACCATCCCTTTGTTAATACTGATGCATATGTAGCTAGTTCTGATGTAAGTCTTGATGGGTACATTTGTACTCACGTTTGCTTAATTTATGTTTTTGCAGAGAGACTTCAGTCTCACTAGTAGGTCCGCTACCTCAGCTACGATCTTGTACCCTTGGGAGGGCTTGTAGATAGTTAGGTGTCTCAGCCTTTTTCATTTGTAGTTGTCTGTACTCAGACAAGTTAAGCTTCCGCATGTGCATGTTGCTTGTATGCTCTGTATGTTGTGTCATGAGACCCATGATTGTAATACTTGGCTCTTCGGAGCCTAATGAATAAATACTTTGAGTTGTAGAGTTTTGTTGTGATGCCATGTTGTATTTGCACATATCGAGCATATTGTGTGTATGATTCAAAATGCTTGGTATGTGTGGCATTGGATACCTAGTTGTTTACCCTTGGTAGCCTATCTTATGGGGAAATGCCTGCTAGTGCTTCCACTGAGCCTTGGAAGCTTGCTACTGCTCTGGAACACTTAGGCTGGCCGGCATGTGTCCTCGTTCGTTCCTGTGTCTGTCCCTTCAGGGAAATGTCGTGCGTTGTTCCTTTAAGTCCTTGTATCTTGCTACGACTTTGGTTCATACGTTGATGACCGACACGTTCATTGCTGGGTCATGTATTCCTGTCACTGTAATTTAGCGCCACTTTTCGTTTACAACTATTCATGTCAGCCCGGGTTCTCTGTCATATGGATGCTAGCGACACTATCATATATGTGAGCCAGAATACGCAAACGGTCCCGGGCCAGGTATGGTGGCACCCGTGGGGATACCGTGCGTGAGGCCGCAAAGTGATATGATCTGTTACATGCTAGATCGGTGTGACTTAGGATCGGGGTCCTGATACTCTCTTTTTGTTGTGAAACATTATTAGATCTATATTGACTTGTTCCAAATGCAGAGAAAAGCCTGCAAGGACCAAAAAGTACCTAAACCAAATGTGGTGGAAATCTTCATGCACTGTGACACCAGCAAGATGAAGGGCATGACTACACCAGTCAAAGCCTCTATTGTAAGTCTTTAATCATGATGCCTTTGAACTACTAGTTACTCTAGTTTGTGCATTGAGATGCATGGTTTGCAGCCAATATCTATTGATCTTTTAAATTTTATACACAATTGTCTTAACTTATCATTGCACATTACGAGGTATACAAGAGAGGAATGATGTTCCTTTGCTCTTGATATGTAATCTAGTTCCGTGTTGGACTTGCCCACATGATGTCAGAATTGCTTCTTTGTTTGATATCAGTTGTTTTGTGATATGACTGATACGTCTCCAACGTATCTATAATTTTTTATTGTTCCATGCTATTATACTATCATTCCTGGATGTGTTTTAATCATTTTATAGACAATTTATATCATTTTTTGGTACTAAACCTATTGACATAGTGCCAAGTGCCAGTTTCTATTTTCTGCATGCTTTTTACATCACAAGAAATCAATATCAAACGGAGTCCAAAACCACGAAACTTTTTGTGGATTTTTTATGGACCAGAAGAATCCTGATGGACCAGAGCAGCACCTCGTGGCCTTCCGCACCTCTTCTTCGCCGTATAAATTCCCAAATGTTCCGAAACCCTTCGGGGTTAAACTAGATAAAAAGTTCCGCCACCGTAAGGCTCTGTAGTCCATGAGATCCAATCAAGATCCCTTTCCGGCAGTCCGCTGGAGGGGGAAATCATCACCGATGGCCATCTTCATCATCCCGGCGGCCACCATGATGAGGAGGGAGTAGCCCACCCTTGGGGTTGAGGGTTTGTACCAGTAGATATGTGTTTAATATATCTCTCTCTCTCTCGCTCGTGTTCTTGAGATGCACAATCTTGATGTATCGCAGGCTTTGTTAATATAGTCGGATCATATGGTGTTTTCCCCTCTCTATCTTGTTTTGATGAATTGAGTTTTCCCTTTGAGATTTATATGGATTGAATACTTTTATGGATTTGAGAACACTTCATGCATGTCTTGCTATGAATACCCATGGTGAGAGTGGGGTATCATATTGACTCACTTGATATGTGTTTTGAAACTCAACTTGCGGATTCCTGCAGTGACATTGGGGTAATCTATGCATAGGGGTTGATGCACGTTCTTGTCTTTGTTTCATCGGTAGAAATCTTGGGGCACTCTTTGAAGTTCTTTCTGTTGGATTGAGTATTATAAATCTGAACTTGTTTTGGTGTTATTTTAGTACGAACTTGATACATCGATCGGAAAGTCTTATTCTAGTATGAACTCTTTCATAGAATGATCAGAAAGAATAGGTACAAACAATTTCTTCTTATGTTCTCCGCTAGATAGGAACTTTGGAGTGATTTTTCATCACACATTGAGGGACGGTTATGTGATCCATTTATTTTAGTATTGTTAAGAGATTGCACTAGCAAAAGTATGGACCCTAGACCTTGTTTTCAAGCATTGCAATACCATTTGTGCTCACTTTTGTCACTTGCTACCTTGCTGTTTTGTATTGTCACTATTACAAAAATCAGTATCTACTATCCATATTATAGTTGTACCACCATCTCATCGCCGAATTAGTGCACCTATACAATTTGCCATTGTATTCGGTGTGTTGGGGACACAAGAGACTTTTTATTATTTTGTTACAGGGTTGTTTGAGAGAGACCATCTTCATTCTACACCTCCCACGAATTGATAAACCTTAGGTCATCCACTTGAGGGAAATTTGCTACTGTCCTACAAAACTCTGCGCTTGGAGGCCCAACATGAGTCTACAAGAACAAGTAGTGTAGTAGACATCAAGCTCTTTTCTCGCGCCGTTGCCGGGGAGGTGAGTGCTTGAAGGTATATATTTAGATCTTGCAATCGAATATTTTAGTTTCTTGTTTGATCACTAGTTTGGTTTTGTAAAAGAAAAAATGGAATTGAGGTTGCATCATATTAGTGAGCATCTTTACCATATCTTTCTTGAAAATGATGGATTAGAAAATGGTGCTCAATTTTTAGTAGAAGAATTCAAAGAAATGTTTGGCACAAAATATTTGAATGGTTAGAATGGTTGCAATGTTTTTGGTTTGAACTCTTTGAATATCCATGATGCTAACGATATGCAAAGCCATAAGCTTGGGGATGCTATATTTGATGAAAATGATATTTTTAGTCCCCCGTGTTTTGATGAGAAACTTTGTTATGATAATAGCATGCCTCCTATATATGACGATTACATTGGTAGAAGTGGATTTGGAGAGGTCATGACTTTATTTAGTAATGAATCCATTCCTTTGGAGGATGTTTCAATTGACTATGATAACAAAGTTGCTATCTATGATGATTATGGTGATGACATGTATGCTATACTGAATAATGATAACCATGAAACTTGTCATCATGACTTTAATTTTCAATCTCATTATAGTTATTTTGTTGAGTTTGCTCCCACCACTATTCATGATAATAAATTCGCTTATGTGGAGAGTAGCAACATTTCTATGCTTTTGCATCATGAAAAGAATGATTTATGTGATGGCTATATTGCTGAATTCATTCATGATGCTACTGAAAATTACTATGAGAGAGGAACATATGCTTGTAGGTATTGCAAAAATATCAAGCTTCCTCTATATGTGTTGAAAATCTTGAAGTTTTGCTTGGTTTGCCTTCCTATGCTAGTTGATTCTTGCTCCCAAAAGTTGTTTTCTCACAAAATCAATATGCATAGGAAGTGGGTTAGACTTAAATGTGCTAGTCATATTCTTCATGATGCTCTCCTTGTGTTTCAATCTTTATCTTTTATGTGAGCATCATTGAAATCATCATGCCTAGCTAAAAGGCATTAAAGAAAAACGCTTGTTCGGAGACAACCCAACACTTATACCTACTATTTTTGTGTGTCCACATGGTTAATCTACCGTAGTAATCATGTTTTACATGTTTTGTATCAATAAAATGCCAAGTAAAGCCTTCGGGATAGTGTGGATAATAGTTGATTTCATTCTGTGCAAAAACAGAAAGTTTTACTTCGACTTCACAAAATTTAATAAATCACTGGAACGTGATATCTAGCTGAAATTTTGACACATTATTGATATACAAATTTCCTATGTTGTCCTAATTTTTTAGAATTCTTAGAGTTGAATAAGTATGGTGGTTGTCCTGATCATTACAAACTGTTCTATTGTTTGACAGATTCTGTTTTCAATGCATACTTTGCTGGTTTTCTAGTTTCTATGGATTATACTGATCAATATAAATTGTATAAATGATATGCTACAATAAGAATTGTGTGAGAACAATTATGAATCTTGTATTTGACAGTACCAAAGTGAAAGATTTGTTTTATCATACCAACCCATCTCATGAAGTTCCCTTAAGTTTTGTGTGACTGAAGTTTTCAAGTTTTGGGTGAGATACCGATATGAGAAGAATAAGGAGTGGAAAGACCCTAAGATTGGGGATTCCCAAGGCACCCCAATGTAATATTCAAGGAACAACCAAGCAACTAAGCTTGGGGATGCCCCGGAAGGCATCCCCTCTTTCATCTCCAACATTATTGGTAACCTCACTTGAAGCTATATTTTTATTCGTCACATGATTTGAGTTTTGCATGGAGCGTCATTTTCTTTTGTTAGGATTTGCTTGCTGGTATTTAGAATAATGTTTTGCATCTTTTATTTCAATAAAAGTCAAGGACAGCCTTTACCATGCTTATTTTGTAAGTCTTCATGTTGCTGTTAGAAATCAGAAAGTTTGTCGCTATTGTAAAAATTCCCGAGAAAAGTCACAATGTGATAAAGGGGTGAAACTTTTTGCACAACAAGCTATGACAAATTTTATATAGTGTGTTAAATTATTAGAATTTTTTGAGTTAGAGAAGTATGGATCCTCTTGCATTCTTTACAAACTGTCATGTCTAGACAGATTGCTGTTATGTTTGCATTGTTTGCTTATGTTTGCATGTTTAATGTTTCTATTTGAGGATGGGAGTATTAAATATGCATATTATGCAATGTAAAATAATAATTTTGGTGATTATCTACAGTAGAGAATGACAAGGTTTTACATTGATTTATACTATCTTATCTCATGAGTTCTTGTTGAGTTTTGTGTGGATGAAGTTTTCGATATTTTGGAAAACCGTGACACGAGAGGAATTAAGGAGACACAAAAGCTCAAGCTTGGGGATGCCCAAGGCACCCCATGATAATATTTCAACAAGTCTCAAGCATCTAAGCTTGGGGATGCCCCGATAGGCATCCTGTCACACCCTGATTTCCATGCCACAACACTTAAGCTAATAGTCATGCTAAATTATGGTTTGGCAAAAACTTTTGAGTGTTTTTGACCTTGGTTGATTGGTTTTTTGTTTGCTGTTTGCAAATGCTCTAAAAATCAAATGAATCATCCAACTCTTATACTTCATCTCCTTGATCGAAAACCTTTTCCCAATGATCATGCCATGTGTATAGAACAATATAGTATTTTCTTATAAAAATAATTTGGCCAAAAAGTATTTTCTAAAATTAGTTTTCCAAAAACCCCTGAATTGAGGTTTGTACTGCAAGTACTTGATTTGGGGTGTGAAAAATCTTTCAAAAAGTATATTTGAATCCCATTAGGTATAGGACTCCCAGAAACCACAAAATTATAATTTTAAAAGTTATTTTTATATTTTTTTAAAAGCTTTTTCTTTAGGCCAGAAATGGTCTTTAATAGGTTAAAATTATTTAACTGTTTCAAAAATATTTGCCACAATTCAGAGAGACTCCTAGGACATATATTGTCCATATATAAGATTTTCAACACATGGTCATGTTCAAAATATTGGGCAAATCCTTCCAAAACCCTTTCTGGATATTTCAACCTTTTGAAATATTTACAAAGGAAATATTCTCTAAAAATTCCAGGGAAATTTTATCATGTCATATATGACATACTTGATCATTTGACAAAGCCTCATGCCTTGATGATCAAGATAACATAATGTAATCCACTCAAAACCATTTCTGTCCATTTTAAAGTTTGAGCAACTTTACATTGTCAAACTTGTCCAAATGCTCTCAAACATGGTGCACATGATAAAATGGTCTAATTAAGCATCTAGATGGAGAAGCATAACTTGATCTAAGTGCCCCAAAAACCTTTTTTACCAGATCCAAATTTGAACAACTCTACATTGCCAACTTTTTACTTGTGGCCTCAACTTTTGTGGACATGCTCGCAACCCCAAATGATGACACTACACCAAGTGGTGCATCAAGGAGGGATGATTTGCTTAACTTAATCTTGGAAAATCCATTTCTGTTGATTTCTAGGGTTCACAAATATTTATCAAAATCTCATTTTTCTATTTCTGTGATAAACTTTAGAAAATCACAGAGAGATCAAAGTTGATCCAAATGCCATGATTTTAATTCCTAGATGCTTCTAAGTTCATAACTTAGTTTATGAACATTTTTATTAATACTTTCTGTACCTCACAAAATAATGAGCCACTTCTTCATATTTGTCAACTTTGCAAAATCATAGGAAATTCTTTTGAGCTCCAAATCAAGTGAAACCAACTCCTAGCTGCTTCTAAAATCATTCCTTGTTAGATGGTTGCCTCTGACCATTTTTCAAAATAATTCATCTGTACACTTCTTGCAAATCCACAAATCCCCTGATTACCTCATATTGAAATGTTTAGAGATATCCATTGATCTTATCCCAATGAAACCACATTGGTCATTTTTTATATGACCAGAGGTACCCTAGAAAAGTCCAACTCCTATTTTTAGAGCACTTTTATTGTTGCCTTGTTGTGTTTCTTATTATGATTGTTTTCGTCGTTAGTTGACGAAATAAACGGAGTACTTGGAGATGGACCAGAAGGTTTCAAGACTCGGAAGGACAAGGCAAGCATCCCTTTGACCATGTTCGTGAAACCTTTTTATGCATGTCATATAGCACCATATTGTTGTCGCAATGGAATCATGATGAGGTGGTAACCACTTTGATGGTTTGCCACGGTACTTCCTCGTTGATACTTGCATTCTGGATGACCCTAACTTCTTATGAGGGTTATGCCGGTGGGAGTAGATAGGATGCTAAAGTAGTCCTACGCAAAAAGGGATGGGAATATGCATGCTGATGGAGGTAGAGTACTTTTAAAATACTTTCCAAAAACCCCGTTGGTTGCCACTTATGCCCGAGGGAGATGATGAGTTGGGTAACCACTTGATGACGAAGTGGTGTACAGAGGCAAGTGTGTGTGTGTTGTTTTGAAAACGGATTGGTTTAAGTTGCGACCGTTATTCCAACCTTACATGCGCAACCACTCTACCCTTATATGGGAAAGGGCATTATTGATTACCTAAGCCAATACTAGCATGGTGCCCGCATTACTAGTGACGGGGGTGACATGAGGTCTCTCTCGGGATGGGGTCGTGCTTGGATAGGCGGCCATGACTGTCTTTACAGGGCACCGGACACACCGTGGGTACCCCATGCTTGTGGTATGTGATGAATATGGGAGCGAGGCTCCACAATTTTAAGATGTGAAATGTTGGGCACGGGGGCTGCTACCAATCGAGTGGACTCGATATTAGTGTCGTCTAGGGAGATAGTGATCGAGTGCTTACCCCGGGTACTTGAGGTACCGCGGGTCGTGGAGGAAACGAAAGTTCCCCGGATCAAGTGGGTAAAGTGTGCAACCTCTGCTGAGTGTAAAACTATTCGAATAGCCGTGTCCACGGTCAAGGACAGTTGGGTAACCGCTCTTAGACTATGTCCAATGTTTGCGTAACCCGGTGTGTGTGTGTGTGAGGAAAACAACACGGTTTGGTAAATCTGTTGACGTGATTGTGAGAAAGTCACGATGAGCTTGAGCAAGAGTTGTTCATAACTCTTTCTCGATGTTGATGTCTGTAAACTCCGGATACTTGTTGCAGATACATGCATGCCCTTGTTATATGTTGATCATACTTGCATATGAAAAACTAGCTTTCCGCAAAACTGCCAATTTAGTAGTAGAGCCTTGCATAATTATTCTGTCATCACACTTGGGTTGCTTGCGAGTACATTCAAAGTACTCATTGGCTTGCCACTGGTTATTTTATTGGCTATGCATTAAAGATCAGGATATGCTGAAGATTTCTTGGTGACGAACATGCGAGCTAGGATGCTTCCCGGTAAGAATGCTTGTAGGGTTAAGGCAGATGGCATGGGTCCAAGTTGTTATTGAAGTTTCCGCTGCAATGATATATTCAAGACTTGACCATAATGGTAACAATTGGTGTAATACGGTATGGATGGATGTAAGACTGTTGGTATTCATCTTCTGTGTGTTCAGTAAGCATTGACCTCTGGGATCACTGTACACATGCATTCGGTGATCACGACTTATGAGTCGGGGTCCCCACAGAGCTGGTATCAGAGCCATCCTGACTGTAGGAAGCCTTACAAAGCATGGTCGTTAATTAAGGTAAAACTATTTCCAAAACTATTACTAGTTTTCAAAACTATCAATACTTCTCTTCCGTTCTCAGTTTTTCGAAAACTAGGCTATAGTTTCCTTATTGATCTCTTCCCCCTTCAAAACTGTTGGTCGCTAGAACCCTTATGCCCCAGACCACTGGATTTCCTTGTAATCCTCGTGGATAATCTAGAGGAAGTACACCTTGCCAAACACTCACCCACCTCTTCTGAACACAAGATTGGCGACACCATAACAAGATGATCCCAACAGAAGATACATCCTCGAGGAATGAGGACAAGAAGACCTAGAAGATGGTGACATCCTTGGCACTGCCCCAAGATAATGCGACCTTGGCCTACGATGAACATGGCATGAGTTGTGCAAGATCATGATATACATCGCTAATAGAGTAATCCTCTCACTTCCGTTGTTGTATCGGCAACCACCGGTGGATGAGAACCTCGCCATTTGGCCCGCCTCACTATAGTGAGCAGGAAAACGGTTCTCTTCGTCCCCCGCTCTTGGTGTCGATGTTGTCACCAATGTAACCGACATGTTGGACCTCTATTATGCCCTCTTATTGTCATTGCATAAGGATTACCTACCCAGTACTGTCGACACCTTAGAAGACAAAAATGGATCGTTATGATTAACAAGACAATAGAAGACCGAGTCAATGCTAGCTACGAGGAGACACCTTCACCACATCACCTCATCAGGCGAGAAGTTGTTGAAGATTCTTCAGGATCAACTCGGATCATTCATCAAACAACTACAAGAGACTTAGAAACACCTGAGCAAAACTCAGAAGACTGCACGAGGCACAAGGCACGACTGCTGAGTCCGAGAACCCCTAGGTTAGGATGAGTCGTGTACCCCCTATGCGTAGTCGAGTCCGTATGATGGTTCGAATAGAACCATGATTGTGTGTTGCTTGATTTTATTTTATTTTATTGTGTTTTGATATAAGTCGCACTTTTTCCCTAGGCAACAAGTACATGTCTATATCATCCTCCTTGCCTTGTTTCCTTTGCTTCGCCCTTTTTGCACCTGTTTGTTTGCACTTGCACTATAGAACCCCCTTTAGGCATTATCCCCCTCTATGCTACCTTTTCCCTCTCTTGTATCTCCTCAACTGAAGACCAGCAAGGATTCCAACTCGGCAACCAACTAACAATGAAGACTTCTGCTACAACCTCCACGACCAAGTGCAACCCCGTAGAATTATGTTTAACCCTCCAGACTAGAAACCCATTCCTAGACCCTTTGAGACTTCACGAGACACCCCAGCACGGATCCTTAACCATGTGCCTAATCCATAGAATTACAAGAGAACCAGTTAAGCCTTTGTAACCTTGCACAACATTGGGTCTATAATGGAACTAGTGGACACAGTGAACGAGCACATTGTCATCCTAATATAGCACAAGAACGGATGATGCCATGGATAGACCAATTTGAGGATATAGGACAGATGATTTGGTGACCTTATATCAGTGACTTCATGGAATTATCTGAGGCCTTGATGGATTGTGAGGTTTTCATGTTGGTGGGATCCTGATTAATAGAGTAGTGTAACTTTCATCACCATGGAGTAACTTGGATTTGCAGGGAAATTGTGATCGCAAATTGAAATTCTTGGAGGTATAAGGATTTGACCTAGCTAGGGGATATTGATAGAAGATAGCTGACATTATGATAATGACATTGGGGAAGCAGTTAGGAATTCTCGTCGGACATGAGATTTGGATTTAAGTAGGAGATTCTAGTTGAGTCGCTAAGTATGTCTACATGGTTTGGAGTAAATTGGATTTAGACTGATCATCCCGAACATGATTCCATGTTTCTCGGTGGACAATAAACTAGGAGATTGGATTATTTGTCAGAGTTGATTTAGGGATCTATATAAGCATGACCTTGGAGTCTACGTGACCATGATGGTGGGAATTTGGTGAACTTACTATAGTAATGCATAGCCCTTCCAAGTATTTGGGTATTATAGGGACTTGACATCATGTGGAACACCGTAGACATCGGATTTGTATAATTGTTGGATTATGTGGTGATTGATGGAAGTTAACGGGCTGTTGGAGTTGATCTATAGGAAGGAAACAAAATCTTGGAGTGGCATATGACGTGTTTCCTTAGAATAGAGATGCATTATCTTGAACCATGGAAGAATGGGATGAGCACTTGGATTGTCTTGTTTAATTCAAGCTTAGCAGCTTGTATGCCTTACCCATGGATTCTTAGGGGTAGCCATACATATGATTTTCATGGATCGTGGACATGTATAATTATGTTAGACCTCCTTTTGGAAGTCATGAGGATATGTATGGCATGAGTGGTGATTGGAGTTGACCTATGCGAGATGATGCTTTTGGTGGTATAAGGATTTTAGGACTAGGAAGAACTATTGGCATCTCAGAAACCGTCCTTAAAGATAAGATATTAAACGTTCACTCACACACTAGAATCCTTGAAACCCTTAAGCCCACCAAGCCACTACATGGTCAGGTCCTGACCACGAGCGTTGAATCTAAGTCAAGGAGACCATTGCCAATGTTCAACGGAGACCCCCACCAATACCCCAGCCTACCTCGCGTACCCCGTAGACTTCATGGAGTACTTGGACAAGTTGGGCGTATCTGCAAACCACTCCTCTCGAAGGAACCAAGCATTTCCATGTCGAAGAGAAGCTCGCACCAAGATTTATCGGCCCTCTCCAAAGACAAAGAATAGACGGCTACCAGCTGGAGTTACCACCCGAGTTACCCACCATGCACCAAATTTTCCACGAGTCACAACTCTGGAAATATTCTTAACTTCCTAACTAGCCCGGTCCCTACAAGGTCATCGATTACCAAACCCTTGACGTCTAGCTCAACCTAACCTTTACAAGAGACCCCTCAGCAACATGCATCAAAGAGGGCAACATGCGAGAAGCCACACCACCAAGCACTTCAAGGTTCCATGGAGCACCACTCGGAAGCAGAACAAACAAGAAGAAGTGAAGACTACCCCATATCCAAGTTTTCGTATTCCTTTCCACGCCTAGTCTGGGAATCTCGGGGTCGAGATTCTTATAAGGGGGATAGGTCTGTCACACCCTGATTTTCATGCCACAACACTTAAAGCTAATAGTCATGCTAAAATATGGTTTGGCAAAAACTTTTCAGTGTTTTTGACCTTGCTTGATTGGTTTTCTGTTTGCTGTTTGCAAGTGCTCTAAAAATCAAATGAATCATCCAACTCTTATACTTCATCTCCTTGATCCAAAACCTTTTCCCAATGATCATGCCATGTGTATAGAATAGTATAGTATTTTCTTATAAAAATAATTTGGCCAAAAAGTATTTTCTAAAATTAGTTTTCCAAAACCCCCTGAATTGAGGTTTGTACTGCAAGTACTTGATTTGGGGTGTAAAAAATCTTTCAAAAAGTATATTTGAATCCATTAGGTATAGGACTCCCAGAAACCACAAAATTATAATTTTAAAAGTTATTTTTATATTTTATTTAAAAGCTTATTCTTTTGGCCAGAAATGTTCTTTAATAGGTTAAAATTATTTAACTGTTTCAAAAATATTTGCCAAAATTCAGAGAGACTCCTAGGACATATATTGTCCATATATAAGAGTTTCAACACATGGTCATGTTCAAAATATTGGGCAAATCCTTCCAAAAGCCTTTCTGGATATTTCAAGCTTTTGAAATATTTACAAAGGAAATATTCTCTAAAAATTCTAGGGAAATTCTATCAAGTCAGATATGACATGTTTGATGATCTGACAAAGCCTCATGCCTTAAAGATCAGGATAACATCATCTAATCCCCTCAAAACCATTTCTGTCCATTTTAAAGTTTGAGCAACTTTACATTGCCAAACTTGTCCAAATGCTCTCAAACTTGGTGCACATGCTAAAATGGTCTAATTAAGCATCTAGACCAAATGGCACAAGTATTGGAGAAGCATAACTTGATCTAAGTGCCCCAAAACCCTTTCTGACCAGATCCAAATTTGAACAACTCTACATTGCCAACTTTTTACTTGTGGCCTCAACTTTTGTGGACATGCTCGCAACCCCAAATGATGACACTACACCAAGTGGTGCATCAAAGAGGGATGATTTGCTTAACTTAATCTTGGAAAATCCATTTCTGTTGATTTCTAGGGTTCACCAAAGTTACATTGGCAAGTTTCTTCAAATGAGCTCAAATTTGGTGAAAGGGCCTAAATATATGTGCCATTTCATCCTGTTAAGTCTCATGTCATTTGGACTCCATTTTCTTGCCAAAAACATCATCAAACACCTTCTGTCACTTTTCAAAAATCACCACTTTGACTACTTACACTATCCTCCTTGATCTCAACTTTTTACCACAAATGAACCTGATCACCTTCTACCTCCAGTAACTAACCCATGCCTCAGCTCAATCATTGGAGGGGGTAAAACCCCCAATTACCTCTCTGCTTTCACCATGACAGCACCTTTCTACCCTCCTACCTTACCTCCTCAGCATCTCAGAGCATCCCAGTACCACCCCCAAAGCTAGTAGACAAGCTTTACCACGCTCAAATGCCAATGGCATGCCCTAGCATGCCAAAATGGCACTCTGGAGCGCGCTATAGTGCCCAGCCGCACTGTAGCCGCCCTCTGCCCAATGCTCTCGTCAACCTTGGGCACCGGGACCGTGTCTTCCGAGGTGGCCTCGACGTCCGGGACGTGCCTCGCTGTCGGGCCCCTCCTTATCCTCTCTTCTCACCTCTCCGCAGATCTCGCCCGAGCATGGCCTGGACCGCGCCCATGGTGCACCGCGGCCACGCCCATTTAAGCCAACCACCGAGCTCGCTCTCGCCTCTGCTGACCGCCCCTCTCTATTGTGCATTCCCCAAACATCCTCGAGTTCTCTCTCGTGCCCGCCTACCCCCTCCATGGCCGGAGTGCCGCCGCCGATCGCCGCTTGGATTCGGGCACCTCGGCCCCTCTTTCTTTCCCCTACCCACTCCAGTACTCTCTCACCACCACCTTGAGGCCCCCTACCACCGCCATTATACCCCCAGTACGCCGTGTGCTCGAGGCCGATGCTGGCCGACGACCTCCCCCACTGTTGCCTAAACCGTGGCGACTAAGCTGCTTCCCGACGCAAGAGGAGCACACCAGCAGGTGCTCCCCTCCACCCTGATCAATCCGGTGGACGGAGCGCCACCGGGGATGGCCAGAGCCGCCGGGGCGAGCATCGGCACTGCTCGGCTGCTCCCTCCCCATCGCTCCTTTTCCTCAGACGAGAGGTAGGGGACGACCGCCTGCCAGCTGGCAGGGGCCCTGCCTGTTGGCGGCAGCGGCGGATGGGCCGACCCACTGGTCAGGTTAAGTGGAAGCAGGTTCTCCTGCTTCCGCCTCCCCGCTTAGAAGTCATAATTCCCGTAGACGTCTTCAACGTCTCCCCTCCCCTCCTGTGCAGCGAGGCAGCTGGGCCAGGCCCAGCGCGCTCCGCCCCTAAGCCTCGCACAGGGCGCACAATAAGGTAGATGATCTTTTTCCTTTTCTTTTTCCAGTAAACTTCAAAAATCCATAAATAATTCAAATGATTTCCAAATTTGATGATTAAAATTTCTGGTAGTTTCTAAAATCATGATCTACCAGTTGGTGCAGCATGCACATTTTTCCAGAGGATTTTTCTTCACAAATATTTATCAAAATCTCATTTTTCTATTTATGTGATAAACTTTAGAAAATCACAGAGAGCTCAAAGTTGATCCAAATGCCATGATTCAAATTCCTAGATGCTTCTAAGATCATAACTTAGTTTATGAACACTTTTATTAATACTTTCTGTACCCCACAAAATAATGAGACATTTCTTCATATTTGTCAACTTTGCAAAATCATAGGAAATTTTTTTGAGCTCCAAATCAAGTGAAACCAACTCCTAGCTGCTTCTAAAATCATTCCTTGTTAGATAGGTGCCTCTGACCATTTTTCAAAATAATTCTTCTGTACACTTCTTGCAAATCCACAAATCCCCTGATTACATCATATTGAAATGTTCAGAGATATCCATTGATATTATCCCAATGAAACCACCTTGGTCATTCTTCATATGAACAGAGGTATCCTAGAAAAGTCCAACTCCTATTTTTAGAGCACTTTTATTTTTGCCTTGGTGTGTTGCTTATTATGATTGTTTCTGTCGTTAGTTGACGAAATAAACGGAGTACTTGGAGATGGACCAGAAGGTTTGAAGACTCGGAAGGACAAGGCAAGCAGCCCTTTGACCATGTTCGAGAAACCTTTTTATGCATGTCATATAGCACTATATTGTTGTTGCAACGGAATCATGATGAGGTGGTAACCACTTTGATGGTTTGCCACCGTACTTCCTCGTTGATACTTGCATTGTGCATGACCCAACCTTCTTATGAGGGTTATGCCGGTGGGAGTAGATAGGATGCTAAAGTAGTGCTACGCAAAAAGGGATGGGAATATGCATGCTGATGGAGGCAGAGTACTTTTAAAAGACTTTTCAAAAACCCCGTCGGGTGCCACTTATGCCCGAGGGAGATGATGAGTTGGGTAACCACTTGATGACGAAGTGGTGTACCGAGGCAAGTGTGTGTGTTGTTTTGAAAACGGATTGGTTTAAGTTGCAACCGTTATTCCAACCTTACATGCGCAACCACTCTACCCTTATATGGGAAAGGGCATTATTGATTATCTAGGCCGATACTAGCATGGTGCCCGCATTACTAGTGACGGGGGTGACATGTGGTCACTCTTGGAACGGGGTCGTGCTTGGATAGGCGGCCATGACT
The DNA here is from genome assembly GCA_902687465.1 of Secale cereale. NCBI lineage: Eukaryota > Viridiplantae > Streptophyta > Magnoliopsida > Poales > Poaceae > Secale > Secale cereale. The sequence goes on from LR738714.1 coordinate 335,696,839, forward strand.
GTCTTTACAGGGCACCGGACACACCGTTGGTACCCCATGCTTGTGGTATGTGATGAATATGGGAGCGAGGCTCCACAATTTTAAGATTTGAAATGTTGCGCACGGGGGCTGCTACCAATCGAGTGGACTCCATATTAGTGTCGTGGATGAAACGGAAGTTCCCCGGATCTAGTGGGTAAAGTGTGCAACCTCTTCAGAGTGTAAAACTATTCGAATAGCCATGTCCAAGGTCAAGGACAGTTGGGTAACCGCTCTTGGGCTACGTCCAATGTTTGCGAAACCCGGTGTGTGTGTGTGAGGAAAACAACACGGTTTGGTAAATCTGTCGACGTGATTGTGAGAAATTCACGATGAGCTTGAGCAAGAGTTGTTCATAACTCTTTCTCGATGTTGATGTCTGTAAGCTCTGGATACTTGTTGCAGATACATGCATGCCCTTGTTATATGTTGATCATACTTGCATATGAAAAACTAGCTTTCCGCAAAACTGCCAATTTAGCAGTAGAGCCTTGCATAATTATTCTGTCATCACACTTGGGTTGCTTGCGAGTACATTCAAAGTACTCATTGGCTTGCCACTGGTTATTTTATTGGCCAGGCATGGAAGATCAGGATATGCTGAAGATTTCTTGGTGACGAACATGCGAGCTAGGATGCTTCCCAGTCAGAATCCCTGTAGGGTTAAGGCAGATGGCATGGGTCCAAGTTGTTATTGAAGTTTCCGCTGCAATGATATATTCAAGACTTGACCATAATGGTCACAATTTGTGTAATACGGTATGTATGGATGTAAGACTCTTGTTATTCAGCTTCTCTGTGTTCAGTGAGCATTGATCTCTGGGATCACTGTACACGTGCATTCGGTGATCACGACTTATGAGTCAGGGTCCCCACACATCCCACCTTTCTTCATCAACAATTATCGGTTAGTATCTGTTGATCGTAAGATTTTGCTTCTTCACATCTTGAAATGTCATTTTATTTTGATTGCTTGTTGTTTTAATAAAATACTTAGATCTGAAAGTTTTTTTTAACAAAATAGAGCCCCCAAATAGTTGCCAGGGATGTCGGCGATCTGGGAACGGGGGCACCAAGACTTGCCTGCTTGCAGCCCAGGGCGTGGCTCACCAGGCGGCCTAGTACAGCCCAGCATCTTCGGAAGAACACTCAGGACCCTCGCGAGGGGCCAAGCCTCGCGAGGCGGATGACACAAGGCATCCCCTAGGGCGACCTCACTAGGGCGGCTCGTGAGGATTGGAGATATCTAGGCGAGGGACACCTCGTGAGGTCCTCGTGACGTGAGGAGTGACATCCATGGCCAGGCGGGCGCCAGCGGGCGTAGAGTGCTAGTTTCCTCTTTGGTGCTAAAGGAGTAGGTGCATGCAAAGAGTCCCGAGGCTTCAGGCAAAGGTTTCCATATTGGTGCAACAAGACCAAGACCAGCAGGACAGCAGAACAGAGGTCATCGCGGAGCCCACCGCGGCGTCACCACGAGAACCTTTGGCAGGCGAAGACCACCTTTTGTCAGGATAGCTTTTACTAGCTGTCCCCCTTCAAATTTGGTCGTTGTGGGATCCCTTCCCGCTCAATATTTGGGAAGAGGACCCATGCCACTATAAATAGGACTAGCCACCACCATTGGGATCATCTCATCTTGAGCTGATCAGATAGAAGGCCACACACCACAAGCTCATCGAGCACAAGAACCCCTCTCCTGAGGAGGCAGTTCATCCATGTACTAGTTCTTCATCGGCCTACAAGGCAATCTGCCACGCCACACTGGATTAGGGTATTACACCACAAAGGTTGCCCGAACCAGTATAAACTGTGTCCCTTGTTCTTCGGATCTGACGAGTTAGGCCTAGGATCGGTGAGTAGACTAGCTAGGGCGGAAGGAGAGATCTTCGTGCGCACCCCAGAGTTCTAACCTCAAGGGTTTTGCCGGAACCCGAGATCCGACATTTGGCGCGCTAGGTAGGGGTGTGCCGAAATTTCTCCCCCGTTTGTCCTGCTCTCCATCCGCCAAGCTCCCCTGGCAGGTGTCCCTCCTCCGGTCAGCTTGGCGGCCGCGCGCGGTGGCGCTCCGGTCCACCGGGCCTTCACCCCCGCCTTCCGACGGGTGTAGTGGCCACCCAGGTTTAGGCCGGATCTGCCGCCCCGTTACAACGGGGCAGAGGACCCAGCCGTCTTCCTCCAGGCTTACGAACAGGCCATCTCGGCGACCAGCGGCGATAGCAAGGTCATGGCCAGCTAGCTCCCTATGGCGCTAACTGGCCTGTCGCGCGCCTGGTTCTTCAGCTTGCCAGAATCGTTCGTGGCGTCCTGGGAGGAGCTGCGTGACCTCTTCGTCGCACGCTTTGGGACGCCGGCGCCCCATGTCGTCGCGGCCCTCATCGGCGGCTCTCAAGCGTCACCCTCCGACCGCCACATCAAGTAGATCTTTCGCCAGGCGGGCATCGCCTCCATACGCCAGGGGGCTCCTCCTAGATGGGGGCGCCCAAGACCGACCTCATCTTCGACTTGGGAGACCCCCCTGCCTCCACCGCGGGCTCAGGCGCTCTCCCGATGCTCCGCACCCTCACCATCTGCAACGTGGAAATCACCAAGACCCTCATCAACGGTGGGGCTGGCCTCAACGTGCTCTTAGTGGAGGCTTTCAGCTTGCTTCAAGTGCCACTCAAGCGGCTGCGCCCCACCAAACCCTTCTCATGAGTCAGCAACGGTTCCACCAGCCCACTAGGGCAAATCCGCCTCCCGGTCACCTTTGGCACCCGAGCCAACTACCGCACCGAGCTGATCGACTTCGACATCGCCCGAATCAGCCTTCCGTACAAGACCATCCTCGGGTACTCCGCACTGGCCTAGTTCATAGCCGTGACCCATCCGGCCTATAACCTCATGAAGATGCCAGGAAGCAGCGGTGTCCTTACTGTGTCGGGGGACACGAAGGAAGCTCTGGCTGCCCTCAAGCACGTCTTCCAAAACACTGCAGTGGGGCATCTGTCCGGTGAAGCCGCCCCTGGAACTGAGGGGGTTGCATCGGCCAAGAAGAAGCAACTTTTCTCTCAAGACCGAGCCAAGACGAAGCAGGTGCCTGTGGATGAAGACAAGCCGTCGGGTGTCGCCTTCACCATAGGTGCTGGTCTCCCCCCAGCACAAGAAGAGGCGCTCGTTAGTTTCCTGTGCGCGAACAAGGATGTGTTCGCGTGGGAACCCAAGGACCTGGTGGGAGTCCCGCGGGAGGTGATCAAGCATCACCTGAATGTATGCCCCAATATGCGCCCCGTGAAGTAGAAGGCCAGGCGCCAATCTACGGAGAAGTCGTCTTTCATTGTGCAGGAGACTCGCAAGCTAGACGTGGCGGGTGTCATCCGTGAGGTCCGGTACCCAGAGTGGCTGGTGAACCCGTCGTCATGCCCAAGAAAGGAGGAAAAGAGCGCATGTGTGTCGACTTCACCAACCTCAACAAAGCTTGTCCGCAAGACCCATTTCCTCTGCCACGCATCAATTAGATCGTCGACTCCACCACCGAGTGTGACTTGTTGTGCTTCCTGGATGCCTTCTCAGGTTACCACCAGATCAAGATGGCACTGCATGACATCGAAAAGACTGCCTTCCTCACCCCGTCTGGGGTATACTGCTACACCTGCATGTCGTTTGGGTTACAGAATGCAAGAGCAACCTTTCAGCGGTTAATGCACATCGCACTGGGAAAACAGCTCAGGAGGAACGCTGAGGCGTACGTAGATGACATCGTGGTAAAATCTCAAGAGGCCGCAAACCTTATCACGGATCTGGAAGAAACCTTCGCCAACCTGTGCAAGGTAGACCTATGGCTCAACCCGGTAAAGTGCGTGTTCAGCGTCCCATCAGGCAAGCTTTTGGGCTTCCTGGTGTCGCACCGAGGGACCGAGGGAACATGTGCCTATACACCTTGGTTGTCCTGCCATGCAAGCCATGTGTCAGGACGGGGCTGTACACACCCCAGAGTCTCTCCCGGTGGGAGGCTCCCTCCCACGGTCCAGTGGAATTGCCATGCTCCGCACTGGCAGAACCAACCGAGGAGCGGTCAAGTCCACGAACCAGCGGGAGCACCAAGATTCGCGCTGGCCGCTACGACCGAGGCACGGTTATGCTCACACTCCGCGCAAGTGTGGTAGTCTATGCTCCGCGCTAGTTATAATAAACTGAGGGTGGCCCCCAGCGGTCGCACCAACCTCAGGGAGCTTTTCAGCTCACGACGCTCACATATTCTCCTTGGATGGGTGTCGCGAGGGGGGCTAGGCACGGGGGATATACTCAGGTCACGCCTGGGAGACGCCACCCTACCAGGTGCCAGACACCTGGTCTTCTCGCGCCCCCATCCTAGGCGAAGGCTCGTGAGAAAGGTATGGTGCTCATTCTCCCTCGTGAGATCCATTCGTACGTCAAGGGGGACCGCTGGGCATCGCGACCCAGGGGCCTCACTAGTCACGTAGCCCCTCACTCCTTGAGCCCGGTGCTCAATGGCGGTCGAGGTATGCGCGGGGCTGGGCCCTGCCGATGCAGAACGCAAACGGGATCGCTTGAACATCAAGGGGGGGCCCTGGGCATCGCGACCCAAGGGCCTCAATAGCCATGTAGCCCGTCATCCCTTGAGTCTAGTTATTACGATAACGCCGGTCACCCGGAGGGCTCAATGGCGATCGAGGTATGCGCGGGGTTGGGCCCTGCCGACGCAGAGCACGTAAGCAAATATGAAAGGAAGCAAGCACGGAAATCATCAAGTTCAATCTAATTATTACAATAACACCAAGTCCTTCAAATTCAAACAAGTTCTTACGCCTCCCCGAGGCACTCGCGTCTCTCTTATCTGAACAGGAACATGTCAGACATCACCAAGCGCGTCATCACCAGTGTCCGCCTCCTCAGCCACGGTAGCAGCAACCCGGCGGAACGCCTCCTCCAGTTCCGTGACGTGCACCTCTAGGGCCTCAGTAGTGGCGACCTAGGCATCTCAGGAGGCGAGTCCCAAGAAGCACAGATCCTCACCCCGCGGGAAATGTGACAGAAGATCAAGTGCCACTGCCACCTGACAACAGGGGATCAGTAAGATAAGCTTTCAGTGCCCGCATCTACTCGCGTACCTACACCTCCACCTACTATAATCATGAATTTGATGTAGCATGAAAGCCCCTATTGATGGCCCTAGTGGACGATTGCCTGCATGCCAAGAGGTACCTCCCGAGCATCGCGCCTCGGGGGCTCCTACCGGACCATGGGTCGCTCACCTCCTGGCCTTGACCATGGCATCACGACCTGACATACCAGTGTAGGATGAAGCTTGTCTAGGGACTGGGTCTCGCAGGCGTAGGGCCCTAAACTACCGCGAGGACAAAAGAAAGGGAAAGTCATGCTCCAACAAAGGTCCTCATGAGGAACATAAGTTTATAAAGCCAGATAATAACAAAAGTATTACAAGGATTTACACGCCCTCATGGGGCCGTCCATGGGTGTCTCACAGGGACCAAGCTAAAGAGGGCCGCTCTCAGAGGAATGCGGCCTGGACTCCTTCAATGATGGCGGCGTCAGGAGGACGATGTTCCCTTCCGGCGATAAGAGCGGCGACTTGGCTGCTCGTAGCTCTCGTCCGAGCTCGAGGCCGTCTCAGGGGTAGCATGGCTGCTAACATAGGAGTCAGAGGCGCAACCAATGGCGAGCGCCTCGCCCCCGGCCTCACTGTCCTGGAAGCGTGGGGAATGGTCACCGGCGAGCCCGTCCCCCGCGCCGCACGCTAGCCGACAGCCGTCCGCCCCGAAGACCATGAAGGTCAGCATGCCCATCCCGTCTAGCGGGAAATGAAGAATGTGCCTCCCATTGGGGGCACAGGCGCGGCGCACCACGCTCCAACCCCAGGTCATGAAGACCTGGCCGGAGGAGACCACCTCCACGTCGGCGTATGAAGGGGGAAGGTGGCACCCTTCATGCCGCAGCTGCATCGTCACCCGGCCGCGAGCTGGGAGCACCTTCTTCAGGAATGGAGGAAGGAGGATCCAAGAATGGGGAGAGGCTCCCGCCCACACGATAAACTCGCGGGCGTCGTCTTCAGTATGGGATGGTGGCAGGGCGCGTGAAATCGCATGTCTCTCTGGGCGGCTGACTACACCGTCCCCATCGTCGTCCCCGCTTCGTCCGCCTGTCGCCAGAGCACCTAAGGGAAGCGGGAATCCTGGCGGTGCCCGTGTGCACCATGTACGGGCGTCCGCCAATCTCAGGGACGCTCTTGGAGAATCACGGCGCCTCTTCTTCGGGGGGAGCCGCTCGGGCCCCACCATCGGGCTCTTCCTCTTCTCCGCGGTCGAGAACTTGCGTATCGGCGCCATAAAAAGCCCTCGGAGAAGTGAGAAGAGCAGGGACTGATCTGCAACAGTCAAATGAAGGACGTGGCGCCTCACCCCCTATTTATAGGATGAGAAGATGAATCACCGGCCAATCGCGCGCGGCCATAATGGCCATGCCGCCCGGACCAAGGAGTTGTTAAGTCACACAGTTGCCGAGACTATGTGGGAAGCAGAGTCGCCCACGTCCCATCCAACCGTCACACGCCAGCCTGGCCCGCAGCCTTTTTGGGGCCCGCGGCGCTCCGTCCTTGGCTCAGGCTTCGCCCTGAAGCCAACTCCGCGTGCGCCTTGGGCCCGGGGACTACTCTCGGTGTCCTGGGAACCAGGGTACCCAGACTTGCCTGTCTTCGCGCCACGACGCGCTCCTACCACGGCCTGGTATGGCCCAACTGATCGAACAGCTGCCCAAGACCCTCGCGAGGGGGCTAGACCTCGCAAGGAGAACAACGTCAAGACCCCCTTAGGAGCGGCCTCGGCAAGGTTACTTTGGAGGGGCGGAGAATCCAAGGCCAAGCCTGCCTCAGGAGGAAGCAGTGACACAAGTAGTGACGCACCGTGCCAGCGGGTGCCAGCGCGTGCCAGCGGCGCAGTTGCCATTTTGGTGCAATGGAGACAGCGCAGGCCCAGGTTCCCGAGGAGCAGGACAAAGGTTTCCCCTTCGGTGCAACAAGACCGAAGACCGCAAGGACGACAGAGAGGATGTCACCACCGAGCCCACCACCGCGTCACTACCTGATCCTTTTGCAGGAGAAGACCACTTTTGTCAGGATAGGAACGGCCTTGTGTTCCCGCTCAAAATGGCCGTTGTGGGATTCCTTCCCGCCTAAACATTTCGGGGGAAGAGGACCCTGGCCACCTATATAAGTAGCTACGATCCCCACTATGAGGGGACAATTCGGAGCAGATCCAAAAACACTGCCCTCACGCAAAGGAGCAAGAACTCTGGCCCCCTGACCCTCCTGAGCTCTCCTTCTGAGCTTAGGAACCACTATACTAGTCCATATTCAAGCCCTCCTGAGGCAAATCCACCAAAGCAGGAAGTAGGGTTCTACACCACAAGGTGTCCTGAACCTGGGCCTGGGGGAGGAGAAGGAGGAGGAGGCCTAGAGCCACTGCTGACTTGCTGACTTCTTTTATTTTTTCTTTTATCCTCAGCCAGAAAAGAAAAGGAAAATCACAGAATAAAAGGAAAAGAGTTAGGTGAAAAGAAAAATATCCCCATGCTCAGTGATTTAAGCCCTATTTAATAAAATTGACTTGGACATTTTTGGAGGCAGAAAAATAAAAGGAGTTTGAATATGGTTCAAACTCTTGTCATTTTAAAACCCAACCAAATCAATTTCAACTAGGGTGATATTTGGCAGAGAGGTTGTAGGCATGGTGCAAGATTTATAGGAAAAGAAAGAACATTAAAGCACGTGGCTAGGTGGCTTGCACAAAAGAGCAAAGAAAGGACATAAAAGAAAAAGGAAGAAGAAGAAGAAGAGTGAAACAAGGTGGGGGTTAGGGTTTAGCTAGGTAAAACACCACACTCACATACACAAGGCCTCACACACACTCATCATAACAAGAAGTAAACTAGATGCCATGATGCCATGATGAAAGAAATGCTTGGATGCAAAATAAAAAATAAAAGACATGGCAATGCAAAATAAAATGAACTCAAAAGACAAGAACCCCCAAGGATAAGGATAAGGATCAAAATGGAATGCTTTATTGCCATTATTGGAAAGTATTACATATGGGGTGTTACAGAGGGGCACCGGATGGTTGGGCGCAAGGAACTGTGACCATAACAGCTTCTCCATGTTGTTCCCCTCCTGAGCTCGGAAGTATTGGGTGGCGTCGGTGATGCTCCTCGGGAGATGCACAAACACGCCTAGGAAACTCCACAATCGTGTAAGCCCAAGATACCTCTAACCTCCGAAGATGATTTGCAAGAGAAAAAACCTTACTACCTGCTATTTGACGCGCGTGTTTTATCTCCTCCTGAGCACTGCGCGATTTAGTTCGCGCCTCCTTGGCATCATTAACTGCCACAGTGAGTTCGGACGCTTGGTCCGAATTCGCCTTCCCCAATGTGTCACATCTGTGAATTGCATCTTGTAGCTCGACCTGGACTTCTGTCACCCGAGCCTCATGCTGTTGACGCAGGGCATTCTCGGCCTCCAGGTCGGCATCCACTTTATCAACGGCTGCCTTGCTTGCTCTGGCCTCTTCCTTGGTCGTCGCAAGCTCGCGCTTCAGAGCATTGACCACAACCGCGTCAGCTGTTTCACAAGAACATATAACACAAGTTAGCTCACATTCTCACATATAGTGTGATAGAATTTAGATTTCCTAAACCAGCATACCTTGCGTTTCATCGAAACGCTTGTTGATGCGGTCGAGATCTTCATTAGCTATTTTAAGCTTCCGAAACTTCTGCGGCTTGGGCAGTCGCCGCCACTAAGGAAGCCTGGCCAAAGCACAAAATACAGTTCATCTCTATCACATGCTAAACCATGGATGCTTCGTTTGATTCTGTTCAGAATCAAACAAAGCATCGAGGGCTACTGTCTATATATATCTAAAATAAAGAAGTTCTCTTTAAGAACATTACATCGCATACCTCAAAGCCTGTCAGTAGGTTGTTGAAAGCTTCGTTCAGTACGCCTTTCACGGACTGAATTTTCTTCATGACCGCACTCATCAGAGTGCGGTGTTCTTCTACGATGGAATCACTTTCTAGTGCTCCCTCCAGAGTGTTCAGCGCCTCCGGATTGACGGTAGGCGCCGCATGAGCATTTGCTCCCACCCCCATTACGGGGGGCTGGTCCCTTGATTCCGGAGCCGCACTGGAATCCGGAACGGTGTTCGGCAGGGCCCTTGATTGTTTGGGCCCCCATCTTCGGTCACCATGGGGATCGCTCCCCCCTGGTCGACCGCGGCCGAGGGATTGACCTCGGCCGTCCTTTCGTCTGCCCCGCTCCCACCTGCTGGAACATGGGGAGTCTGTAGAGAGGATACCTTGGTATCCCCCACGGTAGGCAACGAGCCCCATGAAGGCGTATCGCTCTCCATCTCTGTGGATGCTAGAGAATTCTCCATGGACAATGAAGCCACGAAGATGTCGTGTGGAGGGCCATATGAAGGTAAAATAAATATTAGATGCTGAAAAGGAAAAATATCCGAATATAAGCAGTTTAAATACTTACTATCCGGCCAGGGGCTTGATCCTGGACTGAACCCGATAGCTGTGTTCGGACAATGAGTTCGAACTAAAAGGAAGAGTCAGCTACTTCCTGGGCACAACCTTACCTGCGTCAGCAGGGGCCGCTCTTTTTCTCCCCTTGGCCAAGACGGGGAGTCTTCTCCTTCTTCCTCCTCCTCTTCTTCTACAGGAGAGAGTTGGGAACCTGATTCCTCAGACCTTGTGTCCGCAGGGCTAGCTGGGCACGGGTCGCTCTTGACCTCCTTGCCCTTCTTCTTGGCCTTCTTCTCTGGTGCTTTGTACAATGTCGGAATCAACATTGCCGTCACCCGAGGCGTCTCTTGGTCTTCTGGTAGGGTAGCCGGACACTTGATCTACTCTGCCTTTTTCGTCCAGGCCTGGATAGAACGCAAAAACTCTAACTCCTGTTATAATTAAAGAAGGGAAGGAATACAACCCTCTCACCCACCTTAGGGACGGGGATAACTTGGTCCTTCTCAGGGACTCGATGCGCCACATCATCGGCAAGATAGCCCGCGCTCTAGAGGCTCTTCACGATCTTCTCTGTGATCGAAGATGCCTCCCACTTGCCTTTAGAGCCGGAACCAGCCATTGCTGGAAAGGGCGGTGGTGGTGGAGCAGTTGAGGGTTGAGGGTGCAAGAGATGTGGGCGCTGAGGGCGAGGAGATTGGAGAGCTAGGACTTGAGGAGAGTGTGGGGATAAAAGGTACAGATTTGGGTCCTTTTATAAGCGTTGAATGCTAAACGCCCCCCACTCTAGCCATAAACCTCGCCGGTTTCCAACAAGGTCGTGCGTAAGGCGCGGTTAAGATGCTCACGTCACATTGATAATGATCACGTAATAAGCGGGCATGATATCTGCTTTGACAAGACATGCCAATGAGGCTGTACCTCAAAACACGAAACCAGGGCTAAGAAAATGGTTCGATATATGTTTAAGGGATGGACATGACGCTTCGCTGAAAGATTGTCAGTAAAGACACAATACCCGTTTTTTCGATACCTTGCCTTCGAGGCTAAGGGTTGTACTAACCATGCAGAGCCGGACATAGTACCTTTTGTAGGGAATATTTCTTCAATGTGTTCGGATGAAGGAACCCACCTTGCAATGCCCAAGACAATGCGTTAACCAAACTCATCGTCATCTAAGACTCATTCATGGGCTAATAAGGGATCGTTCATTATGGGCCGGACTGGTGGGTCATGAAGATTATCAATGAAGACTATCTCCCGTATCCGGATAGGAATCCCCATGGGTAAAATAGTAAGTTTAGAGTCCGAGTGTAATACTTTCCTTCCTCTACAAGGTGATCGTGTACAAACCCTAGGTCCCTCTGGTGCATATATAAACTGGAGGGTTTAGTCCGTAGAGACAACAGCAGAATCATAGCAATCACATAGGCTAGACTTTTAGGGATTAGCCATTACGATCTCGAGGTAGATCAACTCTTGTAACCCATATTCATCAAGATCAATCAAGTAGGAAGTAGGGTATTACCTCGATCGAGAGGGCCCGAACCTTGGTAAACATCGTGTCCCCAGTCTCCTGTTACCATCGATCCTCAGACGCATAGTTCGGGACCCCCTACCCGAGATCTGCCAATTTTGACAGTGATAGGCACAACACACCTGGGAGCGCCTGGGGGCCCAGGTGCGCCCTGGTGGGTTGTGCCCCCCTCGGGGCACACCTAGGTGCTTCTCTGGCCCATCTGGTGTCTTCTGGTCAAAAACAACTCACAAAAAGTTTCGCTGCATTTGGACTCCGTTAGATATTGATTTTCTGTGATGTAAAAAACAAGCAAAAATAGCAACTAGCACTTGGCACTATGTCAAGAGGTTAGTCCCAAAAAATGGTATAAATAACTATAAAATGATTGTAAAATATCCAAGAATGATAATATAACAGCATGGAACAATAAAACATTATAGATACGTTGGAAACGTATCAGATTAGAGGACTTGGTGCAGAGGAATGGAGTATGAGTACGGTTGTTGCTTCTGTTGTTCTCAGGTGAGTTTGCTAGACGAGTACAGATGGGCCCTTGGTGATTTTAAAACTACTGTTCTGAGTTTTGTGTTCTGCAAGTTAAATGGTAAATTTGTTATGAGTTCTATATTTTTGTTCAAGGAAGCCTAAATACTCCTTGTTCCCATACTGTCAAGACTGAATTTTAATCCATCCGTCTCCAAACTATAAAACTGACTTTCACACACTGAAAATATGACAGTGGAGTACCGTCCAAACTGTACTCACTGTCTAAATTTCATTGATGGCAAATTTTATTGATGTGTCTAGTTTGACATCAACTTGACTTAATATCAACTTGACATATCAAAACCTGACATAAATTGATAGGTTTGGAAGAAAATGACAGGTCCTGAACTTCAACTTGACTCAACAAATATCTTGACTGAATAATACAATGTCAATTGTTATGTTATGCTCCAAATTAAAGTATAAAGAGAAAGGCTAACTCTGACGAGCCAGCGGAGCGAGTCCCGTGGCCGGTAGGCTTGGGTCGAGCTATACTGATCAGCATTGACCTAGGTCGCCTGTGTGATATATACCTCTTGTAAGCCGCTGCATGGGGTAAGTCGATCAGTTGTAAATCCCTGGCATTTGTAACCTCCCCCGATATAGTGAAGTTGGTTGGCTGGCGCCCGTGGTTTTTCCCCTTCGTGTTGGAGGGGGTTTCCACATTAAATCTTGTGTCCCCTCCTTGTATTGTTCTTCGTCGAGTTGATTTGCCTATTGTATCTCTAACAAGTGGCATTAGAGCCTTGTTCTTGTCTAGGGTTTCTACGACATGGCATCTATGAAGTTCCATCTTCCGCGTTGGACTACGACACGAGGTTTTCCTTGTGGCTGGTGAAGATGGGCTATCCCAGCGAATCCCGATCTGGACGTGGTGCTAGATGGCTTCGGTGGTGTGACGCCCCCGATTTGTCCGTACACTAATCATGCACGCAAATGTGTACGGCCAAGATCAAGGACTCACTGGAAGATATCACAACACAACTCTAGACACAAATTAAAATAATACAAGCTTTATATTACAAGCCAGGGGCCTCGAGGGCTCGAATACAAAAGCTCGAAAACACAAGAGTCAGCGGAAGCAATAATATCTGAGTACAGACATAAGTTAAACAAGTTTGCCTTAAGAAGGCTAGCACAAAAGTAACAACGATCGAAAAGGCAAGGCCTCCTGCCTGGGACCTCCTAACTACTCCTCGAAGCCGAACTCAATGTAGACACCTCATCGGGATCCTCTGGCTCCTGGACTCCATCATCTGGTTGCGGCATCCGGGAAGAAGGGACAAAGGGGGAAAAGGGGGAGAAAAGCAACCGTGAGTACTCATCCAAAGTACTCGCAAGCAAGGATCTACACTACAAATGCAATGATATCTGTGTAAAGGGGTAATATATGTGGACTGAACTGCAGAAAGCAGAAAAAGAGGGGGATAGCTATTCCAAACGAAGACTACGCTTCTGGCCACCTCCATCTTACAGCAGTAGAAGAGAATAGATGGAAGTAACAAGTATCCTCGTATCTCGCAGCCTCCATCTTGCAGCAGTAGAAGGGAGTAGATGGAATAGTAACAACTATCAAAGCTTCTGGCAGCCTCCGTCTTGAGTAGCAGAAGAGTTCACCAAGTAACAACGTAAAGTATAATCCTACCCGGCGATCCTCCCGCACATCACCCTGTGAGAGAGCAACCACCGAGTTATATCTGGAACTTGTCTGGGTGTGTTTTATTAAGTATCCAGTTCTAGTTGTCATGAGGTCAGAGTACAACTCCGGGTCGTCCTTTTACCGAGGGACACGGCTATTCGAATAGATTAACTTCCCTGCAGGGGTGCACCACATAACCCAACACGCTTGATCCCATTTGGCCGGACACACTTTCCAGGGTCTTGCCCGGCCTCGGAAGATCAACACGTCGCAGCCCTACCTAAGCACAGCAGAGAGGTCAGCACGCCGGTCTAAGTCCTAGGCACACAGGGGTCTGGGCCCATCGCCCAATGCACACCTGCACGTTGCGAGGGCGGCCGGTAAGCAGACCTAGCCTCTCCTAATACCAGAGCAGGCTTCCAGTCCAATCCGGCGCGCGCCGCTAAACCGCTGACGTCAAGAAGGCTTCGGCTGATACCACGACGTCGAGTACCCATAACTATTCCCACGTAGCTGGTTAGTGCGTATAGACCAAATGGCCAGACTCAGATCAAATACCAAGATCCCGTTAAACGTGTTATTATGAAATAACCGCGGACAACGACCAGGGCCAGGCCCACCTGTCTCCTAGGTGGTCGCAACCTGCCCTGTCGCTCCGCCACAAAGTAACCATCAGGGGACTGTCGGGAACCCAGGCCCACCACTACCTGTGTGGAACCACCTGCCCCTTCAGCCCCCATATCCGAACCATCATCATGTGTCATGTAAAATGTATGTAGTATATACCCGTGATCACCACCCAAGTGATCACGGCCCGATAGAATAGCATGGCAGACGGACAAGAATGTAGGGCCACTGATGAAATACTAGCATCCTATACTAAGCATTTAGGATTGCAGGTAAAGTATCAACAGTGGTAGCAACAATGACAGGCTATGCAGCAGAATAGGATTATCGAAAGCAGTAACATGCTACACTACTCTAATGCAAGCAGTAGAGAGAAGAGTAGGCGATATCTGGTGATCAAAGGGGGGGCTTGCCTGGAAGCTCTGCAGATGAAAGGAATCTTCGGAATCGTAGCCGTACTCGAACACCGAAGCATCACGGTCTCAGGGTCTATCACAGTATCGGAGTCTACCGAAAACAAGCAACGAAGGGGGAAACAAATAAATAACAGAGCAAACAATAGCATCACAAAGCATAACATGGAAATACGCGGTGCTACGTGTGACCTAACGCGGTAGGAGGTGATACTGACGAAGGAGGGAAACATCCGGGAAAGTATTCCCGGTGTTTCGCGGTTTCGGGCGGATGAAACGGAGGGGGAAAGTTGCGGGTTCGGTATGCTAGGGATGTGTGGTGGACGAACGGACCGCGTATTCGAATTCGTCTCGTCGTTCTGAGCAACTTTCATGTATAAAGTTTCTTCATTCGAGCTACAGATTAATTTATATTAATTTTCAAAGTTTTAATTGATTTCTAAAAATTCTGTAGTTAATTTAATTCGAAATTATATTAAATACTATAGGTTATGGGTACACAGAAGTGTACCCAGAGATATGACTATTTGACTGACAGGTGGGCCCTGTTGACTGCC
>LR738714.1:335711713-335759048 GCA_902687465.1 Secale cereale
TTTTTTTTGTTTTTGTTTTGTTTTACTTTTTCCTATTTTCTTTTCTGTTTTTATTTTACTTTCTTTTTAGTCTAGTTTTTAACTAATATTAAAATGATCCCTAATTTAGTAATACCTCAAAAGTTTGTTGTTATAATAACATACTCTATACTATTTTATTTATTTAAAATGCTTTTGAATATTTGTTCCTGTCACTTATTATATTTGTTTAGTGTATTTATATACTTTATAAAAAGTGTGGTTTCTCCAACATGATCACCTATGCATTATTTGGCACGACCCGAACATTTCAGTTTAAACATTTGAATAATTTTATCGTTTGACTTTAATTCAAATTTGAATTTGAATTGGTTTTAAACTAACGTGAGTTTATCGACAGTAACCGCGGTGACGTGGCATCATTAGTATAGGTTTACTGTAGCTTGATTATCCGGGCGTCACAGGTGGAAAAGAAGCGAAGGTGTGAACTGAGAATGACAAGCGCGGAGATCGTAAGGCTTTGTCTATGATTCATCATTATCTCTCTAACAATATTTTGCAAGAAGTGTTGGATGGGAAACTGGCAGCAGCTCTCTGGCTAAAATTGGAGTCGATCTGCGTGTCCAAGGATCTGACTAGTAAGATGCACATGAAGATGAAGTTGTTCATGCACAAGTTGCAAGAAGGTAAGATGCACATGAAGATGAAGTTGTTCATGCACAAGATGTGCTAAACCACTTGTCGATCTTCAAGGAGATTGTTTCTAACTTATAGTCTATGGACATAAAGTATGATGATGAAGATTTAGGTCTTCTACTTTTATGCTCTCTGCCTAGTTCCTTTTCAAATTTTCGAGATACCATACTATATAGCCCAGATGAACTAACTGTTGTTGAAGTATACGAGGCCCTTCAACATAAGGAAAAGAAGAAAGATATGTTGCCATCTGATGAGTCGTCCTCCAAAGGAGAAGCTTTGCAGGTTTGAGGTAGGCCTCTATAGAAAAAATACAACAACAACAGAGATAAAGCAAGATCGGCAGAGGTCGTTCGAAGTCCAAAGGATATGGGAAGGAAAAATTCTGCAGCTATTGTAGGAAAGAGGGACACCTCATTGATGACTGTTGGGAGTTGGAAAATAAGGAGAAGAGGAACGGTATGTGGAAACCTAAAAACAAATATGATGGTGATGGTAAGGTCAATGTTACATCTAGTAAGAAGTCTGATTCAGATGATGCTTTAGTTGTTTTTGATGGATGTGTTTCATGTCATGATGAATGGATACTTGAAAGCACAAGTGCTCCGTGGGTGATTTTGGTAATTAATGACAACATATCTCTTGTTGGACTAATATTTTCATCTAGTATATTTTAGATAAGTTCAAAAGTGATGTGGCAGGACAAGAGGATGTGGAACCCTTTTCAAGAAGCTAAGATCAAAGATTGGCAAAAGCTGAAGACTCCACATTTCCATTTTAGTGATCCAAGATCACATTGAGTCCATAGGAAAATCCAATACTATTAAAAGGGGATGAGGTGTTGCTTAATGTTCTACTTGCTCAAGTGCTTAGTAATATGCTCCAAATCCCTCAACCACTTTCTCATTTCCACATATATCCCAAACCTAAAAGTCAAACTCGGCCCCACCGATTTGATCTACCTGGCGCCACTGAGTTCACATGACATAGCCACTGCCACAAACCCTAATCAGTTCGGTCTCACCGATAGAGATCTCGGTCTCAACGAGATGCGAATGCAAACTCTCTGTTTCCTTTTTGCAACAATTCGGTCTAACCGAGATGTGAGAATCGGTCCCACGGAGTTAGCATTGCAAACTCTCTGTTTCCTCTTTGTAACGTTTCGGTCCCACCGAGATGAGCGAATCGGTCCCACCGATTTTTCCTAACCAACACTCTGTTAGCCTATTACCATAATCGGTCTCACCGAGTTTGTGTAATCGGTCAAACTGATTTGAGGTTTTACCCTAACCCACATCGGTCTCACTGAGTTGATACTGCTGGTCCCACCAAAATGTCAACCGTTCACATTTTGAACTGCTTCGGTCTGACAGAGTTCGTTTATTCGGTCTGATCGAGTTGGATGAAGTGTGTGTAATGGCTAGATTTTGTGTGGAGGCTATATATACCCCTCCACCCCTTCTCCATCAGTGAGAGAGCCATTAGAACATGCCTACACTTCCACTATTCATTTTCTGAGAGAGAACCACCTGCTCATGTGTTGAGACCAAGATATTCCAATCCAACCACAAGAATCTTGATATGTAGCCTTCCCCAAGTTGCTTTCCACTAAAATCTTCTTTCCACCATTCCAAATCCGTGAGAGAGAGTTGAGTGTTTGGGATACTATCACTTGAAGCACAAGAGCAAGGAGTTCATCATCAACACACCATTTATTACCTTTTGGAGAGTGGTGTCTCCTAGATTGGTTAGGTGTCACTTGGGAGCCTCCAACAAGATTGTGGAGTTGCACCAAGGAGTTTGTAATGGCAAGGAGATCGCCTACTTCGTGAAGATCTACCGTAGTGAGGCAAGTCCTTCATGGGCGATGGCCATGGTGGGATAGACAAGGTTCCTTCTTCGTGGACTCTTTGTGGGTGGATCCCTCCGTGGACTCACGCAACCATTACCCTTCGTGAGTTGAAGTCTCCATCAACGTGGATGTACGATAGCACCACCTATCGGAACCACGCCAAAAAAATCCATGCCTCCAATTGCGTTTCACACTCCAATCCCATCCCTTCACTTTCTTGCAACTTGCATGCCTTACTTTCTGCTGCTCATATACTCTTCCCATTCTTGCTTGAAATGTATTGTGAATGTTTGGAATTGTGCCAAAAACTCCACCTCAACTTAAAGAACATAAAAATGGCTACTTTTCTTGTTGAGTGTCTAATCACCCCCCCTCTAGACACCTCTTATTCAATCCTCTCAATTGGTATCAGAGCTTTGGTCCCCATTGCTTTGGTTTTATCACCATTGGAGGAAGATGGATGAGTCTACGTTTGGGAGTATCAGACATAGAGTGCCCATGCTTGATGGAGAATTTTATATGGAATCGAAAAATGACATGCTTGAGATCTTCAATGAATGTCATTTGAACAAGTATATTGTTTGCCCTTATCTGCCCCCCATTGACCCTTTGAATCCTACTTCCGATGAACATCTTGACATAATTCGCAATCTTAGAACTGTTGATCTTATTAGTAGAGGATTGCCTAGAAATTTGTTTGTTTGCTTACCAACTTTCAAATGTGCTTACACCATACGGAAATTCCTTGAGGAACGCTTTTTGGACTACTCTTTGAAAAAACTAGATGTGAACCTTCAAAAGTCCATTGCTTTAAATAAGATGAACACTAGTGATCCCAAATTTGAAGAATGTTTATTTGAGCTTCGTGACCTTATGCGTGGCAAAGGAGATGTAGGAATCATTAGTAATATCATTTCGGAAGTCATTAGAATTCATAAAGATGAACATTGTCACGATCACATAACTAATGAATCACTCTCTCTAGGTGTTGATCAATCACAAGACGATGTGAACATGGATATTATGATGAGGATGATTGTGGCACCCCGATTCGCATGGAACAGGGGGCCTTCGCATGTCAGCCCAGGATAACACATGACACACGACAGGTCCAAGATACAGCATTCCAGGTACAATAATATTCATCAAATATCAAGGTATATGTTTACATCGTTGATGAATATGATTATCTGGCATAGCCATCAGGCTATTTACATAGCAGCGGAAGTCTATTTAAGTGGCGGCGGAAGTCTTGGTTTGGCGGCATAGTAACTCTGGTTGGGCTCCACAACTCACAGGACTGGCAAGATTACGGCCTAGCGCGACGGAGCAAGCGAACCAATCAAGTGTGATCTACAAAACTGGCATGACACGCCAGGTCAGTACATTGAATGTACTTGCAAGACAACCAAATACATAGCATCCAAACAGGTAGAAGACAAAGCAACAACTTATCTTACATCAAAACATGGCTTGAATTAGATTAAATGAGCATGAACCACTACATAACATCTACTAACATGGTAATAATATGGCATATCCAATATGATTACAACATGGTGATAGCACATAGTATATTATCTAACTCATGTCATAACTATCTAAATAAATCAAAGCATGGTATGGCCTCATGAGACTATGCTGAAAATAGACTATTGTCCATAAATACTCAAATGCAGGCATAACATATTACTTTATGCAACAATTTCTTGTCCTACCATGATTCATGAAAATGCAACTTATTACTTATGCAATGCGACCAAACTAATACACTGAGTTCATCGGACCCTTTTACCAATGGGTTATCTCACCACAGAACAGTGATCTTTCCGGCGATCACAACCATAACCAACACTTAGTCTCCAATATTCACCGAGAACTCGTCTCGGGATCACAACATCGTCGTAACTTCGCACGACTATGTTATTCTTGTTAAAATATTAATAAATTTTATTATCTTTGGTTTATCCTCCATTTCGATCAAGACCCGATAGCGTGACCTACTACGAACTGTGGGCTATCGATAGAATTTATAAACACTATGTAGAGGTTGCGCACTGTACCCACACCACGGAACCCATGGCCTCATCATCCCATTCAGGTGGACCAACGGTGTTCCGCTGAAACCGACCTACTGTCATGACACTCTCCCGGCCACTCTGACTCTTTCCCTACTGGGCTAGTCCTGGATGGCCCCGTGTCTACCAAAGACACACCGACCACCGTCGTGGCCAAACTGTCCCAAACGGGAACCCAGTACCATAACAACAATAACTACGGGCACACAAGGCTTATGTCCGCCTACTTCATCAGGGTAGTGCGTGTCCATAACCTTCCCTCGTTGGAGGCACCGATGAGAGGCACAACAATAGTTCGTATTAAGGTCTTCCCACAAAGGCAAATGTGGCTGCAACGAAAAAGTTCGATTTGGTGGCACCATGAACTGAACCTATCGATGACGTAGGAGTTTGTTATGGTTAATTCATTTTTATTAACTCTCCATCATAATGAGCATATTTAACAAGAATGCAACAAGGAGCATGCAACATACAAAAGCAGGTACAAAAGTATCAAACTTCTTAGGTGCACAATTACAGCATAAAGACTCATAACAATACCAAGTACAAGCACATTAATGGTGCATTCTAATCATTATAGCATTTCATAATGATGCCCGGAAAATCAAATTACAGGGGTGACATGGCATTGTTAATAACATGCTTAACTATCATGGCAAGAAGTATCATCACAACATAAGCATGCATGAAAATGCATAAAGGAAAGATTGTAACTGAAAACAATAACTATAACTACACAAGGCTCATGCAATGTCATAATGCGAGTTCGGGGCTTATGATAAGAGGTTGGCTTGCCTGGGGCTGATAAATACTCCGGGAAGAAGCGGGAAACGATCGCGGAAAGAGTTGCCGGAAACACTTCTCTCTCGAAAGAGACTGGTTAACGGCAAGGGAAAAATGGTCATTTTCAGAATGTTGAAACATAATGAAAATTATGTCGGCAAAATGGTCTCAATGAAACGAAGAAGTTGGCTTTGGATACACCTCATTCGGAGTTACGGATAAAAAGATACAAACGTTTAAAGTTCAGGGACTAGTTTGTAAAAATATTTCTACAAGCAGGTCCCTCATAGTTTAAACAGAACGTGTCTTTTCTGAGAGTACGCTTTCTAGAGGGGAAAACGCATTTCTAGCCGAAGAATAGGAGGAAGGCACTTCTGTTAAGCGAAGAGGTACTCTTAGGAATAGGCCTCCACTTAACCATGTCAGCGGGCCGACCCGGTCAGCTCTGAGAGGCTGACAGGTGGGGCCCGACACTTATCCACCTCTGCACCCGGTTGGGTCAATGCTGGGTGGCTGACGCGCGAGGCCCGCGGGCAGGGTCGTCGTCTTCTTCTCACCCACGTTCGCCTGCGGTCCAGAGAGAGGTTGCCGACGCGGGGGCTCGTCCGGCCGGCTCCGACCATCTCCGGCGGCGCCCGACCTATTGAATTGACCAGCAGATGGAGACGCATCCATCCCCGCACAAAACGAGCCTCGAGGAGGGCGGGGAGGAGGGCACCATAGGCCAGGGCGGACGGCGGCTTCGGTCGATGACGGGAACACAACGGGAGGCCACCAGAGGACCAAAAGGAGGGCGAGGAAGGCTACTAGTTGGTGGTGGAGGGCTCTAGTGGAGGAGGGAGAGAGGGAGCGGCTCTCTATCGCTAGCATCGAACGGGACAGAGGCGGCGGTCATGGCGGCCATTGGAGGGGATGCAGAGCTCCGAGGCGAGGGGAAGAGCTGGGGAGGGTTGCGGGCTGCGAGGGGGCTCGGGATGGCTACTTATAGCCACGGGGACGAGCTCTAGAGGGAGGGGGCGAGGCGACATGCGGCGGCCGATGTGTCCGCGCACCGGCGATGGCGTAGTGTCGGCAGACGCGGCCAACGAGCTCAGGAAGCGGCGGGAAGGCGACGATGGGAGAGCGGACGAGTGTCAGAGCCCCACGGAGTCGAGAAAGGGCTCTAAGATGAGTAGAAGAAGAAGACAGCAGCGAGGAAGGCGACGACGAACAACAGTGCATTGTTTGTCCACGGGCACTGCTCACCGGGAAGAAAACGAGAGATGCAGGAGGTCCAGAGAGAAGAGGACGGCGAGGGGACCCTATTTGACAATAGCGGCGAAGCCTGAGCTGGTCGGAGTAGCGATGCCGCCGACAACAGTGGCGAGACCACCGTTTTGGCTGGCGCTCCACGTGATCACCACGGACAAGGCGCGCTCTGTGGGTTTTCACTTCTTTAAAACTGTGTCTTCTGCGTAGTCCCTCGATGGTAAAGAGTTACCATGGTAAAGAAGTAGGCAGATGCAAAATGAGGTGAGTAGAATAAGGTTCACAAGTTTGCTATTGCAAACTTGACAACATTATAGAGGTATAACCAGAGAAGCAGAAAGGTATCAAGGATGCCTGGGAGGCTTAGGTTAACAAGGACTATGATCCTGGGAGTTTTGAGGTCATTAGGACAAATTTTTAGCATAGTTGCTTTACAGTTGCTAAGTTCTGTCCAGAAAACAAATGAGGATGAAGCACTCACTAGGAGTGATGGAAGGTGCTAATATTCGGCAAAGCTTGCTGATTTGGTCATACAGTGATGCTGTAAAAAGCTAATACCAAATGGACTTGCCAAATTAGTACTTGCTTCACAGACATCATTTCTGATCAAAAGCTTAGGGAACATCTAGGAAAATATTGGCTACATGGAATGAGCCAATATCTTGGGAATATGAGTTATATGACTATGAGAGGGCTTGGGAATATTTTCAGCTACAATGGAGCAAGATAAAATGCACTTGCTTCACAAACTGATTTTTTTGACAGAAAGCAAGAATTGCTTCTGTGCTCACATAACTCAATAAAATGAGCTAAATTTGGGTAGAGGCTAATGATTTGGAGTATTCGAGAGGATGTAAGAGTTTCATCCCATTTGAAAAATTTATGAAGGTACTTCCTTCACAAATTTGTATTCTGGTCATAAACTTTAAAAAATTGCACAAGGAGCTAGGATGAAAGGATTGAGCTCATATTTGGTATCCATAGTTGATTTATCAAGGTTAATCACCCTGCCAAATTACAACTCAATAGGAATTAAGAATAGGGTACTTCCTTTGCAAAATTTTAGAGAGGGCAAAAACTTGCATTGGATCATGTGCCAAAATTTTGAATTGTGGGACATGAAATAATGATGGAACTAATGATTATATAGCAAGGACAAGCTCCACAATTTATGGGAGAATTTTCTACGCTATAAAAATAATAGTTCGTTTGGAAAATGGCAAAAATGCAATATTGGCTAAAAATAGGAAAAGTCAATTTTCCTTATTTTAATGTGGCCAATATTTTTGCCAGAGCTTGGATTAGGCATAAATATCAATCCCACCAATTCTCATGAATTTATGAGATGGATAGCTATGCCTCTGGATTTTATTCCTCAGACAGACAATAAAAGGAATAAATCACAATTCGAAAGTATTGCATAGGACTTAGCAATATTTTTCCATATCCAAGATGGTTTCTTGGAAGGATGGAATGATCAACAGATCAATGCAAATGATGGCTCCTTTGTAATCACAAAAGGCCACCTATGAATTCCAAATGTTTGGAATTAGGGTTTGAGAGAGTTTGAGGAAACACAAATGAGGTCTTGCCCACGGATAAAGACAGGAGCAAGGTTTTGAAAGATTGAAAATGACCAAAATTCTCACAGTCATCTAGAAATCCTCATGAGAAAATTTGAAAAAGGGATGCTAGGAAGAAATAACATCACAAAATTGATAACCCAATTTTGAGGCTGTTACAACTCTTCCCCCCTTAAAAAGAATCTCGTCCTCGAGATTCCTAGGGTTACTGCAACCATTAAAGACAGCCATCCCGGGGAAAAACCCGTGGGTTAAATTTAACCCTTTGGCTGGATACGAACGAGTTGGGGTACCGATAATTGGTACACCCGGAGAAAGTCATGGGCAAAATAGGGTTACCTCCACGGATTGGGGCACTCGAGATCAGACTCACGGCAAATGCTGGATGTACCCCAATGAACAGTGGTTTCACCAGCTGACATATGGGTCCAGGGCCCACTAGCAGCCTCCTTCTTCTACCTCTCGCTGGCTGCTTCATCTCCATCACTGGCCCGCGTGCGGCTTGGCGCAGCGCGCATCTAGCTCCTAGGGCGATGAGGACCCTAGTGTCGTAGTGTGCGGCATGCACGACGATGTTGCAGCGAGCACTCACGTCGCAGGCCAGCACCTTGTCGGCACTACTCGCGGATTCGCCTCCTGGACGCCGGTGATCGGGCGACGAGCGATTTCCCTGGACATAGCTCACCGTACACCGGAGTTGGGCTATAATCATGGCAGCATGGCTTCTCTTCCAACACACCAACACAATGCTGCTATACTACCTCTTCAGTTTGGACGAGATCGAGCCAAGCTCCTTCGGCGAGGCGGTGTTCCTAGTGGCGCTGCGGTGGTTCCTCGCTGCTCCGTTGGGCACGCTAATCGGCTCGTCGTTCCTCCTGATGATACTCATTAGGAACAAGCGGGCTCGAGGCAATGCTCGGCTCGGGGTGGTGGATTGACGTGCAGGAGAAGATGGTGCACTGGGTGGTCCTCCGCCACGCTTGGTCCTCCGTCGCTTTGCGCCGGCGGAGTAAGTGTGGGTTGCGGTAGAGCGGGGTGGTGACTTGGCTGCGTTACGCAAGGCAGAGGTGGGGATGACTAGGTCCAGATGCATGTGAGGTGGCTGCGCCAGCTCAGGATGCATACCGTGGTGCGGGAAAACTTGCGCGGATGATTCCACGAGAAGTAGGTGCAAAGGTAGAATCAGAGTGGAAATCTGTATTGCGGGCGATGTACTGGGTTGAGAGAAATAAAGTTGGCAGCATTTCTCCGGAAATGAAATCAGAAACGAGAATTAGAGACAAGAATTTACCAGATGGAAAGGCCTCTGCGAGGTTCTGATTTTGGAAAGACGGGCACACGAAGTGTGCACCGATAGAGAGAAAATATGCGACTTTGCATGCCCATGTGTACTGCCCCAAAGTACCCGTGGGTGAACCAAGTGGGCGTGCGACATGCAGTATAATCTAAACTCCCAAACATATGCAATAAACAGGTAATGAAAAACACACTAGACAAAATATTCTAAAGCATTTTAATGCTAGCGGGTATATGTAATCCTCGTACACATATACCTAAACCAGCGTGCATTTTATTTTAGACTCAAGACGAGTCAGTGTGATTTTAGTGTATGTGATTTACTAATTAAAATCTGGTTAGCAACATACCGCCAACCCTGTCAAACATTTCGGCTTGACAGAGCGACAAGCAAAAACAACACAAAACACGAAAGTACAAAAACATACATACCATACGGATTACACCATTGCAAGCATCCAACAAAAGCACGAACGTGCTACGCGCTACACGAGACTACTCCCTCCGGGATACAAAACATTATCCTCCTATCGAGGATGAACAGACAGACTGACCTACTTGCAGAAACACCTGACTGCGTGACTAAAGTCATGCAGAATACTGGGCTTGCCGGGGCTCTCTGGGAGGATGAAGACTGAGCAAATCTACATCTTCATCGTCTAACATCACTATGGGTGGGGATTCGGCTACTACGGGTGTGGCCGAGGTTGATCCTAGTAAATGCTGTTGGTGGATCCGGTAAAGAGCCTGGTCGAAGGTGATGGGGGTTGGTCTAGGCCACATCACAGGCCGAGAAGGTAACACTGGTTCAGATAGCATGGGGTGAACAATTTGAGATGCGAACCTACGAGCTTCACGATAAGCTTCCTTGACAACTCGTACTGCATCATTGTCCAGGGTTCTCAATTCGGCAATAATCTATGAAATCATCATCCCCTGAGCAGTGATATACTGCACCAGGCGAGCGCTTGTGGGATCCTCCCCATGGATAACAGGAGAAGGTTGCATTACTGCTTCTTCCACAATGGGGAAATAGCATAACTCTCGCTTCTCTGCCACTTGCGGGAACTTGGTTCGGAGGTGAAGGATGGCCTCCATAGCAGCGGCCTGAATAGCCAAATCAGTAGTGGGCATGGCTCTGCCCTGAAGAACCAAGGACTGACCATCTGCTGTGGGACCTGGAAAGATGTGCACTCTAGCATTATAGCGATGAAGGTGAGGGACGGGTGATGACTGAAACACCAGGTATTCGGGGCTAGCGTTATAGCCTAAGGCCTTGCTGAGCATCTCAATTAGAAGAGGTGGAAAGCCAGGGTGGTTAACAGCAAAGGTGCAGGTGTAAAACTTGGAAGCTTTTAGGGCTCTAGTCATGAATGGAGTGTTACTAGCTAGGCTTCTCTGCAGAGACATGGCAGACTGAGGAGTGAGCGGTCCGGCTAGCGGAAAGGGGATTTTATAGGCAGCTATGCGGGGCATGCTCGAATGGTGCGGCACCTTACCCTCAATGGTAAGCGGTGCGCCCGACCTAAAAAGATAAGGGCGCTATTCGTTCCACGGATAACTAGGCGGGGACAGCGGGGTGAGGACGCGTCGGTCCCGACTATGCCCCCTGATACCGCAAAGGTGTCCTGATCTTTCGATGAGATCATACCTATCGATTTGGTGGAGTCGACTTTGACGATCCGACTACAAACATGCACGACGTTGTGCCTTAGAAATCGCTTAACCAATCTCTTGGGGTTACTCACGATGCCAGAAGCACAATCAGCCTGACCACGAAGGTCTATTCCTGCATGCAATCAAAGAACAAGTAAGAATATGATAAAGCAATCTAAATATTGCAAATATATATGAAGTATTGATAAAGGTGGAGATCCGTAAGCGGTCTTGGTCTGGTCATTGGACACAAACGAAGTACACGAAGTTGCAACGGCGAACTTTTGACTACACAAATCCCAAAGAAGAATCTACTAGATGGATCTACTTATATAGGAGCAAGGGGTGGCGGCTAAGGAGGTGGAAGGATGTCCCAAGGCAGCCGAAAACTAACCCTAGGTCGTACAAGGCTCATGGGCCCAAGTGGAGGTGATGCAACACCTTTGGACTTGTAGTTTGACTCGGATTCTGCTGCAACGTCAGATTGTTTCGTTGATATCTCAACACTCCGGACTAATTTGAAGGTGAATCAGATTGGGTTGGAAAGTGTACGAAATCTAGTTTCTAACAAAAAAAGAATCATCCAATTTGGAGTCCGTATGAAGGAGTTCTTGCCGGTTTGAGTCACGTATGTCTGTGAAGTCCGAATCTGGATGTAGAACGTGAGAGACTTGGACTCAATTTTCTCTCGGCCCAAAAGTGAAGTGAGAGAACTTTTTGAACATCACCTAAACTTCTCTTTTTCCCTTATCTTCATATGTGGATTGTAGAAAGGTCCCATACACCTGGAATTAGACATGGCACAAAATTCTGTGAAGTATTTTTTTCCTGGATGACATAAATAAATTATTCCATAGTGTGCATTAGAAATCACCTCACAAATATACATGTATGCAATATTTTTGGTCATATCCATGGTAGTCATGTGCTCATCATCCTCCCTTTCTTGAAAATAAAGCCGTCCTCGGCATTGCTTAATCTGAAATGTGGGTAAGAAAATAGACAAGGTGTATATGTTGTATATGTATATGTCATCCATTTTTTACTTTCCTTAATTTTCGCACATATGACACATGTATAGATGATTAACTTTCGTAATTCATAAAATATAAAGCCAAAATATTATCACAAGAGGTAGAAGGCATGGAAATATTGCAACTCAGTTTGCACAAATAAGTGAAGCTCTTATTCATATCAAAAGATTGACAATGTTCATCATTAAACCATCCCAAGATTGGTGAATAAACCTTACTTGCATGAAATTCATGCTTAAATAAGCAAACATGCAATACGTCATTTGACATAGAATCATCACCAAGATTAGAGGTCATATCAAAATGATTAAACATTGACACAATTATTTTCAAATGTATATTATCCAAATCTGGTTTGTTCTCTGATTCACATGATTCTTTTTCATCAATAGTTAATTCAATTGGTGCACTCAAAATTGTTGGTATTTCAGTTGTTTGATCACATGACGTATTCGTGACAGTAACATGATTATCTAAACTAGGTCGTGTGCTCAAATCAACAGGTAATTCAATACATGAAGTATTCAAGTTAACTAGATATGCATCATCCTCATGTGAAGTTATATCATCATTGTTTTTACTGTTACCTTGTCGCAAAGACGTAGCTGATGTAGGTACAGACGATGACAATGTACTATACACTTTAGATGATGGTGCGCTCACAATCGGATATGTGGCTGCTCTAGTAGGTGCAATGATGGAGAAACCAACCGGTGGTGGTGAGCATGAACTGGAATAGTAGTTGTTGTAGTAACACAATGCATCCTCCTGTATTTGTCTCTCAAAGGTACAAGCACGAACATACATACCAGTAATGCAACAAGGAATATATTGAAATCTTTCGCGAATATCATGGTTCAAACCACCAAAAAATCTATTCATTGTATCACCCTCAGATTCTTCTATGTCACAATGATGCATATAAGATTTGAACTCTTGGTAGTAAGCATGAACATTGTTACTGCCTTGTTTTAATTGAGGAGGAAAAAATTGGTGTCTCATTACAGTTTTCAAATCTTTCCAAGTTGTGGGTTGGTTATCAATATTTTTCTTACAGTGTACACTCCACCAAACAGAAGAAAAACCAGTAAATGCTCTATTGACAGCTCGTACTCTCTCAAGTTCAGAAAAATCATGGCTAGCAAAAAAAAGTTATACCTCAAACTCCCAAGCAAGATAAATAGCAGGATTAAATCTACCCTCAAATGAAGGTAAAGAGATAACCTGACCGTGTTCATGTGTGTGTTGTCCCACGTCTCATGATGGTGAAGATGTATCCGTCATCCAAGAACTTTTGTCTCCGGTACCTGTCATGATTAGTAGAAACAAGAAACAAAATTCAAGAATAATGTTCCTATGAACTACTAGGATGTGGTGGTAAAACACTCACAGTAAAGCAAAGATCAATATCTTACAAGTTCTTACCATGCAGCAGGTGGTGATAGGCAACCAGCGTTGTCAAATAACTTCGAAGATTGAGTAAAGCGATTGCCAGGTGAACGTACGTAAACACGGTGTAGAAATATGTGGAGCTGGGTTGGCTTTATATATGGTAGCAAAAGATTAGCAATAATCAATTCAGAGATGCAATGTTGAATAAACACTCAACGATGGTACTGTGCTGGTCCTATGCTAGACCGTGCTAGAGACGTGAGCCTAGAACTCTAACGAGGTCACGGCGTAGCACAACAAGCATCAAGAAAGGATATGAAGTAGCTCTCGATAGCAAGATGTAAGTGAAAATCACAATGGCAGTAAATATAATTATGAAAAACAACCGCCAAGCAGGATATACAACAACTCTCTCTCCAACTTTCCTCTTAAAAAGGTTGAGCCAATTTTATGATAATTTTTTCTACAGAATGCTACTGACTCAAGCTTTCAAACACAAAAAGAATTGCTCAATTCCGAGTTCCTATGAGGTGTCAAAAAATTCTAAAACTCGCCTGAAAACTGGAACAAGCTGTGTTCACGAACTTTGGAGGGCGAAAAGATCTATATAGAATCCGATTTTGAGGTGCGAAATATTGAACAAGCTCCTACAACTATTTAGATGCGGCTCGTCACTAGCTTTAATTTGAGTACTTGTGGAGCCAAAACGGACTTTGAATGAAGAAGATATGCTTGTTTTACTGAAGAGTGCAGAAAACAGATTCCAATCCGAATTCAACTACGAGATTGACTCTAATAGATCCGAATTTTGTCTTTTTTCCTTTTTCTCTCGTCACAATTTTTTTCTTTTTTTTCTCACACTTTTTTTCTTTTTCTTTCTCTCCTCTTTTTTTTCTTTTTTCTGTGTCTTTTTCTTTCTTTCTTGCTCTTTCCAAGACAAACTAGATAAGATGCAAATTGGATCAAGCAAAGATGTGAACGACTTCAAGTATGATTCTAACAATGAACGATGGGTAGCACGAGGTGGAAATTGATGAATGAGGTGGTGGGCAGCGGAAGGGATAACGATGCAGCGGCGACGTGACTAATGTGAACAGAACTCGAAACTCTAACGAACTAGACACTAAGACCAGCAACTCCACACGACGATGCAATCGATAATTCAATAATGCAAACAATGAAAATAAAATTGCAAAGGCTCAGACTGGCTAGGACAAATGATGAATAGATCTAACTTTTTTGTGGCTTTTCCTTGGACAATATGTAAGAAAATAAATCAAATGCAGGAATAACTGGAAATTCTCACCGAGCAACCCTAAAACTGATACCATTTGATACGGCAAAGGTGTCCCGATATTTCGGTGAGATCATAAGTATCGATTTGGTGGAGTTGACTTTGACGATCCGACTACAAACGTGCACGACGTTGCGCCTTAGCAATCGCTAAACCAATCTCTTGGGGTTACTGACGATGCCAGAAGCACAATTAGCCTGACCACGAAGGTCTATTCCTGCATGCAATCGAAGAACAAGCAAGAATATGATAAAGCAATGTGAATATTGCAAATATATATGAAGTATTGATAAAGGTGGGGATCCGTAAGCGGTCTTGGTCTTGTCATTGGACACGAACGAAGTATACAAAGTTGCAACGGCTAACTTGACTAAACTAATCCCAAAGAAAAAGCTACTAGATGGATCTACTTATATAGGAGCAAGGGGTGGTGGCCAAGGAGGTGGAAGGACGTCCCAAGGCAGCCCAAAAATAACCCTAGGTCGTGCAAGGCTCATGGGCCCAAGTGGAGGTGATGCAACACCTTTGGACTTGTATTTTGACTCGGATTCTGCTGCAGCATCAGATTGTTTCTTTGATATCTCAACGCTTCAGACGAATTTGAAGGTGAATCCAATTGGGTTGGAAAGTGTACGAAATCTAGTTTCTAACAAAAAAAGTATCACCCAATTCGGAGTCCTTATGAAGGAGTTCTTGCCATTTTGAGTCAGGTATGTCTGTGCAGTCCGAATCTGGATGCAGAACGTGAGAGACTCGGACTCTATCTTCTCTTGGCCCAAAAGTGACATGAGAGAACTTTTTGAACAACACCTAAACTTCTCTTTTTCCCTCATCTTCATATGTGGATTGTACAAATGTCTCATACACCTGTAATTAGGCATGACACAAAAGTCTGTGAAGTATTTTTGTCCTGGATGACATAAATAAATTATTGCATAGTGTGCATTAGAAATCACCTCACAAATATACATGCATGTATGCAATATTTTTGATCGTATCCAAGGTATTCATGTCCTCATCACCACCAGTTGATTAACAGTGGCCATGCCGGATGACAGGGACGGGTCAAATCCCTTAGGGTTATAAAGGGTTCATGGTACGGTGGTCTAATGCTAGGATAATCTATGCCAGCCTGGCTGCTCTGATACCATGTCCTGTGGGACCCCGATTCGGATGGAACAGTGGGCCTTCACACTTCAGCCCAGGATAACACATGACGCACGACAGGTCCAAGATACAACATTCCAGGTACAATAATATTCATCAAATATCAAGGTATATGGTTACATCATTGATGAATATGATTATCTGGCATAGCCATCAGGCTATTTACATAGCAGCGTAAGTCTATTTAAGTGGCGGCGGAAATCTTGGTTTGGCGGCATAGTAACTCTGGCTGGGCTCCACAACTCACAGGACTGGCAAGATTACGGCCAAGCACGACAGAGCAAGCGAACCAATCAAGTGTGACCTACAAAACTGGCATGACATGCCAGGTCAGTACATTGAATGTACTTGCAAGACAACCAAATAAATAGCATCCAAACAGGCAAAAGACAAAGCAACAACTTATCTTATATCAAAACATGGTGTGAATTAGATTAAATGAGCATGAACCACTACATAACATCTACTAACACGGTAATAACATGGCATATCCAATATGATTACAACATGGTGATAGCACATAGTATATTATCTAACTCATGTCATAGCTATCTAAATAAATCAAAGCATGGTATGGCCTCATGAGACTATGCTAAAAATAAACTATTGTCAATAAATATTCAAATGCAGGCATAACATATTACTTTATGCAACAATTTCTTGTCCTACCATGATTCATGAAAATGCAACTTATTACTTATGCAATGTGACCAAACTAATACACTGAGTTCATCGGACCCTTTTACCAATGGGTTATCTCACCACAGAACAGTGATCTTTCCGGCGATCACAACCATAACCAACACTTATTCTCTAATATTCACCGAGAACTTGTCTCAGGATCACAACATCGTCGTGACTTCGCACGACTATGTTATTCTTGTTACCATATTAATAAATTTTATTATCTTTGGTTTATCCTCCATTTCGATCAAGACCCGATAGTGTGACCTACTATGAACGGTGGGCTATCGATAGACTATAAACACTCTGCAGAGGTAGCGCATTGTAGCCACACCACGGAACCCATGGCCTCGTCATCCCATTCGGGGTGGACCAACGGCGTTCCTACGAAACCAACCTACTGTCATGACACTCGCCCGGCCACTCTGACTCTTTCCCCATTGGGCTAGTCCTGGGTGGCCCGTGTCTACCAAAGACACACCGACCATCGTCGTGGCCAAACTGTCCCAAACGGGGACCCGGTACCATAACAACAAAAACTACGGACACACAAGGCTTATGTCCTCCTACCTGACCTGGGTAGTGCATGTCCATAACCTTCCCTCGTTGGAGGCACCGACGAGAGGCACAACAATAGTTCGTATTAAGGCCTTCCCACAAAGGCAAATGTGGATGCACCGAAAAAGTTCGATTTCGTGGCACCATGAACTGATCCCATCGATGACGGAGGAGTTTGTTATGATTAATCCATTTTTATTAACTCTCCATCATAATGAGCATATTTAACAAGAATGCAACAAGGAGCATGCAACATACAAAAGCAAGTACAAAAGTATCGAACTTCTTAGGTGCACAACTATAGCATAAAGACTCATAACAATACCAAGTACAAGCACATTAATGGTGCATTATAATCATTATAGCATTTCATAATGATGCCCGGAAAATCAAATTATAGGGGTGACATGGCATTGGTAATAACATGCTTAACTATCATGGCAAGAAATATCATGACAACACAAGCATGCATGAAAATACATAAAGGAAAGATTGTAACTAAAAGCAATAACTGTAACTACACAAGGCTCAAGCAAAGTCATCATGCGAGTTCAGGGCTTATGATAAGAGGTTGGCTTGCCTGGGGCTGATAAATACTCAGGGAAGAAGCGGGAAACGATCGTGGAAAGAGTTGTCGGAAACACTTCTCTCTCGAATGAGGCTGGTTAACGGAAAGGGCAAAATGGTCATTTTCAGAATGCTGAAACATAATGAAAATGATGTCAAAAGAACGGTCTTGATGAAACGAAGAAGTGGGCTTTGGATTCACCTCATTCAGAGTTACGGATAAAAAGATACATACGTTTAAAGTTCAGGGACTACTTTGTAAAAATATTTCTACAAACAGTTCCCTGGCAGTCTAAACAGAATGTGTCTTTTCTGAGAGTACGCTTTCCAGACGGGAAAACGCATTTCCAGCCGAAGAATGGGAGGAAGGCGCTTCCGGTAAACGAAGACGTACTCTTAGGAATACGCCTCCACTTAACCACGTCAGCGGGCCGGCCCGGTCAGCTCTGAGAGGCTGACAGGTGGGGCCCGACACTTATCCACCTCAGCTCTCGACTGGGTCAACGCTGGGTGGCTGACGCGCGGGGCCCGCGGGCAGGGTCGTCGTCTTCTTCTCGCTCGCGTTCGCCTGCGGTTCAGAGAGAGGTCGCCGGCACGGGGGCTCGTCCGACCGGCTCCGGCCATCTCCGGCGGTGCCCGACCTACCTAATTGACCAGCAGCTGGAGACACATTCATCCCCGCACAGAACGAGCCTCGAGGAGAGCGGGGACGAGGGCACCATGGGCCATGGCGGACGGCGGCTTCGATCGACGACGGGAACACAGCAGGAGGCCACTAGAGGACCAAAATGAGGGCGACGAAGGCTACTGGGTGGTGGTGGAGAGCTGTAGTGGAGGAGGGAGAGAGGGAGCGAGTCTCTATCGCCGACATCGAAGGGGACAGAGGTGGCGGTCATGGCGGCCATTGGAGGGGATGAGGAGCTTCGAGGCGAGGGGAAGAGCTATGGAGGGTTGCGGGCTGCGAGGGGGCTCGGGATGGCTACTTATAGCCATGGGGACGAGCTCTAGAGGGAGGGGGTGAGGCGACATGCGGCGGCCGACGTGTCCGCGCACCGGCGACAGCGTAGTGTCGGCAGATGCGGCCAACAAGCTAGGGAAGCGGCGGGAAGGCGACGAGGGGAGAGCGGATGAGTGTCAGAGCCTCACGGAGTCGAGCAAGGGCTCTGAGATGAGCAGAAGAAGAAGACATCAGCGAAGAAGGCGACGATGCACAGCGGCTCACTATTTGTCTAGTGGCACTACTCGCCGGGGAAGAGAACGAGAGATGCAGGAGGTCCAGAGAGAAGAGGACCGCGAGGGGACCCTATTTGGCAACATCGGCGAAGCCAGAGCCGGTCGGAGCAGCGATGCCGCCGACAACGGTGGCGAGACCACCGTTTTGGCTGGCGCTCCGCGTGATCACCACGGACAAGGCGCGCTCTGTGGGTTTTCACTGCTGTAAAACTATGTCTTCTGCGTAATCCCACGATGGTAAAGAGTTATCATGGTAAAGAAGTAGGCACAGACAAAATGAGGTGAGTAGAATAAGCTTCACAAGTTTGCTGTTGCAAACTTGACAACATTCTAGAGGTAAAACCATAGAAGTAGAAAGGTAACAAGGATGTCTGGGAGGCTTAGGTTAACAAGGACTATGATCCTGGGAGTTTTGAGGTTATTAGGACAAATTTTTAGCATAGTTGCTTTGCAACTGCTAAATTCTACCCAGAAAACAAATGAGGATGAAGCACTCACTAGGAGTGATGGAAGGTGCTAATATTTGGCAAAGCTTGCTGATTTGGTCATACAGTGATGCTGTAAAAAGCTCATACCAAATGGACTTGCCAAATTAGTACTTGCTTCACAAACATCATTTCTGATCAAAAGCTTAGGAAAAATCTAGGAAAATATTGGCTACATGGAATGAGCCAATATATTGGGAATATTAGTTATATGACAAGGAGAGGGCTTGGGAATATTTTCAGCTACAATGGAGCAAGATAAAATGCACTTGCTTCACAAACTGAAAATTTTGACAGAAAGAAAGAATTGCTTCTATGCTCACATAACTCAATAAAATGAGCTAAATTTGGGTAGAGGCTAATGATTTGGAGTATTTGAGAGTATTTAAGAGTTTCATCCCATTTGAAAAAATTATGAAGGTACTTCCTTCACAAATTTGTATTCTGGTAAGAAACTTTGAAAAATTGCACAAGGAGCTGGGATGAAAGGATTGAGCTCATACTTGGTATCCATGGGTGATTTATCAAGTTTAATCACCCTGCCAAATTACAGCTCAATAGGAATTAAGAATAGGGCACTTCCTTTGCAAAATTTTAGAGAGGGCAGGAACTTGCATTGGATCATATGCCAAAAA
Organism: Secale cereale; assembly: GCA_902687465.1. Classification (NCBI taxonomy): domain Eukaryota; kingdom Viridiplantae; phylum Streptophyta; class Magnoliopsida; order Poales; family Poaceae; genus Secale; species Secale cereale. The sequence goes on from LR738714.1 coordinate 335,731,934, forward strand.
TTTGAACTGTGGGACATGAAATAATGATGGAACTAATGATTGTATAGCAAGGACAAGATCCACAATTTATGGGAGAATTTTCTCTGCTATAAAAATAATAGTTCCTTTGGAAAATGGCAAAAATGCAATATTGGCTAAAAATAGGAAAAGGCAATTTTCCTTATTTTAATGGGGCCAATATTTTTGCCAGAGCTTCGATTAGGCATAAATATCAATCCCACCAATTCTCATGACTTTATGAGATGGCAGCTATGCCTCTGGATTTTATTCCTCAAACAGACAATAAAAGGAATAAATCACAATTTAGAAGTATTGCATAGGACTTAGCAATATTTTTCCATATCCAAGATGGTTTCTTGGAAAGGATGGAATGATCAACAAATCGATGCAAATGATGGCTCCTTTGTAATCACAAAAGGCCACCGATGAATTCCAAAGGTTTGGAATTAGGGTTTGAGAGAGTTTGAGGAGATGGAAATGAGGTCTTGCCCACTGATAAAGACATGAGCAAGGTTTTGAAAGATTGAAAATGACCAGAATTCTCAGAGTCATCTAGAAATCCTCATGATAAAAATTGAAAAAGGGATGCCAGGAAGAAATAACAGCACAAAATTGATAACCCAATTTTGAGGTTGTTACAATGATGATAGTGACTTTGACCTTGATGAACATATGAGACACTTTGGTCTTATGGCTAATTTTCATGGTTACGTAGCCGAAGGAAAGGAATGGGTGCTTGATAGTGGATGCACGGATTATATGACCGGAGATAAGGACATGTTTGATGAGCTTGCTAGGAATGATGGTCCACGAAAGTATATTACCTTTGGTGACAACTCTAAGGGTAAAGTTGTTGGCCTTGATAAGGTGGCCAAATCTAACGATAGCTCTGTCAAGAATGTCATGCTTGTAGAATCTCTCGGCTATAATCTTCTTTCCGTGACTAGATCAACTGATTTTTTTTAAATGTGTTATTCACTCATGTTGATTGCCAGGTCTTTCGTTGAGATAATCGTAATATGGTCTTTACTAGCATTCGTAGAGGTGACCTATACATTGTTGACTTTACTAAGAGAGCCCAACCTCGCACTTGTTGTATTGCCAAATCTTCTAAAGGTTGGTTGTGGCATAGAAGGTTAGGTCATGTCAACATGAGAAATATTGATAAGCTTATTAAAGGTGATCATATCCTTGGTGCCAAAGATGTTATATTTGATAAGGATAGACTTTGTAGTGCTTGTAGAGCAGGAAAACAAGTTGGAGGAAGTCATCCCGTGAAGAACATCATGACTACGAGAAGACCGCTTGAGCTACTTCACATGGATCTTTTTGGTCCCAATGCTTAGAAGAGTCCCGGTGGTAACTCTTTTGGATTGGTCATTGTTGATGATTTTTCAAGATTTACGTGGGTGTTCTTTCTTGATGATAAATCACAGGTCCAAAAGATCTTCAAAAACTTCGCTAGGAAGGCCCAAAATCAATTTGAAGTGAAGATCAAGAAGGTTCGGAGCGACAACGGAACGGAGTTCAAAAACGCAAATGTGGATACCTTTCTTTACGAAGAATGGATTTCACATGAGTACTCGGCTACGTACACACCTCAACAAAATGGAGTTGTTGAGAGGAAGAACCGGACACTCATCGAGATGGCGAGAACGATGCTTGATGAGTACAAGACACCAAGACACTTTTCGGAAGAAGTGGTTGAGACAGCTTGTCATGCTACAAATCGACTATATCTTCACAAACTTCTCGGCAAGACGGCATGTGAGTTTCTCACCGGTAACAAACCCCAAGTTCATTACTTTCAAGTGTTTGGTTCAGAGTGTTATATTCTTGACAAGCATCATCGTTCAAAATTTTCTCCTAAGTCTCATGAAGGTTTTCTACTCGGTTATGGCTCAAACTCTAACACTTATCGTGTCCACAACAATTTCACCCGAAAGGTTGAAGAGATGGTAGATGTGAAGTTTGATGAATCTAACGGTTCGCAAGTAGAGCAATTGCCAATTGATGTAGGATACAGAGACCCTTCGGAGGCAATACAAGACTTGTATATTGGCAAGATTCGCCCAACGGAGGTGAAGGAGAATAATTCATCCATTCAAGTGGAAGCCTCAACTTCACGTCAAGGTGAAGCACAAGTTTATTTGGAGGCATCCACAAGTGGGACACGCCAAGATGAAGGAAACAAGGAAGTGCATCAAAATAAACCTCATCGACCTCCTTCTCCACCTCCACAAGAGGACAACAACGCCAACAACAATGTAGATGGACAAGAGAAGAAGATGTTCCACCCCGACCCAAGCAAAAGCTCTCACGAGTTAGAGCAAGAATTGGTAGAGATCATCCTGTAGAGCAAATCTACGATGATATCTAAACTGGGAGAATCACTCGCTCTAAATCTCGTTTAGCTAACTTTTGTGAACATTACTCTTTCATATCTAACCTTGAACCTATGAAGGTTGATGATGCTCTTGATGATCCGGATTGGGTGAACGCTATGCACGAAGAACTACATAACTTCGAGAGAAACAAAGTTTGGACATTGGTTGAGAAGCCCAACAACAACCAAAACATCATCGGTACCAAATGGGTGTTTCGCAATAAGCAAGATGAAGATGGACAAGTTGCTAGGAATAAGGCCCATCTCATCGCCCGAGGCTACACTCAAGTAGAAGTTATGGACTATGGTGAGGCATATGCCCCACTTGCTATACTTGAGTCCATATGCATCTTACTTTCTTATGCAAATCATCATGATATCACTTTATCTCAAATGGACATTAAAAGTGCTTTTCTCAACGGTGAAATTGAGGAGGAAGTTTATGTTAAACAACCTCCCGGCTTTGTCAATCCCAAGAAATCTAATCATGTTTACAAACTTCACAAAGCTCTTTATGGTCTTAAACAAGCTCCTAGAGCATGGTATAAATGCTTAACCAAATTCCTTATTGAAAAAGGCTTTGAAATTGGGAGAATTGATTCAACACTTTTTACTAAAAGAGTTAATGATGAATTATTTGTGTGCCAAATTTATGTTGATGATATCATATTTGGCTCGACTAACCCTCTTTTTAGTGAAAAGTTTGTAAGACTTATGTCGAAGAAGTTCGAGATGTCTATGATGAGTGAACTCAAGTTCTTTCTTGGTTTGCAAATCAAGCAAACTAAGGAGGGTACCTTTGTTTCTCAAACAAAGTATACCAAGGACTTATTCAAGAAGTTCAACATGCAAGAGTGCAATGGTATGACTACACCCATGCCTACTAGTGGACATCTTGACTTGACTAAGGATGGCGAACCAGTTGACCGAAAGGTTTACCACTTTATGATTGGTTCATTATTATATCTATGTGCCTCCCGTCCCGACATTATGCTAAGTGTGTGCATGTGTGCACGATATCAAGCGGGCCCCAAAGAATATGATCTTAAGGTTGTGAAAAGGATAGTGAGATACTTAATTCACACACCAAACTTTGGCATTTGGTATCCTAAGAGGTCTTCTTTCGATCTTGTTGGCTACTTCGACTTGACTATGCCGGAGACAAGGTTGATAGAAAGTCCACTTCGGGTACCAGTCAATTTCTTGGTAGATCTCTTGCATCTTGGTCCTCCAAGAAACAAAACTCGGTATCCTTATCTACCGCCGAAGCGGAAACATTGCCGCTGGTTCATGTTGTGCTCAATTACTTTGGATGACCCAAACTCTTAAATATTATGGGATAAAAGTGAAACATGTTCCATTGCTTTGTGATAATGAAAGTCCTATTAAGATTGCTCACAATCCCGTGCAACATTCTCGAACTAAGCATATTTAAGTTCGTCATCATTTCATTCAAGATCATGTTGCTAAAGGAGACATCAATCTTAAACATGTTCGTACGGATTAGCAATTGCCTAATATATTCACCAAACCACTTGATGAGAAAGTATTTTGTCGTTTGAGAGGTGAATTAAACATTATTGATGCCTCAAACTTGGAGTAGTAACTCCTTTGAATGTATGCAAGGCATTATTCTTTGACTAATCCATGATATTTCTCTTATAATGATGATCATATATATTGGACCCACTTGTACCCTTGCATGCTATCTAACCCTTGTAGGTACTTGGATGAACCCAAATCTATGAGATTGCAACTAACTCACATCCTAAGCAATCTCTACATCACCAAGTCTCTACAATATGGTGCTTGAAATCAAGGAAGCATGAATCCTTTCAACATATCCTTTGACAATCTCTATATATCAAATTTCATTTGAATCAAATTTTAACGATCGTCATTTTGGATACACAAGTGCTCTTCTTTGCAAATCTAACCCATGTAGGTATATGAACTCAAATTACAAGTGGGGCTCCCAACTCTTGATGAACTACATCAACCTTGAGCATCCGACACAAGTTCAACTACATGACCAAGATCAACATCACCACCCAAGGTATGTTATTCCATCTTAGAGAAGCTTTACCCCAAGACATCAGGTCAAAGCAGCTCATCAAGATGTGAATACATCAAAATGCTTAAACGAAAAATGGCAACCCCATTTTGAGCTTAAACAATGACTATGACCAATGATCAAGTGTTCTCACTTGACTCCTATGTCAATATACTCTAACATAGGTGACTTTGTCACCGACCAGTTCTAGATGAAGTTCTCTGTCGTTTCTCTATGTTCTTGCATTTCTTTTTTGCATGCTTGTTCCCCTTTCAAAAAAAACTTCATCTAGATTTCTTTTCTTTTGTCTGTTATTTTCTGCATTGAATTCTTTGCAAATTCTTTAGTTAATTCCCTGCAAATCTTTGTGAGATCTTATTTGCCTAAGTGAGCTGAGATGACAAAATCTTTTGTTTGTATTGAACTCGGTCTCACCGATTTCAGCCTCTCGGCTAGACCGAACTGCAATGCTGTATTGCAAATTGCTCATTGGTCCAACCGATAAGGACAAACCCGGTCTGACCGATTTCAACACTGAGCAAAGATTCTGCCATTTGCATCCTGCATATCTCTTCCAGTTCCACTCAATGATTCTTCTCCTCTACTAGCATCTTAATCTACATGTTGCTTTGTAATGTGACCCAAGGACCAAACCTATTTGACTCATGCTTCAGAAGATCCGTTCTTGGAAATTGATGTCAAAGGGGGAGAGAGAGCACATCAAAGCTTATCACACAAAAGGGGAGAGAGAGAAAGCTCATTCAAGCTTATCCCCAGATGCTTATTATCCTAAGAGGAGAGAAGTCACATGTCTTCAAGAGGGGAAAGACACGTTAGTATGTATTATGATTGTGTTTCCCTATTTTTCTAGGTTGCTAGTTCGCTCTGATTTTCTAGTACCCTATCTTCTCCCATTATCCAACATAAAAACTCATGTTCTAAAATCAATAGATTCCATTCTGGTACTCCAAAACTCCAACTAAGATTTTTCCCCATCTTAGAAATTCCTCTAGTATTTAAAAAAAATAAGTTGACATTTTTCTAAGAACTTTGATTTTTTTGTTTTATTTGTGGCCTTATTTTCTGTTGTTATTATGCGACGTATAGATCCCTTATTTGACGAAGTTGCTGTGGAAGGAGAAGGAGAAGGATTTGAAGACTTTGAAGACCAAGCCAATCCAGGCAAGCAGCCCTTTGACCATGATACACTTGTTTTGCGGAACCCGTTGTTTCCGATGCATGATGATAGATTCACGGTGGTGACCTAGTTGAAACCACCACATGATGCATGCTTGATCTTGATCTTGCTAAGTGCTAGATGACATGCTAATAGTTGGTCATGAAGCTTAAATGATGCATGTGTGATTTTAACCTTCGTAGTTGAAATCTTTGCATGAACCCTTCGGGTGCCCCTAATGCCCGAGGGTGATGATGGGTTAGGTCATCACTTGAGGAAGAAGTGATGTGCCGGTCAATCATGTGCATGGTGAAATGATGGATTAGATTTATGTGTGACTACCGTCCCAACCAAACATGTGCAACCACACTACCCCTTATGGGACGGGGCTTTATTGATTACTTAGGTCGATACTAGCATGGTGCCCGCATTACTAGTGACGGGAAGACTTGAGGTCTTTCCCGGGACGGGGTCGTGCTTGGATAGACGGCCATGACTGTTTTTACAGGGCACCGGACACACCGTTGGTCCCTTCGGGTACGCGTGACATTGAAATTAGGGCAAGTCCCGTGATCTATTGTTTGTACCCGAGGGCCGTGTACCAACGAGTGGACTCTATGTTAGTGTCGTCAAAGGAAAGGTAATGACCGGGTGCTTACCCCGGGTACTTGAGGTACCGCGGGTCATGGATGACACAGAAGTTCCCCGGATCTTGTGGGTAAAGTGCGCAACCTCTGCAGAGTGTAAAACTATTCGAATAGCCGTGTCCACGGTCATGGACAGTTGGGTGGTGCTACTTAAACTATGTCCAGAATTTTACTTCATCGGTGATAGTATGTGTGTGATGAGTCAAGGTGCTGACTTGACTCGATGAGTTGAATCATATTCATGTTGATATCGGTAACCTGTCTTCGAGGTTACGCGAGGGTATTGATGCATAAACTTGATAGTAGAATATTTATTCTAGCCCTTTGCTAGATTGTTCATTATCGTTCAATTGCATTGTTACTTTGAACCACATCATGGGTTGCTTGCGAGTACATTCAAAGTACTCATTGGCTTGCCACTTGTTATTTAATTGGCCAGGCATGGAAGAACAGGATTATGAGGAAGAGTTCTTTGGAGACGAACATGCGAACTAGGACGCTATCCCAGTCAGAATGCCTGTAGGGTTAAGGCAGATGGCATGGGTTCTACCCGTTATTGAAGACTTCCGCTATTAGAGTTATTTGCTATTCAGCCCGTGAGGCTCTATCTATGTAAGACTTGGCCATAATGGCCATAATTCGTGTAAGACTATTTGTATGGATGTAAGACTCTTGTTATTCAGCTTCTGTGTGTTCAGTGAGCATTGATCTCTGGGATCACTGTACACGTGCATTCGGTGATCTCGACTTCTAAGTCGGGGTCCCCACAGTGGATTCATAAATATGGAGGTACATTTTCTACTTCAACAAAATTTGCTCTGATGCATATAGCCAAGATACATGTAACTCATTGCTTGGTCTGACATGTTTATGCATTCACATGCTTTTATATTCTATATTCACATGACTTCATACATGTAGGGGGAGCATATGCATGTTACATGTTGTTCCAAAGCTTTACTTGTTATCCTTTATATCTTTATCTGAAGCTTTGATGTATGATTTTCATAAATTACCAAAAAGGGGGAGATTGAAAGCACAAGTGCTCCCTGGGTGATTTTGGTAATTAATGACAACATATCTCTTCTTGGACTAATACTTTCATCTAGTATATTTCAGATAAGTTCAACAGTGGAGTGGCACGACAAGAGGATGTGGAACCCTTTTTAAGAAGCTAAGGACAAAGATTTGCAAAAGCTCAAGACTCTACATTTTCATTTTAGTGATCCAAGATCACATTGAGTCCATAGGAAAAGAAAATACTATTAATGGGGATGAGGTGTTGCTTAATGGTCTACTTGCTCAAGTGCTTAGTAATATGCTCCAAATCCCTCAACCACTTTCTCATTTCCACATATGTCCCAAACGTAAAAGTCAAACTCGGCCCCACCGTTTTGATCTACCCGGCGCCACCGAGTTCACATGACATAGCCACTGCCACAAACCCTAATCAGTTCGGTCTCACCAATAGGGATCTCGGTCTCACTGACATGGGAATGCAAACACTCTCTTTCCTTTTTGCAACGTTACGGTATAACCAAGATGTGAGAATCGGTTCCACCAAGTTAGCATTACAAACTCTCTGTTTCCTCTTCACAACGTTTTGGTCCCACCGAGATGAGCGAATTGGTCCCACCGAGTTCGCTGACCAACACTCTGTTAGCCTATTACCAGAATTGGTCTGACCGAGTTTGTGTAATCGGTCAAACCGAGTTGAGGTTTTGCCCTAACACTAACACATCGGTCTCACCAAGTTGATACTGTCGGTCCCACCAAAAAGTCTAACATTCACATTTTGAACTGCTTCGGTCTGACCGAGTTCCTTTATTCGGTCTGACCGAGTTGGGTTAAGTGTGTGTAACAGCTAGATTTTGTGTCGAGTCTATATATATGCCTCCACCCGTTCTCCATTAGTGAGAGAGCCATCAGAATGTTCCTACACTTCCACTATTCATTTTTTGAGAGAGAACCACCGGCTCATGTGTTGAGACCAAGATATTCCAATCCAACCACAAGAATCTTGATCTCTAGCCTTCCCCAAGTTGTTTTCCACTCAAATCTTCTTTCCACTATATCCAAATTTGTGAGAGAGAGTTGAGTGTTGGGGAGACTATCACTTGAAGCACAAGAGAAAGGAGTTCATCATCAACACACCATATTTTACCTTTTGGAGAGTGGTGTCTCCTAGATTGGTTAGGTGTCACTTGGGAGCCTCCGACAAGATTGTGGAGTTGAACCAAGGAGTTTGTAAGGGCAAGGAGATCGCCTACTTCGTGAAGATCTACCCTTGTGAGGCAAGTCCTTCGTGGATGATGGCCATGGTGGGATAGACAAGGTTGTTTCTTCATGGACCATTTGTGGGTGGAGCCCTCCGTGGACTCGCGCAGCCGTTACCCTTCGTGGGTTGAAGTCTCCATCAACGTGGATGTACGATAGCACCACCTATCCGAACCACGCCAAAAACATCCATGTCTCCAATTGCGTTTACACACTCCAATCCCATCCCTTTACTTTCTTGCAACTTGCATGCCTTACTTTCCGCTTCTCATATACTGTCGGAGATATTGACCACGTGTGTCCTCATCGACCACCCATGGTATTTCAAGACAATTTGGGGCCGCCTGTTAGCACCCCCCCGGCCGTCTGCTCATCGGGCTGCCTCCTAGGATAGCTTACCCTAGGAGCCGGCTGCCAGCAGACGGCAGCTCCACAACTAGCAGCTAGCAGACGGTCCTACGCCTCTCCCTCGGGATGTGTGCTGGGGGACCACCGCACAGCTGAGGCATGGCTACAGTTGAGCGCGTCCTTAGAGAATCTATAAGGGAGTGGCTACATCGAATGTGTACCTTATGGCCGTCTCTTAAGCGGCGAATCACTGTAGCCACGCTGCCCGTGAACAAGCTTCGGTTAGAGGAAGCCACGACCCCACTACCCACAGACGGCGGGGCCAGCAGGCGGCTGGCCCCACCGGCCAGTGGGTAAGTCATAGACAAGCCGCCCCTGGTAGGCGGCCAGGGGAGGCGGCCGCCTGGTAACAGACGGTGAATGCTGCCCTAGAAGTCTGAACCTCATCAAGATGACAGGGCGTGGCGGCAGGAGACGGCAGCACTGTAGCCACTTCCCTCCTGGCGATGCTGCCATCAGCAGAAGCACACCTACAGTGAAAGACAATCACATGGGCCCGAAGGCGGTGGGCCCCAGTAGACAGGCGGGGAGGCCGGCACCAGAAGATGCTAACAGCCGGGGGCCACTCCGTCGAGATTACAATTGTACCCCTGGGGGGTAGTCCTGTATAAACCACCCAGGGTCCTCCATGAGGAGGGGTTGGAGGATAAAACCCTAGAAGAAAGAGAGAACATAGAGAGAGAGAAACCCTAGCTACCATCCCGATTCCCTAGAGTGAAGGTAGTGAGCTATCCTTGCTCATCTTTCTCCTCTAGACGACACAGCTCGAGGAGCAACCTTGTAGCTACCATAGGGACATTAGTCATGACGAGGAGTCCTGGCAGAGCAGGACTAGGGGTGTTATCTCCACGGAGAGCCCCGACCCTGGGTAAGATCCGTAGGCGTCCTAAGTTCCACCTTATACCGCTTCCCGGGCCCGGCGACGCTCTATTGTCCCCATGCATGATAAGCCATCCTTTGGCATATGTCGCCCCAAAACCCCGACATTTGGCGCCCACCGTGGGGCTAGGTGCACCATCGTCCGGAGACATGTTCTGGACGGGAACTTTGTTCCTCCCTGGCGAGCACATCCAGCCGGGCACGCCTGCAGGCGTGGAAACCGGGATGCTTCCCGGCGCTAAGTCCGCATGCACCGCGAGCGGACTCGCCGACCTTCTCAACGGCGTCCACTTCCATGACGAGCCCTCTCCGGCGGCCGAGCCAGTAGCCCCGGAGAGCTGCCTCGTCGAGCTCCTCGACAAGCTCCACATCGTCGACGAGCGCGCCTCTGCCATGGAGTCAGTGGGCTCTTCTGACCCACCAGTAGACATGATCATCGACCTCGATGCAGAGCCCGTCGATTCCTTCCCCGAGCACGTGGTGATCATCGACGACCCCCTCCCTGCTCTAACGGGCGGCAGCACCGCTAGCACCTTCACGAAGGTGCTCGCCACCAACCATGACGAGCCGTCCGGCGGGTCGGGCCAAGATCCACTCCAGGCCGCCCTACAGAACCTCGATGCACCTGTTGCGGCGGTGGCAGACGGCGCGGCGCTGGAGGCACGTTGCGTCTCGCTCCTCGATAGCTCCAACAAGCTGGCCGCTTCCCGATGTCTCACTGAAGCCTACTGCCGCGAGATGGACCGTGCCATTTGCGGCACGCCGGCTACTGGCGAGCCTAGCCGGGCTGGCGCCGTTCGCGATCGCGGCGGGCTGCTAGCAGACATGCTGGGGGCTCCACGGCTTGTGTACCTCACTCCATCGGAGAACCTAAGGGCTTCCCAGGCGGCAGTCGATGAGATGGGCCACTTGGAGGGAGACGAGCTTCGCTGCGTGACACAGCGCGCCCGCCAGCTCCTCGACGCTGCTGCTGCGCAGCAGGAGGCCCGTCGCCGGGCGTCAGAGGTCGGCGCGCAGGCCGACAATTGCCCCCTTCGACGGGAGCAAGGAGCTATGTCCCGCTCTCCAACAGTTGGCGCCCCCAACCGGCGAGACTCAGAGCCGGCTGCTAGCCGCAGCCGGCAGACTCGTATCACCATCGAGCGCGACGATGACGGCCGCCAAAGGGCCGTAGAGCGGCAAGGGGAACACCCGCCTCCTCCTAGGCGGGAGAGGAGCGTGTCTCCTCTGTCTGTTGACCACCCCTCTCTGGCGGGCCGCTTGGGCCGCCGCGAGGGGGTCGGGGAGAACGACGCCCACCACCGCCTAGACCGACTGGCTCGGTCCCAGGCGGTCGAAGAAGAAGATGACCTCGGCCCGGCCTGTTTCGGCCCCCGCATCCGTAACGATCCTTTCCCCAAGTGCTTCTCGCTCCCCAGAGATACCCCCAAGTACAATAGATCAGTAAAGCCAGAGGACTGGCTGGTGGATTACTCCACGGTCGTCAGCATGGCAACCGGCAACAGGGTTGTTGCGGTGAAGTACGTGCCACTTATGCTCCAGGGCACGGCCCGGACGTGGGTGAACAGCCTCAAACCCAATAGCATCAACGGCTGGTTGCACTTCACCGACGCCTTCACCCGCAACTTCACCAGCACCTACAAGCGTCCTCCCAAGTTACGCCAGCTCTCCCTATGTGTCCAAGGCCTAGATGAGTCAGCCCGCGATTATCTGACGCGTTGGGCAGAGCTCCGAAATTCTTGCGAGGGAGTGCACGAGGTACATGACAACGAGTATTTCACAGCCTCGTGCAGAGAAGGAACCTTGCTCAAGCACAAACTCCTTTGTGACGAGCCCGCCACGCTGGACGAGCTGCTGAGCATAACAGACAAGTACGCCACCGCTGACTCCTCGATAAAGACCGAGCTGCAAGTGGATGCTTCTGGAAACATGACTCCTCCAACTCCCAAAACGCCGGCTCGAGAGTCCAGCCAACGCCAGCAGCCGAACGATCACAAACGCAAGACCCACGCGCCGGCTGCCAATAGCCGGCTGGTGGCGGCAGTTGATGGCCAGCAGCCGGAAGCTCAGGAAGGACCCAAGCGCCAGAAGGGCGGCAAGCCAGCCTGGTAGCCTGCTTTCTCCTTCGACCAGGCTCTGGACGCCCCCGGCAAGTTCCAAAGTGGCGCGAAGCCTTCCAACCACACCACACAAAAGTGTCATTGGCTCACAAAGATTGCCAGAGGCGAAGCTCTGCCACTGCCGCCTGCTGGGCAGGCTGCCCCGCCTCCCAATTCGCCGGCTGCTCGTCCGGGCGGCCATGTACAGGATGAATTCCCAGAAGAAACCAGGGCCTATGTCGTCTTCACAAGCCAGGCGGACGATAGGCACAACCGGCGCCAGCAGCGCAGAGAAGTCAACACCATAGCCATCAAAGCCCTAGAATTCATGCACTGGTCTGAGAGGCCCGTCAGCTGGAGCCGAGAAGATCACCCGGCTGTCATGCCTTCAACAGGGTCCTACGCCTTGGTTCTGGATGCGACACTCACCACCGACAGACAGGCCTGTCGTTTCTCCCGAGTACTGGTAAACGGCAGTAGCAGCATCAACATCATGTACCGCGAAACCATGGAGAAATTGGGCATCAAAGAAAAGCTTCTTCAGCCTACCAGGGCTGTGTTCCACGGCGTTGTGCCTGGCCTCTCTTGCTCACCTATCGGCAAGGCCAAGATTGATGTCCTGTTGGGTGACACGGAGCATTTCCACAGAGAGCCAGTCTGGTTTGAAGTGGTGAACATAGAATGTCCCTATCACGTGATCTTGGGCCGGCCCGCTTATCCAAAGTTCATGGCAGTACCCCATTATGCCTACCTCAAGATGAAGATGCCGGGCCCCAAGGGAATAATCACCCTAGCCGGGGACTACGAGAAGTCCATCGCATGTGCAACAGCCAGCAGCCGTCGGGCCGAGTCACTTGTCGAAGCTGAAGAGAAGCGCCGCCTGGAACGACCGTTGGCAATGGCTGGCGAGCAGCCAGCCATACCAGCCGATCCCAGGGAGGCGGAGCCGCAAGGCTCGTTCCAGCCGGCCAAGGAGACAAAGAAGATTTCCTTGGATCCGTCTCACCTAGAGCGATTTGCTGTCATAGGGTCAAACCTAGATAGCAAATAGGAAAGTGATCTCATCGATTTCCTCCGTGAGAATCAGTACATCTTTGCATGTTCCCCCAAAGACATGCCGGGTGTCCCGACGGATTTCGCCGAGCACAAGCTCCATGTAAGAGAAGATGCAAAGCCTGTCAGGCAGCCGCAACGCCGCCTGTCAGAAGAGATGAGAAGAGTTGTTGGGGAAGAAGTTACCCGCCTGCTAGCAGCCGGCTTCATTATGGAAGTTTTCTACCCTGAGTGGCTTGCAAACCTAGTCCTAGTGCTGAAGAAGAACAACAAATGGCGCATGTGTATTGATTACACCAGCCTCAACAAAGCGTGCTCTAAAGATCCATTTGCTCTGCCGCGAATAGATCAAGTGATTGACTCTACAGCCGGATGCGAGCTGCTATCATTCCTTGGTGCTTATTCCGGGTACCACCAGATCAAACTCGATCCGGCTGACCGTCTGAAGACCGCCTTCCTCACGCCATTTGGGGACTTCTGCTACTTGACCATGACTTTCGGCCTGAGAAACGCCGGTACCACCTTTCAGTGTTGCATGCAGTAGTGTCTCCTCAAGCAACTTGGCAGAAACGCCCACGTTTATGTGGATGATATTGTGATGAAGACGGAGAAAAGAGGAACTCTTTTGGAGGATCTCCAAGAGACATTTGAAAACTTGCGCCGCTTTCAGATCAAGCTAAACCCGGAGAAATGCATCTTCGGGGTACGAGCCGGCTAGCTTGTTGGTTTCCTGGTATCTGAACGCAACATCGAGTGCAACTCTGCAAAGATCAAGGCCATTGAGAGAATGGAGCGGCCAACTCGTGTGCGAGATGTCCAATAATTCACAGGGTGCCTGGCATCTCTCAGCCGTTTCATCAGCGGGCTGGGAGAGAAGGCACTCCCTTGTATCAACTGATGAAGAAGACCACTTGCTTCGAGTGGAATGACCAGGCAGAGGAAGCTTTCTAGTAGCTCAACAGACTGATGTCTACCCCGCCTATCCTGGCGGCGCCAACAGACAAGGAACCCATGTTCCTTTACATAGCTGCCACCAGCCGGGTGGTCAGCACGGTCATTGTGGTCGAGCGCCCAGAAGACGACAGAGCCTTGCCCGTCCAGAGGCAGGTCTACTACTTGATCAAGGTGCTGTCAGTCTCCAAGCAGAACTACCCCCCACAACTAGAAGATGTGCTACGACGTGTACCTCACCGCCAAGAAACTCAAGCAATACTTCCAAGAGCACCCGATCACGGTCCTCTGCACGGCCCGCTTGCTGAGATCATGGGCAACAGAGATGCTTCAGGAAGAGTGGCCAAGTGAGCCATCGAGCTGGCCCCCTTCACCATCTTCTACCAGCCGCGCACCACCATCAAATTGCAAGCATTGGCCAACTTCCTCGTCAACTAGGCCAAGACCCAGTACCTGCCGCCTGCTCCAGACTCAACCCATTGGCGGATGCACTTTGACGGATCAAAGATGCACACTCGCTTGGGAGCCGGCGTCGTCCTCACCTCTCCCAAGGGCGACAAGCTCAAGTACACCCTGCAGATCCACTTTGCCGCCTCTAACAACGTGGACGAGTATGAGGCACTCATCCACGGGCTCCAGATGGCCAAAGAGATTGGTATCCGCCGAGTGCTGTGCTATGGTGACTCAGACTTGGTTGTCCATCAGTCATCTGGGCACTGGGACGCGAAGGACGCAAATATGGCAAGTTATCGTTTCCTTGTCCAGCAGATCAGTGGGCATTTTGATGGCTGCGAGTTCCTCCACGTGCCACGAGCCGACAACATGCAAGCCGACACCCTGACACGAATCGGCTCCACCCGCCAAGCAATACCAGCCGGCGTGTCTCTTCAATGCCTGCGCAAGCCATCTATCAAGCTTTCCCGAGAATTGGAGTCAATCTTCATACCAGCTGATCCTGGAGCAGACGGCCCGGCAACTTCAGCAGCCGGCCCGAAGACTGCTCCAACAGGCGGCCTTGATACTCCAACTCTAGCAGACGGTCCAGCAGTCGCTGCGCTGGTTCCTGGCCCGGGGAATGCTCCAGCAGACGGCCAGGAGGCGCCAGCCCCAGCAGACGGCCCGGGGATTGTCACAGCCGGCTCGAGGACTTCTGAAGCACAACAGGCGGCTCAACCCAGCCCTCCGCGTCCCAACCCAACCACCCTGGTCTCTTTGGTTGAAATAACAGGAGTCTCAGTGCCGTCTTGGGCACATCCAATCCTCAGCTTCCTGCTCAGACGAGAGCTGCCAGTAGACGAAACTTTGGCACGGCAAGTTCAATGCCGAGCTTCAGCATACACAATAGTCAGCAAAGAGCTTGTCAGAAGAAGTGCAACATGCGTCTTCCAGCGCTGCGTGGAAGCAGAAAAGGGTCTGGCTATTCTGAAGGACATTCATCAAGGGGAATGTGGCCACCACGCGACCTCAAGATCTCTCGTCGCCAAAGCCTTCCGCCACGGTTTCTTCTGGCCGACTGCTTTGGATGACGCCAAATTTTTCGTAAAAAAAGTGCAATGGCTGCCAGCACTTGAGTTCCAAGCAACACTTGCCTGCTTCTGCACTCAAAACCATTCCGATCACTTGGCCATTTGCCGTTTGGGTGCTGGATATGGTGGGCCCCTTCAAGACAGCCCGAGGCGGCTTGACACATTTACTCGTGGCAGTGGACAAATTCACCAAGTGGATCGAAGCAAAACCAATCAAAAAACTCAACAGCCCCACTGCTGTGACATTCATCGCAGACATCACAGTCCGGTATGGCGTACCGCACAGCATCATCACCGACAACGGCACAAATTTTGCCAAAGACGCACTGGACCGTTTCTGTGCAATACAGGGCATCCGACTTGACCTAGCGTCCGTTGCTCACCCACAGTCCAACGGCCAAGTTGAGCGCGCCAACGGCCTTATCTTGTCTGGCATCAAGCTCCGGCTGGTCGAACCCTTGGAACGATCAGTCGGCTGCTGGATTGAAGAGTTGCCATCCGTCCTCTAGAGCCTCAGAACAACTCCGAACAAGTCCACCGGCTTTACTCCTTTCTTCCTTGTTTATGGGGCCGAGGCCATCATCCCAACAGACGTTGAGTTTGACTCGCCTCGTGTCACCATGTACAAAGAAGCCGAAGTCAAAGAAGCACGAGAAGATAGTGTAGACCTGCAGGAGGAGGCCAGGCAGGTAGCACTCAGGCGCTCGACCATCTATCAGCAGGGTCTCCGCCGCTATGATAGCCGGCGAGTCAAGCCATGCTCCTTCCGCGAGGGGGACCTTGTGCTCCGGCTGATCCAGCGAACTGTTGGCTAGCACAAGCTCTCGGCTCCTTCGGAAGAACCGTTCATTATCAGCAAGGTGCTAGGCAATGATGTCTACTACCTCATTGATGCCCTGAAGCCAAGAGCATGCAAGAGATATGACTCGGGCAAGGAGTCGAAGCGCCCGTGGAACGCAAACCTACTTCGTCGCTTTTATAGCTAAAAGATAGTATGTGTCGCGCTATCTACTTTATTTTGAGAACCAATGGGACCCCCGAGGAGTTCTTGGGGACTGCCCAACCTTTTTTCTATATGATACGGATTATGCGTGTGAATGAGTGTTGTTCCTTCCATTGTCCGGCACCGGAGCCTAGCAGACGGCCCGGGGACTGGCCGCCTAACTCTATGTTTAAAACTTCTCCTTAAAATAGTCGGACAAGTAATGCGATGGCATCCAAGCCCTCTCCCACCTTCAGTCACAGACTCGCAGAACGCGGCTGTCTGACTGGCAGGAGCCAAAGGCAAGAAGCGGTGCCCACATGAAAAATGGCTAAGGAAAACAAACATAGGGCAAGACGGCCCTTCATACAAATTAGCCGGCTATTACGCAGCCGGCCAGCCGGCTTCTTGCATAGCTTTGCCGCCTTCCAGAGGGCAGGATACTTGCCCATCTGGAAAATAGCTAAGTACCTAACCCAGCCGCAGAACCATAGAGTGGCTGTCTGGCTGACAGGACGGCGGTGAAAGGAGACAGCGATAGGAAATCGCCCTAAGGAACCAAGGGCGGGGCTAATCCCAGAACCCGGCCAAATTGCATAAACACTATGCAGCATTAAAAGAATATGTACATCAAAAAAGGCCTCAAGGGCCGCCTTCAAGTAGCAGCGTACTTATACACCCAGCGGGTGGAATTGTTCGGACTAATCCTACCAAGTCTTAAAAAGAAACAGGAATCAAAAGATGCAAGAATAAAGCCTAGGGCACAGCAGGAGGAGCGGGCAGCACGGCGGAGCCGGCTTCTGGGGGAGGCGCCTGACGGGTCTCGGCCTGGCCGCCTCCTACAGCAGGCGGAGCCGCCATGCTGGGTCCGCTTTTCGAGGATTGGTCAGGCTGATGGCCAGCAGACGGATCCACCTCCTAGGAGCTGGCTCCTCATCGCTGTCTCCCTCCTCCTCGCCTTCATCGCTGGAGGCTATCTCTTCGTCCAGCTCCTCCGACGCCGCCAAGTCCAGCCCGAAGTTGCTGGGTGGCACCACATGACCATTCTCATCCAGCTATGGGACGAAGATGGCGGTGTCGACATACTCATCAAGGGTGGCGGCACGTCTGACAAGGTCTCCTTGCACCGCGGCCAGCTCAGGCTCAGCCTCCATGCGGAAGGTCTTCAACTGGTCGAGATTCATGTCCGGGTACCAGCCCTTGGCAAACTCCAGGGTGGTCCGCGCACCAGCCCTCGCTGCAGCACCCTTCTAGGCCTCGAAGCGGTGGCCGGCCGCCTCCAGCCAGTCGGCAATCCGGCTGGGAGTGCGGAGTACTGGAGCGCCCGGCCAGAGGGCAGCCATCACTTGGGCACCAGCGTGCTGCAGGCGGCGAAGCAAGCGATGGACCGGCTGGAGGCGCGCCTTGACAACAAGAAGCTGTTCGACCGGAGTCCTAGGCGCGTTGGGTGCGATCACCCGGCCCGCCTTGCACCTCTCGTCACGCTGGGCCTTGATGGCCTGGCTGGCAGCCACTGAGTGGCCCGAGAAGAACTCTGCAAAAGCTAGAAGAAGAATTAGAAGAAAGTAAAGCGGCTGTAATAGACGACAGGCAGAAGAAGAAGGGGCAGGCATCTTACCGTCGACCATGTCTGCAATGGTCCCATAGCCATCTTGGAGAGCCGCCTCCTTCTCGACCCAGTTTGAGCGCTCAGCCTCGAATTCTGCCCGAAGGAGCGTCTCGACGTCCGAAATCTTCCCAAGCTCGACCTTGTGGGCTGTCGCCTGGTCCACCAGCTCCTTTACCAGACGGTCACGGTCCTTGGCGGCAAGATTGCGCTCTCGCTCCTTGCCAGCAAGCTCTGACTGGGCCTTGCCCAGCTGGTTGTGGAGGTTGGCTGTGACCGCTGGCAAGAGAAGAAGAAGAAGAACATCAGCATCGGCAAAAAGATAACCTTGGAGTTCCAAGACGCCTTCTCAACAGCCGGCTTGGAACTCGGGGACTACACCCAGCGGGTGCGCTAACGCGCCCCCGCAAGGAAGAGAAGAGAAGCACTCACCCTGACTGTCTGCCAGGGCAGCCTGCAGTTGCGCCAGCTCCTGGCGCTGGGCATTGTAGGAGGCCACCCGGAAGTTGTGGTAGTCCTACAGCAAGACACAAGTCAGCCCGTAAGGTACTCTTTGGAGTTCCAAGCCGCCTGCTCAGTAGCCGGCTCGGAACTCGGGGACAACACCCAGTGGGTGCGCTGACGCGCCCCCACAGAAGAAATTAAATGAATAAAAGCAAAAAAGCATGGAGTCAACGTACCCGAACAGAGGATCGCGTAGCCACAAACTCCTACATCACCGTCAGCACGACATTGCTCAGGGAGTTGAAGCGGTCGAGGACGTCCCGCGACGCGACAATTAGCGCGCCGCCGCCTCTGGGCCTCCAGCCTGATGGCGCCGCGCTGGTGCCTTCACTCTCTGGCGTGGACGAGCTAGCGCCGCCAGCCTCTACCTACTGCGGCACAGAGACCGCCCTCACAGGGCGCGGACGGACAGGAGCTTGGGGGGCGGCTACGGGCCTATCACCAGCACGCCCTTCGCTGGCAGCACCTCCTCTCCTACACGCCGGCTGCCCTGCGTCCCAGCAGGCGGCGCAGGCGGCGGCGCCTCTGTCTCCATGGCGACGCAGCCGTCCCCCTCGTTGTTCAGAGCCGGCTGCTCGTCAGCAGCCGTAACTTGGGCGGACGGCTCCAGAGAGCCCGCCTCTTGGGGGACGACGCGGCCCGCTGGCTGCTAGGAGCCCGCCTCCAGCTCCCGGGCGCGGGCGGCGGCGTCTGCCTGGGCTTTAGTAGCCGCCTCGGCCTATGCCCTGTCGGCAGCTTCAGCCACCGCTCGCTCACGGTCCGCGACCTCCTACTCCTCGCGCGCCTCGCGGGCGTTACTCTCCGTCGCTTCCCGGAGAGCGGCGGTAGGATCCCCGCAGCGGGACGCAGGGGGGATGTCCGTGCCCCCACGATGGAGCCCACCGGCGCCCGCGAGAGGGAGAGCGGCGCACTACGTGGGCATCCCGAAGAAGATGGAAAATCAGCCAAGATGGGAACGGCGGAAGAAGATAAGCCTCAAACAAAAAGAAGAAAGCAAGGTACTCACCCGGATAAGACCGTCATGGCCTTGGGTAGCCCGGGTAGGATCGCCTTGGTGGTCACCTCCCGGCGCCTGGTGGCAGCGCTCGACAGCTGGAGCTTCTTGGACTGGGTGCCAGACAGCCCCGCAGAAGACCGGCGCTTCACGCTACCGATTACGACAGACGGCCCCGCCTGTTGGCTGCCATGACTAGGAGGATCCGCCTCCCGGACGTGGATCGGCGCCTCCTCCTCCTCCTCATCGTCGTCCGGCCAGCTTTCGACGCCGCCTTCCCACATGCCGTCTGCTGGCTGGCCCCCGTCACCTGTCACCTCTTCCTCCTCCATGGCGGTGGCCCCAAGATCGGGGTCGCTCTGGGAGCGATCTTGTTCTAGAGGGCGGCCTGGCTGGTCAGAACCCGGCGACGGCTCGCCGGGGAAGATCTGCAGACGGCACCAAAATCAAACGGCTATGGCGGCCGGAAAGAAAAGAAGAAAAATAAGAGAAGGCAGAAAAGCTCACCACAGGCGGCTAGTTGCTGTGGTTGTACGGCGTCTTGCCAAAGGCCCAGCAGGAGTCGGAGACCTTGCAGTTGGACACATAGTGCACCAAGTACGCCACCTCCTTGTATGGCATTAACTTGGTGCACGTCCGGCTGGAGTCCCGGTGCCCGCTCATGTCACAGATCAAGTGCGGGCGGCATTGCAGCGGCAGCACCCGACGCTCCGCAAACGTGAGCAAAAGGTCAGCAAATACCAATCCCTCACTGTCCCTCAGCTCTCGGAGACGCCGCACGGCGATGGAAGCACCTGCCGTGAGAGAGGTGGGCCGGGTCCTCCAGGAGTCATGGGGCTCGGCAGGCGGGCCGGGTGCCCAGTCCGGCAAACAAATGAAACCATGGGCGGGATCAACGTTGGAGACATAGAAATATGTCTTCTGCCACAACTTCATCGACGCCACGAGCTGCGGCGCCTGGAAAAAGTTTCTTGACCCGCTGCGCTTTATCGCGATACACCCCCTGCACTGGGCAGCCACGCTCTGGACT
Source organism: Secale cereale (assembly GCA_902687465.1). Taxonomy (NCBI): domain Eukaryota; kingdom Viridiplantae; phylum Streptophyta; class Magnoliopsida; order Poales; family Poaceae; genus Secale; species Secale cereale. The sequence goes on from LR738714.1 coordinate 335,752,506, forward strand.
GCGGTACCGAGCTTCATGTAGAAAAGCTCGGTCCACAGCTCCATCGTAGGGAGAATACCGAAGTATGCCTCGCACAGGACGATGAAGGCGGACAACGTCACCACCATGTTCGGCGTGAGGTGGTGGGGTTGGATGTTGAAGAACTCCAAGAACGACCGAAAGAAGCCGCTCGCAGGGAGGCCGAAGCCGCACGGGAAGTGCGAGCAGAAGATGACCCGCTCGCCCAACCGCGGGGCCGGCCTGATCTTCGCCACCGGCGCTAGGCGCACGGCGACCTTGTCCGCGAGAGGTTGCTTCCGCACCCGGCGAAGGTAGTCGATGTGTTCCTCGAGGACGTCGCTGCCCTCCCATGCGCCGTGGTGGTGGACTGGCGCTGCGGCGGCCATGGCTCAGGCGACGGCCCGCTGTGGAGTTAGTAAGAGGAGCGGACGGGAGCAAGGAAGAAGAAGGAGAATGGAGAGGGGCGGGCGCGAGAACAGCGCTAATCCCTATCCCCCAGCCTACTTATAGGCTCGAGGCGGCGAAGCCGAGGGGGCGGGCCTGGGATCAACTGCTCCACGCCCCGCATGACCCCCGCCTTTTGCGCGCCAAATCTACGCGCATTAAATGCGCGTGGGGAGGGCAATCGATTGCCCCTACCACACCGGATCCGCGCGCAGGCCGTGGCCCTGTAGTGGCGGGCCCCAGCCCACTGCCACGTCCTGTCACACTCGTGGGCTGCCAGACGCGATGGGGTGATAACGCGTGGGGAGGCGCCAACGGTCGGCAGGCCCGCACAACCGCCTGCTGACCAGCCGATGTCTTCCCCTCGAAGATTTGAAGAGAGAGGTCTGGCTGCCGGAAGCCTGCCCCCATGGCGGGGGCCGAACTGCCAGCAGACGACTCTTTTAAGAAGACGGATGAAGGAAGCCGGTCCTACTTAGGGGGGGATGCTGCTGGAACCCCACAGCCCTCAAAATGCAAACCGCATAGTTCCACCAGCTTCGGGGACTACTGTCAGAGATATTGACCACGGGTGTCCTCATAGACCACCCATGCTATTTCAAGAAAATTTGGGGCCGCCTGTTACCCCCCCCCCCCCCCGTCCGTCTGCTCATCAGGCCCCCTCCTAGGACAGCTTACCCTAGGAGCCGGCTACCAGCAGGCGGCAGGGGCCCAAACAGGCGGCAGCTCCACAGCCAACAGCTAGCAGACGGTCCTACGCCTCTCCCTCGGGATGTGTGCTGGGGGACCACCATGCAGCTGAGGCATGGCTACAGTTGAGTGCGTCCTTAGAGAATCTATAAGGGCGTGGCTACAGCGAATGTGTACCTTATGGCCATCTCTTAAGCGGCGAATCACTGTAGCGACGCTGCTAGTGACCAAGCTTCGGTCAGAGGAAGCCACAACCCCAATACCAACAGACGGTGGGGCCAGCAGGCGGCTGGCCCCACCGACCAGTGGGTAAGTCATAGACAAGCTACCCCTGGTATGCGGCCAGGGGAGGCGGCCGCCTGGTAAAAGACGGTGAATCCTGCCCTAAAAGTCTGAACCTCATCAAGATGACAAGATAGGGCGTGGCGGCAGTGTACGGCAGGAGACGGCGGCACTGTAGCCACTTCCCTCCTGGCGATGCTACCGTCAGCAGAAGCACACCTACAATGAAAGACAATCACATGGGCCCGCAGGCGGCGGGCCCCAGCAGACAAGCAGCGAGGCCAGCACCAGAAGACGCTGACAGCCGGGGGCCACTCCGTCAAGATTACAATTGTACCCCTGGGGGGTAGGCCTATATAAACCCCCGAGGGTCCTCCATGAGGTGGGATTGGAGGATAAAACCCTAGAAGAAAGAGAGCACATAGAGAGAGAGAGAGAGAGAGAGAGAGAGAGAGAGAGAGAAACCCTAGCTACCATCCCGATTCCATAGAGCGAAGGTAGTGAGCTAGCCTTGCTCATCTTCCTCCTCTAGACGACACAGATCGAGGAGCAACCTTGTAGCTACCATAGTGATATTAGTCATGACGCGGAGTCCCCGCAGAGCAGGACTAGGGGTGTTATCTCCACGGAGAGCCCCGGACCTGGGTAAGATCCGTAGGCGTCCTAAGTTCCGCCTTATCCCGCTTTCAGGGCCCTACGACGCTCTATTGTCCCCATGCATGATAAGCCATCCTTTGGCATATGTCGCCCCAAAACCCCGACATATACTCTTGCCATGCTTGCTTCAAATGTATTGTGAATGTTTGAAATTGTGCTAAAAACTCCACCTCAACTTAAAGAACTTAAAAACTGCTACTTTTCTTGTTGAGTGTCTAATCACCCCCTCTAGACACCTCTTCCTATATCCTCTCAATACTTGATTATGCCTATTTGTTTCATTTAGGATAGTATAACCAAGCCTAAAGCGAGCCCTCTCAGGGGTTTGCATTGCTGGCAGTTCGTTTATGTGATCTCAATGTTTCTGGTCGTCCGATTTCCATCAACACTCCATCCCTTGCTTAATGGGCCAGCTGTCCTAGAGGGACACTGCTCTGGTGGAAAATTCAGTGTGTTCCTATTTATTGGGCCTATGCACCACGGTGGGTGGCCCAGTTAACCAATCTCCCAGTCAACAAACCACGAACGACCTCACCCCCAACTCCCTTGCTTCCCTCCACCGCCACCTACTCATTTCTCTCCCCCTCCCGATCTGCTCCGCCCCTCCATCTCGTTCACATCGCCTCTCCCTCTCTCATGGTGTGGCTTAGCACTAGGGCGGCGGGCGAGCGGCACTAGCTTCGAAGATGATTCGGCCTTGATGACTCGGCAAGGAGACAACAACCGCTTGCATAAGGAACCCTAGCGCCTAGCCGTAGCGTAGCGCGACGGTGGGCGGGAGAGTGGGCACACCGGTGTCGAGTGACGGCAGTGGCACACAAGTACGGGCCCGTGATACAACCTCTAGGTCACATAATTTCTTGATTGTAAGTTGTACAAACTGAATCTATGAACAAATGCTATAATATTTTACTATGCAAGCTATATCATTTGATCCGCGCGCTTGCAATAGTTATACTGCACTTGAAGACACTGTCGTGAAGAAAGTTATCGGGTTTGAAACTACCATAGTACGACACATATCGTCATGTCGTGAACAAAGGTTAACATCCTTCTTCGTTCGCCCCCGTTCTGAAATGGTTTCACACGGTGCAGATTCATTGAATGGTCAAGGATTAATTTCATGGGGTCTTTGGAAGGATGTCTAGCTAGCAATTGGAAAAACCAATTAGTTAATGAATTGAAGCAGTCTTGTTTGCAAGTGCACCGCCTATTCTATTCTTATAGAAAAGGACTTGGCATCTCTAGATTTGCAAATCTTGTTGGAACATCATCAAACAGAGATTGGGCTCAATACTTTATCGACATGCATGCCATCACTTGTGAAAAGTCATTTTTGATACCATTAATATTGCTTACAAACATGTTCATAGGGCGCAAACCGAAATAGAACCGTCCAAGATGCTCAAAACTGTTTTCTTTTTGTGATCTTCGGTTCTATCTTCTTGAACAACCCCACCCACACATTTATAGTATAGGCCTAGAATAGGTGTTTAATTCATTGGTTTTCTCATCGACAGTAAGTAGTAGTACAAGACTGGAATTCTTGAATGTCCATCATTCAAACAAAGGTGAGACATCCTTTCTCATTTACTCCCCTGGTTTTACCTGTGATTGTTCAATCCCTATCCATTATATGTAGCCTGGTTTTCGCTGCTATACTATTGTTTACTATTCCAGTTGTGAAATATATTGTTAGATCATTTTATATCAGCTTTGTAACATATTTTCACTACCGAGGAGACAACACCGTAACATGTTCTTGGTTAGGTTCTACATGTCAAGAGTACTAATTACTACATGCATTTATGATAAAAGAATCGGTACAAGTATGTTCATATGCTAAGTCGAGTCATATAGTAATAAGAACCGTGCAACGGAGGAATGAACCAAAAGAGGCTCCGAGCCGGATCACAAGAGACTTCCATCGTTATTGCATTAGTTACGCCACCTAGCGAATGAACACACCCCCTGGTACATACCTATTGCCTAATCATACACATGAATGTGAGTTTTTCCTACCTCATTTCAATTCAGTTTGGAGTTGCTTTTTTTTGCTGGTTTATGAGAATATCTGGAGTTAGATAAGGCATGGCAAAATGTTAGATTAAGGCACTTCTATTTTGGGGATTTTGAGCAGGCCGCCTAGTTTGTCACGCTTTTAAGAAAAATGATACTTACCAATGATGGACAAATCCTCAATCTAATATGTATAACATCCTTTTCTAAATTAAGACTAATGCTTACCGATTGAATGGTGTAAACATGTTGATATCTATCAATTCCCATGAATGCCACCCCTTTAGGTATTCTTGAGCTTATATTTGGTTTGTACATTTTTGTCGTTCTTAGTTCAAAGTCACATAGGTTCTGGCGAGAGGGGATCTTACAAATTAGATTCCAATACTTATTTAACAAAAGATTCTTAAATGTTCACATACCATCAAGTGTATGGTTTGCAACCTTTGTCAGTTGTCACACATTATTTAGGTATCTCTCAGCTACAAATTGGGTAAACTTCTTCTGAAAGAAGTGAAATTGCATGATAATAATAGGAGTAATTTATTTTAATATTTTACCATTTCTTAAAGCAAGTGGCTTATTTTACGCCAGCGTAATCATGTGGAATGCATCATAATTATTACATGAACATCTACATGCATGCACATACACTGAGCTTTACCCAATTGATCCAAATCTCATTTGTTACACATGATCTAGATTTTATTCTCCCAGCTTCAAAGATATTCTAAGGACAGTTCTATAAGCCACACTCAATTTGTGATTCTGATTTGATGAATGGTGCTCATTTACGGGTACTAGAAAAAATGTTCTCTAGGTAATGTTCTCATTATTGTTTCCTTCATCAGGATACACCATGTTGTTTACAAATCAATTATAATTGTTCTGCTCTTTTCCCTGGGGCACTGCCCATGTATATATTTCAACATTTTTTTTGCCTAACTAACATGTATTTTATTTGTTACTTTAATCTGGTTAAGATGTAATACAACTTGAGAAATTGTTTCACAACAACCACTAGCATTCGATGTTGAGCTAAAGAAAACTCCTATTATTGTAGATCATATGTTCTTCTACGTCCTCAAATCTGAGCAGGTACACATTCAGTCATCTATCTTGACGTGATGCAACAATATTTTTCCCTTAGACCACAATGTATAATTGTATTACTGTCCAGAACACATTAAGATTTTTTAGATAATACAAATATTGTCCAAAGTTCTAAAATGTTTATACTGCCCAATTTTCTCACTCTTGAATATTGCTAATGTGTTTCCTCAGTAATTTTATTCTTTTGGTTATCGTCATGTGAGCCTTTGGGGTAGTCTTTTTATTAGGAGCCAAAAAAAGATCACTTCCTAGATTTTACTTTTCTGGATTTCTCTCTTCAGTTACATACCATTATATTCTGCAAGGTGGAGGAGACAAGCACAATATTTAAATGCATTGCAAACAAATATATACAAGTCACTTTATATCCCTAACAACTAAGTGTCAAAATAGATGGGCGCAGCAACGTGCGCCATCAATGATCTAGTATATGCTATAACAGAGATTGGTTCAATACTTATGAGTTTGTGCCGAGTAGAGATGTTGTGCGTATGTGAGATGATAACCCATGTGAGATTGTGGGCATTGGTTCTGTTCAGATCAGGACACATGACATCGTGATACACACATTGATAGATGTGAGACACATACCAGGCATGGCCAGGAACCTCATCTCGTTAAGCACTCTTGACGTCTAAGGGTACAAGCACTGTAATTCAGGTGGAGTTCTGAAGGTAACAAAAGGTTCTGTCATTCGTATGTAGGTGACATGAATTCTACTAAGTTATATGTAGAGTCTTTATAAGGCGGAAACAAACAACGATTCTAGATCAAAAAGGCATAGTCCTCCTGCCTAGGACCCGCGAACTACTCCTGGTCGTAGATATCCACATAGTAGTCAAGCGGGATCATCTAGCTCCTGGGCTCCATCATCTGATCGCAACACTACTAGGAAAAGGGCCATAAATAATATTGACACTAATGGCGCACCATTTATGTGGTGCGCCACTGCTATATAGCAGTGGCGCACCAGATATAGGTGCTCCATTACTATCATATTACTAATGGCGCACCTGGTGTGCGGTGCACCATTACTAGTTATGAAAAAACGAAAAAATGTTAGTAGTGGCGCACCAGGGTATAGTGCGCCATTACTAGTTTAACTAGTAATGGCGCACCGCACCCCAGGTGCGCCATTACTAACATTTTTTTTCGGTTTTTTTTTTCAAAACTAGTAATGGCGCACCGCACAGCAGGTGCGCCATTACTATGTCAAACTTAGTAATGGCGCACCTATACAAAGTGCGCCATTACTAACTTTGATTGAGGTTTGACCAAGTCATACACATAGTAATGGCGCACTTTGTAAAGGTGCCCCATTACTATGTCCAAATTTCA
>LR738714.1:335767933-335979501 GCA_902687465.1 Secale cereale
AACCCTGCCTCGACACCCTAACACGACACCCCGACCCCGCCTCGACACCCCGACCCCGCGACCCCGACATGGCACCCTCGACCCCGACACAGCACCCCGAGATGACACCACCGACATCCCGCCCCCGACACATGTATTATTATTATGTACATATATATACATTATTAATTAGTTCATGTTATTAGGTATTCAATTTTTTATTATGTTCATGATGATGATACACACTTAAATATTTTATTATGTTTATTATGTACTAATTTTGTTTACTCTTTATCATTACAGGTGTTGACAGATGGTGGGCGCAGGTCGAGAGCGCTCCGAGCCTTCCTTGACGCGTGCTGGGAGGGGTGTTATTATTCCAGCCCAGCACCTCCGGAGAGTGCTGGATGACAGTGTGCAGATACGGTGGGCATTTCTTCTTCGACCGGGAGAGGTCGGGGGAAGTTGAAGAGGGCTGCTAGAGGTGGACGTGGCGGCGGGAGAGGTAGGAAGGTTGCTGCGCCTTCCTCGCCGCCACCCTCAGCTGATTCTCCGGACAACCGTAGTGCTCCGTCTCAGGTGGACCTATCTAAGACTCTGGTCCACGAGCCTAGGGCCAACGATCCTCTGGTCGACGACCCTCGGGCCAACGAGCCTTAGGTCGATGAGCCTTCGTCCTAGGAGACTCTGGTCCCAGAGTCTTCGTCCCAGGAGACTCGGGTCCCAGAGTCTTCGTCCCACGTGACTCCAGAGACTAGTGCTCATGCTGATGCCGAGGAGACATGGCCTGACAATAGCTATAGCGAGGGCGAGATGGTTTTGAAGGGCAAGAAGGTCTACCAGCGTGGTGTTACAAAGTTCCCGCCTGTGCCGCTGGCCCATTTTAACGGGGAGAAGTAAGTGCATTTACTCATTTTTAACCTTTTGCCTTCATGTTTTTTCGAATTAATACCTAATGTGTTGGCCTTGTCAAACGACAAGGGTTGGGTACATGCTCGTGGTGTCCGCAGATCAGCATAGCCAAGGACCCTTTAAGATGCAACTCCCGATCCCTCGAGGAACTCTGTAACACCACGCTGAAAGCATATGAACGCGTGCTGAGTGTAGTTATCAAGATAGGAGCTTCGTTCTAACATCTTTGTGCTGAAAGCATATGAACGCGTTACGAACGGGTTTTGCAATCCCCGGATCAGCATAGCCAAGGACCCTTTAAGATGCAACTCCCGATCGTAACATCGGTCATAATACCACTTCACTCAATGTAGAACCCCGAACTCGCTAACCTGCATTGGTTGGAAGAAAGCCTACGATCTACTGGATAAACCCACCTATTAATTTCCGAAAGATTCCAGTTATGTAATCAGGTGTTGGGGATACAGGGGAAGCACCGCGCAATCAACTCTAAACCTACATCCAGCTGTATCCATCCTTCAACACATAACCAGTCTTTCTCGGAAACTGTTTACCTCGGACCTTCGAAAAGCATCCACTATAACAAGCTATGGCAATACTCCCGAACTACCTCCCCAGTACTGGGTGATGTCGGGGTTATCTTGCCACTAACCGTATAGGAGAGATTTTCGATGTCGGCCGTCTTAAGTATTTAGTACTGTCGCGATATGCTTGTGACGACAATACCCCGAAGCTCAACTCCCCGGGACACTGCCACAACCCCTAATGTCAGGAGGCATCGAGAACAATATCCTCGTCACAAGAACATCGAAACAATCCCACAATACTCGCGAGATTCCTAAAAATAATTGGGTGCAATTTTTGAAAGTAGAAGAGACAAGAGTAGTCGTCAGGAGTCCTCACTAGAGAGAAAGGGGATGAGAAGCAAAGAAATCCTACTCTCCGATATAATATATAGGACTCAAAATGTTTTTCAGTGTGTGCCTAGACTCGACCGTCAACGATTCGATCAATCAGTGGGGGCTCCTAGGTCGGAGAAGGCTCTGAATACCAACTTGTAATGCCCAGGATGGGACTATATCTCCTACGTGTCGAGGCACGACTTAGAGACATAACCCCATGCTGGAATGATCGCAAGTCCGGTATCTTTGCACAACTCATGTAAAAAGGGGGATGGAAAACAGAAAATAGTTGGCTTACACTCGCCACGTCACACAAATACAATACATGTCTCAATCATCATACAATGAAACATCACAGCCCTCTAAGGGTAAAATCGAAATGACAAGATACCAAACATAATTTAAATCCACAAGTCGGATCGAATCCTAGTAGAAGTCTCCACTACTGATCATCAGGATAACGAACATAGTATCGACTACGCTCCTCGTCATACTCCCAGTCTAGCTCGGTGCCATCAGCTGGATAGCTCACCACTGGACCTGCATCTGGTGTGGTGAAGTAACTGTGTGCCACAAAGGAATCAGCAATCCCGTTCCCGGGTAACAAGACTATTTAAGCCTTGGGAAAGGATAACGCTGAAGAAAAGAATAAGTGTCTGCAGCAGCAACTAGCACTAGCTTACGTGAGAGAGTGCGAGAAGAGAAGGCCTTGGTCGAGAGATGATCACAAAGTGATCCTAGCTAAAGCTCTACAAACATAACCACACCGTGTTCAACTCCCGAATCCCTATTCGGAAATTGACAGTCACGGTACACACGCTGGTAGTGTATTGGAACATTGTGTCAAGTTATCTACAACCGGATATTAACAAGCTCCCATCTGCCACATAACCGCGGGCACGGCTTTCGAAAGTTCATAACCCTGCAGGGGTGTTCCAACTTGGCCCATGACAAGCCCACGATCCGCGGAGTCGCAACTCCAAAGTGGGGAGACCCGAGTATTCTCGGAATCCCGTGCTCAAGATACTCCGTACTAAGGTAAGGCTAATCCAGCAAATCCTCCCGGCGTGCCGACACCCTGATAGTAGCCGCGCGTATCTCGTCTCAGGCCACGACCGGATGAGTCATCCTACAGGTTTTTACCAGACCTCAAGTTTCCTTGAGGTGGCCCCGCAGTCTACTCATTTCGGACCAACACTCATGTGGAGCACTGGCCCGGGGGTTGTTGATTAAGAAAGAGGGTTAATTACTCATTATGCAAGTTTATTTAGTTATTAGGCAAATAGTACCAATGTTGGGACTTGCTGGAAAAGACTTAGCACTTAGCGGTTTATCGAGGGGATCCCATACACCCCAACCGTGTTAGGAATGCATAATCAAGGAACATAACACCGGTTTAAACGGTTCCTAATGGCATGAGTGGAACAAATCACCAAGCAAAAGGCTTAGCCTTCCACCCTTGCCAATATATAGATGATTTCATTTTTAAGCATTTATATAGTGTGATATAACCCAACAAACTTCAACATGAAGCAAGCATCTTCGATCTTCACCTGCAACTAGCAATGCTATAAGAGGGGCTGAGCGAAGCGTACTTAGCCAAGCAACGATTTGCATAGGTAGGGTGGTTAAACATGGTCATGGTTACAAGTAGGAGGCTGACATGAAATACATGGGCATCGAGGCAAAACTATCGAGCGGAACTACTAGCAATAGGCACAGATAGTAATGTTATCGGGGTTCGGTCATCTTGCCTGAAGAGTAGTCGTTCGGATCGTAAGAAGGGTCCTCGTGCTCAACCTCGTTGGTAACCTCGTGCTCGTACTCGTACTCGGTCTCAGCTTCCGGCTCTAAACAATACAATCACACAAGGCACGAATCAACAAGATGCAATGCGCACACCAAAATGATGGATGCATGATGGATGCACTAAGGGAGCACACGGAGCACGGAAAATAGCACTCAAGCAAATCACTTCAAAACATGATAACAATAGGATATTATGAATCTACATAGAAAATCAATCAAGTTTCATATAAGACTCGCTGAAAACGGAGCTACGGGCTAAACGTTATGCCCGAAATAAGAAACAAGCACAAGCTGTAAATTACAGCAACATAGCAACTTCGGAGCACTAGAAAAATAAGCTACAACACTCAAACAACATGGAAAAGAGCATGAACATAAACTAGACATATCCTACAGCAAATAAGTCCAAAGGTGCACCCCCAAAGGAGCCACGGATCAATAGCAACAAGCTTGGACATATTGAACTTGACAACAAAATTCTGACAGCAGAATTTTATTGAAACTTTGGAGCAAAAGTTAAACATGCTACAGCCACTTAAATAAGCATGTGAGAACATGAATGGAAAGCCAACAATATATACTACAAGGAACCATCAAGATCCACCCCAAAACTATCATGGTTTGTCCTAGAACAGCAAGCAAACATGGCATCGGAACATTACAGATTTCAGACTTCGTGAAAATCCACTAAGTGTTAAAACAGCAGTTTCATCATGGCATCTATAAGAGCAAGTTTAAGTCACCTCGAAACTAAACATGGCAAGTGGTAAGCACCACATCAAAGTACACATGATGGTGATTCCGAAACACACAAGCATGCATCATGGAGATAAACACAACGATAGCAATGAGCTCAACAAGATGGCATTTCATAACAAGTTAAATAACTAAACAGCCACATAGCACTTTGCAACGAGGATATACATGGCAAGAATAAATCTATCATGCAACCTAACACAAGCAACATGTAGAGCATGGCAAGACGAACACGTGGACATGTCATTTGCATCATTCGGACAAACGAGCTAAAAGATACCACTATGCAAAGATGGCATAAAAACAACACATAGCTGCAGTTTATATCGGGATGCACTCTTGCAACAGAAAAAATAAGCACCTAGATGATCTCTAACATGCATGGCACAATGGAATGAATCGTAGTGCTAATCACCACGAACGTCTAGACATGTCATATGCGCAAATCAGAGCAACACACACCAAGTTATCGCAGATCTAATATTGCATCAGACACAAGCAAACAACAGGGACTTAGAAGAGTTTGAATCAACCTCAGATCTGGATCTGGAAGTCAACGCGGGCTTCGGGCTGGATCTGGCCCGGCGGGAGGAGGGACTCGGCCTGGGTCGCGGGAGGTGGGCCACCGGCGCAGAGAGGCGTGGGGATGGATCTGGGCGCCCGACGCGGCGCGGGCCTGCGGGTGAGGCGGCGGCCCAGCGGGTGGCTGGCCTGGTGGAGGCGGTGCGGCGGCCGGGCCGAGGGCACCGGTCGGCCCGGCTCGCGGGGCGGAGAGGCGAGGCCGGACTGGTGGGGCTCCGGCCCGAGGAGAAGAGGCGGCCTGCGCGGCTCGGTGGAGGGAGGCCGGCGCGCGGGACTGGGCCGGTGGATCGGCGCGGCGGCCCAGGTGGGTGGCGAAGGGAGGCGCCCCGATCTGGCGAAGCGGAGTCAACGGGGCGGCTTGCTGGCGAGGGGATCCATCGGCGGATCTGAGCAGACGGGCCTAGCGGCGCGGCCCACTAGGGTATTCCCGATCGGATTGGGCAGGCGCCAGATCTGGCGCTCGAGCGCCTGGCTGCGGGAGCCTGCGAGCAGCAGCTCTGGTGGGATATGGCCGGCCGGAGGAGGCGGCTGGGTGGTGGGGGCCTGACCCCGGCTGCGGTGCGGATGAGAAAAAGGGGCCGGAGGGAGGTTGATGGTGAGGTTGATGGTGAGGAGGTGGTGGAGAGGAGTATTCCGGCGAGATTTCCGGTGAAATCCGGCAAACTCTCCGGCGAGCTCCGGTGAGGTGGCTGTAGGTGGAAGAAGAAGATGGAAGGGGAGCTAGGGTTTCCTTAATTTGGGGCAAAATTTGGGGGAGTGGATAAATATATAGGCACAAGGAGCTAGGGTTGTCCAAATGGAGTGCGGTTTTCGGCCACCGGATCAGATTTGGATGGCCTAGATGATAGAAGTGGCTAGGAGTGGTTGGTGGGCTGTTGGAGGGGGTGTCTTGGGCCACAAAGTGGAGGCACTTTGAGCCCACACGAATAACTGTTGGGGTAGCAAACGGACTCGAAACGCGACGAGATTTGACAGGCGGGTTACACACAACAAAACAACAACACACGACAAGTCTCGCGCCAAACCGGTAACGTTACACGGCCACACACCTAAGTAGGCCTACGGGACGCCACGGACACGTGAGGGAGCTCCGGAACACGAAACGGACAACGGGAAGGAACGCGTGGAACCGGATGCAACCGACAACACAAATGCAATGCGATGCATATGACTACATGATATGAATGAATGCCACACACTCACACAACAAAACGACGAAAACCCGAAAGACAAAGAACCCGGAATGAAATAGATGACGCCAGAGATATATTATATGCCCAAAAGGGAAAGTATTACATCCGGGGCATTACAAACTCTCCTCTACTACAAAAAGATCTCGTCCCGAGATCTAGGACTGGAAAAAGGAAGGGTACTCGGAACGAAGATGATCTTCTCGTTCCCACGTAGCCTCTCGGTCGGTGTGATGTGACCACTTGACTTTCAAGAATTTGATGGACTTGTTGCGGGTCTTGCATTCAGTTTCTTCGAGAATAGCAACAGGATGCTCTCGGTAAGACAGGTCTTGTTGAAGATCAATCTCTTCAAACGGAATCATGCGTTCAGGTGCCTTGAAGCATTTGCGGACTTGAGACACATGGAACACATCATGAACATTGGCGAAGTTGGAAGGGAGCTCAAGTTGATAGGCTAGGTCGCCTCTTTTGCCAAGAATCTTGAAAGGCCCGACGTATCTAGCAGCAAGCTTTCCTTTGATACCGAATCTTTGTGTGCCTTTCATCGGAGAAACACGGAGATAGACATGATCACCAATGTTGAAAGCCAAATCACGATGCTTGCAGTCATAGTAGCTCTTCTGACGAGACTGAGCGGCCTTGAGATTCTCATGTATGACTTTGCACATTTCTTCGGCTTCTGACATCCAGTCATTGCCAAGAAGTTGACGTTCGCCTGTTTCAGACCAGTTGAGAGGGGTACGACACTTTCTGCCATAGAGGATTTCAAACGGAGCTTTTCCGGCACTTGCTTGAAAGCTGTTGTTGTAAGAGAACTCGGCAAATGGAAGGCAGTCTTCCCATTTCATGCCAAAAGATATGACACGGGCTCTGAGCATGTCTTCTAGAATCTGATTCACTCGCTCGACTTGACCACTAGTCTGAGGGTGAAAAGCAGTGCTGAACCTGATCTTAGTGCCCATGGTGGACTGAAAGGAGTCCCAGAACCTGGATGTGAACAAAATTCCACGGTCTGAGGAGATAACTTGAGGAATGCCATGTAAGGACACAATTCTGGAAGTGTACAACTCTGCCAATTGAGCTGCATTGATGGATTCTTTGACTGGAAGGAAGTGAGTGACTTTGGTAAGCTTGTCAATCACCATGAAGATAGAATCATTCCCTCGCTTGGACTTAGGAAAGCCAGTGACGAAATCCATTTCAATGTGGTCGAACTTCCACTCGGGAATAGGAAGAGGTTGGAGAAGACCGGCTGGACGTTGATGTTCTGCTTTCACTCTTCTGCAAACATCACATTCATTCACGAATTGGGCAATCTCCCTTTTCATGCGTGTCCACCAGTAAGTCTGCTTGAGATCTTGGTACATCTTGGAACTGCCTGGATGAATGGAAAGGAGAGAATCATGTGCTTCTTCCATTATGAGCTTCCTGAGATCACCTTTGGGAACAACGAGTCTGTCCTCGAAGAACAAGGTATCTCTCTCATCAACACGAAAGCACTTGTATTTTGGAGTGCCCTTTGCAATACCATGTTTCACCTTCTGCACCATGGCATCACTGAGTTGGGCCTCACGGACCTGATCTTCCAAGGTAGGAGCAACTTGAAGATTTGCAAGAAAACCTTGCGGAACAACTTGGAGGTTGAGTTTCCTGAATGCTTCACAAAGCTCAGGCTGGAACGGCTTGATAAGAAGGCTGTTGCAATATGCCTTTCTGCTCAAAGCATCTGCAATCACATTCGCCTTGCCAGGAGTGTATTCGATGCTGGGATCATACTCTTGGATCATTTCAACCCAACGAGTCTGGCGGAGGTTAAGATTCGGCTGTGTGAAGATGTACTTCAAGCTCTTGTGATCAGTGAAGATGTCGACTTTTCTGCCCAACAACAGATGTCTCCACGTAATCAAAGCATGTACCATAGTTGCTAGCTCGAGATCATGTGTGGGATAGTTCTTCTCACTTGGCTTCAGCTGACGAGAAGTGTATGCCACAATTCTCTTATCTTGCATAAGCACACCACCAAGACCTTGAAGAGAAGCATCACAGAATACTTCATAGGGCTTGGATTCATCTGGAGGAGTCAGAACTGGAGCAGAGACGAGCTTTTCTTTGAGAGTTTTGAATGCCACTTCACACTCTGGAGACCAAAAGTATTTGACATTCTTCTGAAGCAAGTTGGAAAGAGGCTTGGCAATCTTGGAGAAGTTCTCAACGAACCTTCTGCAATAGCTGGCAAGACCCATAAAACTGCGGAGTTGCTTGACGTTCTGAGGAACTTCCCAGTTGACAATTGCTTCAACTTTCTCGGGATTTACCGCAATACCGTCAGCGGAGATGATATGACCCAGGTACAAAACCTTATCGAGCCAAAATTCGCACTTGCAGAACTTGTCATAGAACTTATGCTCACGGAGTCGATCAAGAACCAGACGTAAGTGCTTTCCGTGATCTTCTTCATTCTTGAAAAACACCAGAATATCATCCAGATACACAAGCACAAACTCGCCAGTATAGGGGTTGAAGATGTAATGCATCATCCTCGAGAAGGTAGGAGGAGCATTGGCAAGACCAAAGGACATGACGGTATACTCGTATGAGCCGTAGCTCGTTCTGAAGGCTGTCTTGGGGATGTCTTCCTCGCGAATGCGAATTTGGTGATAGCCCATTCGGAGATCGAGCTTAGAGAACACTTTAGCTCCTTTGAGCTGCACAAAGAGTTCGTTGATGTTGGGGAGCGGATACTTGTTCTTTATTGTCTTCTTGTTCAATGGCTGGTAATCAACGCAGAGACGTTCCGTGCCATCTTTCTTCTTGACAAATAAGACACCACAGCCCCAAGGAGACGTACTAGGCCTGATGAGACCCATACTCTCCTGTTTATCAAGCTGCTTCTTCAATTCCTTCAATTCTTTAGGAGAGAGCTTGTACGGACGCCGGCATGCTGGCTTAGTACCCGGCTCGAGTTCAATGACGAATTCCACCTGACGGTGTGGAGGCATGCCTGGAAGTTCTTAAGGAAAGACGTCTTGGTATTCGTTCACCACCGGAATTTGAGATATGGCATTAATTTCGCCCTTATCATTGAGAGAGAAAAGCCTGATAGTGTTATCCCTGGAGGCAAAGATAATCACATCTTCATCAGGATGAATCATCTTGACTTCCTTCTGTGCACAATCAATGTGAGCATCATGCTGAGAAAGCCAATCCATTCCGAGGATGAGGTCGATGTCGGAATTACCAAGAACCACCGGTTTAGCCATAAAGCGATAATCACCCATGCGAATAGAAACATTCGGAGCAAAAATATTAGAAGTCATGCACTTGCCCGGAGAAATTACTTGCAACCTCTGAGGCAGACTTTGGATGTCAACATTATACTTGGATGCAAATGGTTGAGACATGAAAGAACATGAAGCACCCGAATCAAACAACACTTTAGCTGGAAAAGAGTTAACTGAAAGGTTACCCAAAATGACATCAGAAGAATTCTCCGCTTGCGCTGCACTCATCAGATTGACCCTTGCTTGCTTGGGATTATGCTTGATAATAGCTGAACTCACAGGTGGAGGAGGTGGAAGACGCTTCGGGTTCGGACATCTGTTGGCATAGTGACCTTTCTGAGTGCATTTGTTGCAAGTCACTTCTGAGAGAGGACGGAAATGAGAACCACTTGACTTAGAACCTTGAGACTGAAACTGATTCCTCGACTGGTTGCTCGGGTTGGGTGGGTGGGAATAACCACGTCCACTAGAGTTCTTGTTGCTGTTGGAGTTGTTGTAAGGAGCTCGAATCACTAGAGGAGGAGGAAGCCAAAATTTCTGTTGCTTCGCAGCCAACTGAGACGATGAGGAAGAGTGAACGGCATCTCGAATTCTCTTTTTAGAAGCCTCCATATTTAGCTGAGCTGCCTCTTGTTTCAAAGCCATGTTATAGAATTTGTCGAATTCATCGGGCTCGAACAAAGTGAGAGCAAGTTGAAGTTCATCTTTGAGACCTCCACGGAACTGGTAGATTTTGCTCTTAGCGTCAGGAATGTCTTGCTTAGCATAGCGGGCGAGGTTTTGGAACTTGACATTATACTGGTAGACTGTCATAGAGCCCTGCTTCAGGTTGCGGAATTGCTCATGCATGCCCTCGATGACACTTGTAGGAATGTGGTGAGAGCGAAAGTCCTTGCAGAAATCCTCCCAAGAGATCACACGACCTGGCCTGGAGTCTTTGTACTGCTGCCACCAGTCAGCTGCTTGGTCTTTGAGTTGGAAGGCTGCAAACTTCACATAATCCTCTTCTCTTACGTTACTGCACTCAAAATGCTTCTTTATGTCGGTTAACCAATCTTCAGCATCAAGAGGGTCGACATAGTAACTGAAAGCTTTTGGATTATTAGCCAAGAAGTGGTTGAGAGTAGCATGGTGCTGTTGGTTGAAGAAATTGCCTTGATTCCCTAGAACACCCTGATTAGCTTGATTAGCTTGCATCTGCTGCATCATCTGCATCAACATCTGGGTGTTCTGAGCTGTAGTCTGCATAATCGCTCTCCAAGCCTCAGGCGGAGGAGGAGGGGAAGGAGGACGATCTGGAACCTCTTCCGCCTCTAGGTTAGCGTTGGGAACTTTTTTCGGAGCCATCCTGAAAGAGATGACCACGAATCAGCAATTGATTGACAGAAGGTATAAGCTGAATCAATGGAATGAATTGCAACAAGTCTTCACAATAATCATTCAAACAATAGGAACGAATGAAATCATTCGAACAAGAGGAACGAATGAAATTCACAGTTAAATGATAACATCAATCTTCACGAGAAGCCACATAGGGGACAAAAGGTAAAATAAGAAAAACAACAAGGTACGGACGGAAACAAACACAAGATAGGAGCTTCGTTCTAACATCTTTGTGCTGAAAGCATATGAATGCGTTACGAACGGGTTTTGCAATCCCCGGATCAGCATAGCCAAGGACCCTTTAAGATGCAACTCCCTATCAGAACATCGGTCATAATACCACTTCACTCAATGTAGAACCCCGAACTCGCTAACCTGCATTCGTTGGAAGAATGCCTACGATCTACTGGATAAACCCACCTATTAATTTTTGAAAGATTCCAGTTATGCAATCAGGTGTTGGGGATACAGGGGAAGCACCGCGCAATCAACTCTAAACCTACATCCAGCTGTATCCATCCTTCAACACATAACCAGTCTTTCTCGGAAACTGTTTACCTCGGACCTTCGAAAAGCATCCACTATAACAAGCTATGGCAATACTCCCGAACTACCTCCCCAGTACTGGGTGATGTCGGGGTTATCTTGCCACTAACCGTATAGGAGAGATTTTCGATGTCGGCCGTCTTAAGTATTTCGTACTGCCGCGATATGCTTGTGACGACAATACCCCGAAGCTCAACTCCCCGGGACACTACCACAACCCCTAATGTCAGGAGGCATCGAGAACAATATCCTCGTCACAAGAACATCGAAACAATCCCACAATACTCGCGAGATTCCTAAAAAAAATTTGGTGCAATATTTGAAAGTAGAAGAGACAAGAGTAGTCGTCAGGAGTCCTCACCAGAGAGAAAGGGGATGAGAAGCAAAGAAATCCTACTCTCCGATATAATATATAGGACTCAAAATGTTTTTCAGTGTGTGCCTAGACTCGACCGTCAACGATTCGATCAATCAGTGGGGGCTCCTAGGTCGGAGAAGGCTCTGAATACCAACTTGTAATGCCCAGGATGGGACTATATCTCCTACGTGTCGAGGCACGACTTAGAGACATAACCCCATGCTGGAATGATCGCAAGTCTGGTATCTTTGCACAACTCATGTAAAAAGGGGGATGGAAAACAGAAAATAGTTGGCTTACACTCGCCACGTCACACAAATACAATACATGTCTCAATCATCATACAATGAAACATCACAGCCCTCTAAGGGTAAAATCCAAATGACAAGATACCAAACATAATTTAAATCCACAGGTCGGATCGAATCCTAGTAGAAGTCTCCACTACTGATCATCAGGATAACGAACATAGTATCGACTACGCTCCTCGTCATACTCCCAGTCTAGCTCGGTGACATCAGCTGGATAGCTCACCACTGGACCTGCATCTGGTGTGGTGAAGTAACTGTGAGCCACAAAGGACTCAGCAATCCCGTTCCTGGGTAACAAGACTATTTAAGCCTTGGGAGAGGATAAGGCTGAAGAAAAGAATAAGTGTCTGCAGCAGCAACTAGCACTAGCTTACGTGAGAGAGTGCGAGAAGAGAAGGCCTCGGTCGAGAGATGATCACGAAGTGATCCTAGCTAAAGCTCAACAAACATAACCCCACCGTGTTCAACTCCCGAATCCCTATTCGGAAATTGACAGTCACGGTACACACGCTGGTAGTGTATTGGAACATTGTGTCAAGTTATCTACAACCGGATATTAACAAGCTACCATCTGCCACATAACCGCGGGCACGGCTTTCGAAAGTTCATGACCCTGCAGGGGTGTTCCAACTTGGCCCATGACAAGCCCACGATCCGCGGAGTTGCAACTCCAAAGTGGGAAGACCCGAGTATTCTCGGAATCCCGTGCTCAAGATACTCCGTACTAAGGTAAGGCTAATCCAGCAAATCCTCCCGGCGTGCCGACACCCTGATAGTAGCCGCGCGTATCTCGTCTCAGGCCACGACTGGATGAGTCATCCTACAGGTTTTTACCAGACCTCAAGTTTCCTTGAGGTGGCCCCGCAGTCTGCTCATTTCGGACCAACACTCATGTGGAGCACTGGCTCGGGGGTTGTTGATTAAGAAAGAGGGTTAATTACTCCCTATGCAAGTTTATTTAGTTATTAGGCAAATAGTACCAATGTTGGGACTTGCTGGAAAAGACTTAGCACTTAGCGGTTTATCGAGGGGGTCCCATACACCCCAACCGTGTTAGGAACGCATAATCAAGGAACATAACACCGGTTTAAACGGTTCCTAACGGCAAGAGTGGAACAAATCACCAAGCAAAAGGCTTAGCCTTCCACCCTTGCCAATATATAGATGATTTCATTTTTAAGCATTTATATAGTGTGATATAACCGAACAAACTTCAACATGAAGCAAGCATCTTCGATCTTCACCTTCAACTAGCAATGCTATAAGAGGGGCTGAGCGAAGCGTACTTAGCCAAGCAACGGTTTGCATATGTAGGGTGGTTAAACATGGTCATGGTTACAAGTAGGAGGCTGACATGAAAGACATGGGCATCGAGGCAAAACTATCGAGCGGAACTACTAGCAATAGGCAAAGATAGTAATGTTATCGGGGTTCGGTCATCTTGCCTGAAGAGTAGTCGTTCGGATCGTAAGAAGGGTCCTCGTGCTCAACCTCGTTGGTAACCTCGTGATCGTACTCGTACTCAGTCTCAGCTTCCGACTCTAAACAATACAGTCACACAAGGCACGAATCAACAAGATGCAATGCGCACACCAAAATGATGGATGCATGATGGATGCACTAAGGGAGCACACGGAGAACGGAAACTAGCACTTAAGAAAATCACTTCAAAGCATGATAACAATAGGATATTATGAATCTACACAGAAAATCAATCAAGTTTCATATAAGACTCGCTGAAAACGGAGCTACGGGCTAAAAGTTATGCCCGAAACAAGAAACAAGCACAAGCTGTAAATTACAGCAACATAGCAACTTGGGAGCACTAGAAAAATAAGCTACAACATTCAAACAACATGGCAAAGAGCATGAAGATAAACTAGACATACCCTACAGCAAATAAGTCCAAAGGTGCACCCCCAAAGGAGCCACGGATCAATAGCAACAAGCTTGGACATATTGAACTTGACAACAAAATTCTGACAGCAGAATTTTATTGAAACTTTGGAGCAAAAGTTAAACATTCTACAGCCACTTAAATAAGCATGTGAGAACATGAATGGAAAGCCAACAATATATACTACAAGGAACCATCAAGATCCACGCCAAAACTATCATGGTTTGTCCTAGAACAGCAAGCAAACATGGCATCGGAACATTACAGATTTCAGACATAGTGAAAATCCACTAAGTGTTAAAACAGCAGTTTCATCATGGCATCTATACGAGCAAGTTTAAGTCACCTCGAAACTAAACATGGCAAGTGGTAAGCACCACATCAAAGTACACATGATGGTGATTCCGAAACACACAAGCATGCATCATGGAGATAAACACAACGATAGCAATGAGCTCAACAAGATGGCATTTCATAACAAGTTAAATAACTAAACAGCCACATAGCACTTTGCAACGAGGATATACATGGCAAGAATAAATCTATCATGCAACCAAACACAAGCAACATGTAGAGCATGGCAAGACGAACACGTGGACATGTCATTTGCATCATTCGGACAAACGAGCTAAAAGATACCACTATGCAAAGATGGCATAAAAACAACACATAGCAGCAGTTTATATCGGGATGCACTCTTGCAATAGAAAAAATAAGCACCTAGATGATCTCTAACATGCATGGCACAATGGAATGAATCGTAGTGCTAATCAGCACGAACGTCTGGACATGTCATATGCGCAAATCGGAGCAACACACACAAAGTTATCGCAGATCTAATATTGCATCAGACACAAGCAAACAACAGGGACTTAAAAGATTTTGAATCAACCTCAGATCTGGATCTGGAAGTCAACGCGGGATTCGGGCTGGATCTGGCCCGGCGGGAGGAGGGACTCGGCCTGGGTCGCGAGAGGTGGGCCACCGGCGCGGAGAGGCGATGGGATGGGTCTGGGCGCCCGACGCGGCGCGGGCCCGCGGGTGAGGCGGCGGCCCAGCGGGTGACTGGCCTGGTGGAGGCGGTGCGGCGGCTGGGCCGAGGGCACCGGTCGGCCCGGCTCGCGGGCCGGAGAGGCGAGGCCGGCCTGGTGGGGCTCCGGCCCGAGGAGAAGAGGCGGCCTGCGCGGCTTGGTGGAGGGAAGCCGGCGCGCAGGACTGGGCCGGTGGATCGGCGCGGCGGCCCAGGCGGGTGGCGAAGGGAGGTGCCCCGATCTGGCGAAGCGGAGTCAACGGGGCGGCTTGCTGGCGAGGGGATCCATCGGCGGATCTGAGCAAACGGGCCTAGCGGCGCGGCCCACTAGGGTATTCGCGATCGGATCGGGCAGGCGCCAGATCTGGCGCTCGAGCGCCTGGCTGTGGGAGCCTGCGAGCAGTGGCTCCGGTGGGATATGGCCGGCCGGAGGAGGCGGCTGGGTGGTGGGGGCCTGACCCCGGCTGCGGTGCGGATGAGAAAAAGGGGTCGGAGGGAGGTTGGTGGTGAGGTTGATGGTGAGGAGGTGGTGGAGAGGAGTATTCCGGCGAGATTTCCGGCGAACTCCGGCGAGCTCCGGTGAGGTGGCTGTAGGTGGAAGAAGAAGATGGAAGGGGAGCTTGGGTTTCCTTAATTTGGGGCAAAATTTGGGGGAGTGGACAAATATATAGGCACAAGGAGCTAGGGTTGTCCAAATGGAGTGCGGTTTTCGGCCACCAGATCAGATTTGGATGGCCTAGATGATAGAAGTGGCTAGGAGTGGTTGGTGGGCTGTTGGAGGGGGTGTCTTGGGCCACAAAGTGGAGGCACTTTTAGCCCACACGAATAACTGTTGGGGTAGCAAACGGACTCGAAACGCGACGAGATTTGACAGGCAGGCTACACACAACAAAACAACAACACACGACAAGTCTCGCGCCAAACCGGTAACGTTACACGGCCACACACCTAAGTAGGCCTACGGGACGCCACGGACACGTGAGGGAGCTCCGTAACGCGAAACGGACAACGGGAAGGAACGCGTGGAACCGGATGCAACCGACAACACAAATGCAATGCGATGCATATGACTACATGATATGAATGAATGCCACACACTCACACACCAAAACGACGAAAACTCGAAAGACAAAGAACCCGGAATAGAATAGATGACGCCAGAGATATATTATATGCCCAAAAGGGAAAGTATTACATCCGGGGCATTACACCCCGATCCTGCCTCGACACCCTAGCATGACACCCCAACCCTGCCTCGACACCCTGAGACGACACCCCGACCCCGCCTCGACACCCCGACCCCGCGACCCCGACATGGCACCCTCGACCCCGACACAGCACCCCGAGATGACACCACCGACATCCCGCCCCCCGACAAATGTATTATTATTATGTACATATATATACATTATTAATTAGCTCATGTTATTAGGTATTCAATTTTTTATTATGTTCATGATGATGATACACACTTAAATATTTTATTATGTTTATGTTGTACTAATTTTGTTTACTCTTTATCATTACAGGTGTTGACAGATGGTGGGCGCAGGTCGAGAGCGCTCCGAGCCTTCCTCGACGCGTGCTGGGAGGGGTGTTATTATTCCAGCCCAGCACCTCCGGAGAGTGCTGGATGATAGTGTGCAGATACCGGTGGGCATTTCTTCTTCGACCGGGAGAGGTCGGGAGAAGTTGAAGAGGGCTGCTAGAGGTGGACGTGGCGGCGGGAGAGGTAGGAAGGTTGCTGCGCCTTCCTCGCCGCCACCCTCAGCTGATTCTCCAGACAACCATAGTGCTCCGTCTCAGGTGGACCTATCTCAGACTCTGGTCCACGAGCCTAGGGCCAATGATCCTCTGGTCGACGACCCTCGGGCCAACGAGCCTCAGGTCGATGAGCCTTCGTCCTAGGAGACTCTGGTCCCAGAGTCTTCATCCCAGGAGACTCGGGTCCCAAAGTCTTCGTCCCACGTGACTCCAGAGACTAGTGGTCATGCTGATGCCGAGGAGACATGGCCTGACAATAGCTATAGCGAGGGCGAGATGGTTTTGAAGGGCAAGAAGGTCTACCAGCGTGGTGTTACAAAGCTCCCGCCTGTGCCGCTGACCCATTTTAACGGGGAGAAGTAAGTGCATTTACTCATTTTTAACCTTTTGCCTTCATGTTTTTTCGAATTAATACCTAATGTGTTGGCCTTGTCAAACGACAGGGGTTGGGTACACGCTCGTGGTGTCCGCAGACCCAACCAGGTCCTTGGTGTGCTTTGCGGACACCACTTCCCAGGGTGGGTCACGTTGCCCGGTGAGGGTGAGGTTCCACAGCTAGCACTAAGGTGGGAGCTGTGCGTGGCTGCCCCATCCCCGCCGGAGGAGGGGGTCGATGATGTGTTGTGCGAGACGGTGGCCGACATTATGATCTGGCGATTTTGGGTAATTTCTCCTTTACATAATTGAAAATCCACATTACCTAGTGATTTTACTAATAAGTGTTGTCTTGTTTGATTGCAGAACTTCTACAGGTGTGCTAAGGAAGATGGAGCGGACGCGGCTAAGTTTATTGAAGCCGAGTGCAAGCGCCTAGTTCAGAACTTATGGCACGAGGCTCGGGTACAGGTCATTCGAGACTACTACGCATGTACTCACATTAGGAGGGAGAAGAAGAAGTGCCGCGCCAAGTATCTGAGTAAGGAGAAGTACATGAAGGTATTAACCTATTCTTACGGCCTTGTACTTAGTTTCCTTGATTTGATTCGTAGGCGTAGCGCTGTAATTTCTCTTGTCTAACTTAGGTACCCCCGAGATGGTGTGCAGATAGGATGGACTGTTGGGAGGCATTGGTGGATGAGTGGTGCTCTCCCCAATGGCTATTCGGACACAACAAGGACAAGGATAAGTGTGCCCAAATGCAAGGTGTGCCACACCATCAAGGGAGCTCCAACCTGTTTGAGTACGGGGATCACTGGGTATGTGGTTTGGTTCATGATTCATGCAATTTCATTATTCATATTAGCTTGAGCCCTTAACTAATATGTTTTTCCTCTCTTTTAGGAACATCACCACAAGAAGGAGGTGCCACCGTTGTACGACCTATATGCCATGGCCCATACTACCCCATACAAGAAGGCCAAGGCGTTCTCTGAGTCTGACCTCGATCATCCAGAGAGCTTCACCAACATCTCCTTCCACGACAAGCTCGTGAGGTACAGAGACTTGGGGATGGCGATGAAAGGGGATGACTTCAACCCGAGCCAGAGTACTTTTGATCTAGAGCTCATGATGCTATCTGGTGACGGGAGGAAACATGGCATGACAGCCATTGGGGATGGACTGATACGGTGTCCTAGAACTCTCCAAGAGATCAAGAAGCGCCAGACAAGCTCTCTTCCTAAGATGAGTCCTCGTCCACGGCCAGTGGATCTCACCATCGAGGCTAGGGCCCATGAGCTTTTGGCTTTGGCAAACAAGCAGGCGGCACAGAGGTAGAAGGAGTTGGAGGAGATGACGGCTAGGATGATTGAGGAGGAGAGGAACCGGAACGACGAGGGTCACCGGACCCAATACGAGCTCCTCGTGGTAAGTTTCTCCAGCATATTAGCCAAATCATGCATGTAATGCTCGTTTCATTACTAACTAATATGACAGACTCGTGAAAACACAATGTGCAGTCCCTGTACGAGAAAAACGGTGAGAACCCTCCGCCGATGCCCCAGATTGGTATAGCGGACACATGAGTTTCATTAGTTACTAGTATTCACATTTCTGTTGCATCATGCTAACAAGACATTGCAAATGATCTTTGGTGCAGCATGCCTCCCAACAAGCAACGACCGATCCGTCTCCGTTTCTCAATTGCGCAACCCTGACTGGTCCTTCTCTGTCTGGCACTAGCGCACACCCGACCGGTCCTTCACCTCCGTGATGATGGTAAGTTATCCCACGTGACATAATAACCTTTCCTAGGATAGCTATAAGATGACCTATACTTACCATTTTTTCCTCTTAAATGACTTGATATGCTTAGTTAGCTAAAATGGCATAAGTACCTAGGATAGCTCAATAATGATCTATAATTAGCTTACCTAGTTCATTTATGACATAATTATCTCACTTCGGTAAAAAAAATGGCATAATAACCTAGGTGTAGCTACAAAATGACCTATACTTAGCTTATTTTCCTCGAAAATGACATAATAACCTTACTTAGCTCCAAATTAAAATACTTTACCTCGGATACCTATAAGATGACATATCCTTAGCATTTTTTCCTCTTAAATGACTTGATATGCTTAGTTAGCTAAAAAAGTCATAACTACCTACGATAGCTCAATAATGATCTATAATTAGCTTACCTAGTTCATTTATGACATAATTAGCTCACTTGGGTGAAAAAATGGCATAACAACCTAGGTTTAGCTCCAAAATGACCTATACTTAGCTTATTTTCCTCGAAAATGACATAATAACCATACTTAGCTCCAAACTGACATACTTTACCTACGATAGCTATAAGATGATATATCTTAGCATTTTTCCCTCTTAAATGACTTGATATGCTTAGTTAGCCAAAAATGGCATAACTACCTATGATAGCCCAATAATGATCTATAATTAGCTTACCTAGTTCATTTATGACATAATTAGCTTACTTGGGTTAAAAACGGCATAATAACCTAGGTTTAGCTGCAAAATGACCTATACTTAGCTTATTTTCCTCGAAAATGACATAATAACCTTACTTAGCTCCAAACTGACATATTTTACCTACGATACCTATAAAATGACCTATACTTCACATTTTTTCTTTAATGACTTGATATGCTTAATTCTCTAAAAAATGGCATAACTACCTAGGATACCTCAATAATGATCTATAATTAGCTTAGCTAGTTCATTTATGACATAATTAGCTCACCTATTTACCTAGCTTAGATTTAAAATGACCTACACTTAGCATTTTTACCTAGCTTAGCAAAAAATGGCATTTTACCTACCCTAGTTAGAAGAAGAAGAAGATAAAGAAGAGGAGAGGAGAAAAAGAAAGAGAAGAAATATTCTTCTTCTTCTTTTTCTCCTTCTTCTTCATATTTTTTACTTTTCTTCTAGCTAGTCTTCTTCTTCTTCTTCTTCTTCTTCTTCTTCTTCTAACTTTCTTCCTTCCCAATTTGCAGATTTGCTTTAGATGAGGAGCTTGCGTTCATGGAGTCTACTATTCTCCTTGTGATTATTTTTGTTTTGATTTTGTACGATTAACTTTGTTGGAGGAAACTTGTTGTTGGATATGTGTTGTTGCAAACCTGTTATTGGATATGTGTTGTTGCAAACTTGTCATTGGAATGTGTCGGACATGTGTTGGTATGATTGTGTATATATATCTTCAAATGTGTATATATCTATGAAATGGAGTGAATTTAAGAAAAAACAGCGGCTATACAGGCTCTTTGCCGTCTGCGGGCAGACGGCAAAGCTACCACGTGGCAGCTGCCTGTGCAACCTGGGGTGCACTAGGCTGTCCAATATGGCATGCTATGTCATCTGTTGGCAGACGGCTAAGACATGCGCATCTTTGTCATCGGCCAGCAGACCGCAAAACACGCCGTTAACCCCTAACGGACCTAACCTGGCAGGCCTGCCGTCCAAGCTCTTTGTCGTCTACTGTCTGACGGCAAAGGCCTTTTCATCTTTGCCGTCCACCTGCAGATGGCAAAGTACCCTTTGTCAAAGCTCGTTCAGTCGAACGGTTTGCCATCTGTCGGCTGACGGCAAAGGTCTTTGCCATCCGGCATGGCTGACGGCAAAGATGCTGATTCATGTAGTGTTAGAACATAAAGCATTTTGGGCAATCAAGGAACTCAACTATGATTTCAAACTTGTTGGTGAAAAGAGGTTATTTGATATTAGCTCATTAGATGAATGGAGAACCCAAGCTGATGAAAATGCCATGTTATTTAAAGAAAAAGTTAAAAGATGGCAGGATAAAAGAATCGAAAAGCGTGAGTTCAAAGTTGGAGAATATGTTCTTTTGTACAACTCTCGTTTCAGGTTCTTTGCAAGCAAACTCCTCTCTAAGTGCGAAGGCCCCTATGTCATCGAGGAGGTTTATTGGTCCGGAGCTATCAAAATAAATAATGCCGAAGTTACTAACCCGAAGGTTTTTAATGGGCAACAAATTAAGTGTTATATCTCAGGTACACCCATTAATGTTGAAAGGAATATTATCAAAACTTTCACACTGGAAGAACACATAAAAGAGTCCTTCCGTAACACTCCAGAATCATGAAAATAAGGAGGTACATGATACGGTAAGTAAACAGACTCCGAAAAATCTGCAAAAATATTTTTTATCAGTTTTGGAATATTTACAAAAATAGGAAAATAAGAAACTACCAGGAAGCGTTTCTACACTTTGCTTGTTTCCCAAGATAAAAATTCTTTATATACCCCAAACCTATTGACCACCATATCGCAGAGAAATCTTCTATCCTTCTTTCTTGCTGATTTGTGGTAGATCTCAGATCATGTCGTCTCAAGGCTTAGGAGATGATAGCCCTTCCTCCCACAAGTCTTTTGTTATCTATGTCTTTAAGCCTGCACATGCTTGTTCCAGGGATGAGGAGGAAGAAGATGAGCCTCTCCCTCCTCGCTTCCAACTGGAGATCAAGGAAGCATTGGGCAAACAAATATTGAAGCTCGAGCTGGAGAACGAAGACCTAAGGGACAAAAATTTTAGCCTACGACGCAAGTTGGAAGAGCCCACTATTTCTTCTCTGCCACCACCATCTTCTTAACCACCAAAAGAAAATTGAGTAACGGGTATGGGCACTCCCCTTGGCTTTCGCCAAGCTTGGGGGAGGTGCCCCGATATCTTATCATCCCCACTATCCTTTTACCTTTACTTATTTTAGTTCGATCTTTTGCTTTAGAATAGATGAAAGTTTAGTTGGACCCTTTTCTTTTCGAGAGTTTGCTTAGTGATCTATCCTTGTAATCGTGTGCAAGTTATATAATAAAGTTTAGTTTTGGGCTTTTACTTTCTTTACCTTCCTGTTGCAATAAAAAGAAAGGTTATAATTGAATGAATAAAAGAAAGGAAATAAATTTAGAAGATCATATGCTAATCTTATGGTAAGTGGTTGCACCACATAATGAAAAGTATAAGTAGAAAATTTTATTAGAGATTGACAAACATAGCACTAGTCAATGATGCAACTCATGAAATAATTAATAAGGGAAGAGAAGATTCACATATAAATATACTATCCTAGAAATCTTTTGTGATTGCGAGCCCCCATCAAAATATTATATGCCAAAATTGTTGATGTTGGACAAGGAAGACAACTTAATGATTTATGTTTGTTCATATTCACATAGAAGTCATACTGTCATAGATCCTTTAACATGTGGTGCTTGCTCAATATCTTTTCTAGCCAAAAACTCTGCATTAAGTAGAGATACTACTTGTGCATCCAAAAACCTTAAACCCAGACATTTTTCGAGAGTCCACCATACCTACCTATGGATTGAGTAAGATCCTTCAAATAAGTTGTCATCGGTGCAATAAGGCAATAAAAATTGCTTCTAAAAGTGTGAGATCATTTAGTGTAAGAGAAAATTGAGCGCTACACGAACTTGTGATTGTGAAGAATAAAAGCGACGGACTGCATAATAAAGGTTTCTATCACATGGGGCAATGCAACGTGACGTTGTTTTGCACCAGGGGATTGAGCATACGAACAAATAAGCGCATGGCAACCTCTGCTTCCATCTGCGAAGGGCCTATCTTTTACTTTCATGCAAAGAGTCAAAGTTTTCTCTCTATTCTTTTTTTTATCCTTTGGCAAGCATCATGTGGTGAGGAAAGATCTAGGCACATATGTCTAGTTGAATATGGGTGCCATGAGTTATTATTGTTGACATCACCCTTGAGGTGAGTACGTTGGAAGGCAAAACCATAAGCCCCTATCTTTCTATGCGTCCGGTTGAAACATTTTGCTCATGTGGATGCGGCGAGTGTTTGCAATCATAGAAGACTATATGATGGTTGAGTATGTGGACTTGCCTAAAGGCTCCGATACGTGACCCTTCCTGAAAAGATGATGAATTGTAGTTGCAAAGTTGACTAAAAACATAGTTTGTTGGTTCTAATAGAGTTTATGCTTTATACTTCAACTATGTGATAAACTGTTACCTGTTCATGAGAAGTCTATGATACAAGCCCTTTGATAAAAGTCATATGTTTAAATTTGTTGCTGTTATAATAATCAACATGATGCTTCTATGTCCGTATTTTTTTTATCGACACCTATTTCTCAAATAATGTGGACATGTTTTTCGTTTTTGGTTTTCGCTTGAGTACAAGCGAGGTCTAAGATTGGGGGAGTTGATACATCCATTTTGCATCATGTTTTCTTGTTGTTATTTATGTTGTTATTATGCATAATAATGCTTTTTGGAGTAATTCTAATGCCTATTCTCTCATAATTTGCAAGGAATGCACCAAGGGGGAGAATTCCGGCGGCTGGAAATCTGGACCTGAAAAAGCTACGTCAGGCCACCTATTGTGCACAACTCCAAATAATCCGAAACTTATGGGAGATTTTTTATGGAATATATGAAAAATACTAGAGCTGATAACCACCAGAAGGGCCCACCAGGTGGGCACAACCCACTTGGGCGCGCCAGGCCCCCCAGGCGCGCCCTGGTGGGTTGTGCTCATCGAGGACTATCTTCGGTGCACATCTTCTGGTATATAAGCCCTTCTGACCTAAAAAAAGTAAGGAGAAGACTTTCGGGAAGGAGCACCACCGTATCGAGGTGGAACTTGGGCAGGAGCACTTTTGCCCTCCGGCGGAGTGATTTCGCTGGGGGAACTTCCCTCCCGGAGGGGGAAATCATCGTCATCATCATCACCAACAATCCCATCTTGGGGAGGGTTATCTTCATCAATATCTTCAAAAACACCTTCTCATCTCAAACCCTAGATCATCTCTTGTGTTCAGTCTTGTTACCGGAACTATAGATTGGTGCTTGTGGGTGACTAGTAGTGTCGATTACATCTTGTAGTTGATTACTATATGGTCTATCTGGTGAAATATTATATGTTGAGATCCCTAACGATATTTAATACCCGTCTGATCTTGAGCATGTTCAACATTTGTGAGTAGTTGAGGTCACAGGAGAAATCATGTTGGAAGTAATCATGTGAATTCGATATGTGTTCGACATTTTGATAGTATGTATGTTGTGATTCCCTTAGTGTTGTCATGTGAATGTCGACTACATGACACTTCACCATATTTGGGCCTAAGGGAATGCATTGTGGAGTAGTAATTAGATGGTGGGTTGCGAGAGTGACAGAAGCTTAAACCCCAGTTTATGCGCTATTCCGTAAGGGCCCGATTGGATCCAAAAGTTAATACTATGGTTAGAATTTATTCTTAACACTTTTCTCGTAGTTGCGGATGCTTGTGGGAGTGTTAATCATAAGTAGGAGGTTTTTTCAAGTAAGAATAGAACCTAAGCAACGATCCACCCACATATCAAATTATCAAAGTAGCGAACACAAATTGAACCAACATGATGAAAGTGACTTGATGAAATTCCCGTGTACCCTCAAGAACGCTTTGCTCATTATAAGAGACCGTCTTGGCCAGTCCTTCGCCTCAAAAGGATTGGGCTATCTTGCTTCATTTTTGTTACTACTATCGTCACTTGCTCGTTACAAAATTATCTTGCTATCAAAATACTCTACTAGTTACAATTTCAACACTTGGGGATATTACCTTACTGAAAAACACTTGTCATTTCCTTATGCTCCTCGTTGGGTTCGACACTCTTACTTATCGAAAGAGATACAATTGATCCCCTATACTTGTGGGTCATTAGTGCGCAATCATGTAATGATATAATTGAACAACATGACAGATTAAGTAATGTGTTAGATGTATCTTGGCCATATGCACGAGAGCAAAAAGTGATGTGACATGTATTACCATGTTTATGACTCTCTCTTGCAAACAATATGTTCAAAAGAAAGAGATCATCATGCACATGAGTGATATGCATATGCTCTCCTTGTAGTCTTTGAACTAACTCTTAAAGAAGCAAACTTGAGAAAACAAGGTTAAATAACACAAGAGAACTTCAAACAAGAAGGATTGCAAGATCCACAAGAATACCAAGACTGGGATGACATGTAATAGGTGAGTATCATAGAGTGAGTAATTCATATAGATATTGTCATGTCCCCAAAGGATTAAGGATTTGCAATAAATTTCAAGGATTGTTCTCCCCTAAGCCTGAACTTCCCCCTAAATCTAACACTGGATATTAGGAGTAGGTAGGGTGACAAACAATCAGAGCAAGCTTAAAGCTTAATCTAAGAATCAAAGATAATAGAATGATAGCTGAAATGTCTGTCCTCTTATGGAAGTGCATGTCTCTTCCTTTCTTAGAAGAACATTGTAAGGATAAGCTTTGATTTGCTCTCTCTCTCTCTATAAATGTTTGTCCTCTTATGAAAGTGCATGTCTCTTCCTTTCTTAGAACATATCTTTCATAGAAGATCTCTCTTCCCCTTTGACATCAGTTTAGAAGAAGGGTTCTTCATGGATATGAGTCAAGTGAGCATGGTCCTCGAGAGACACAATCAAGCAGAATGCGGCTTAAGATGCAGGTAGAGGGAAAGAATCATTAAGTGGGGCTGGAAAGAATAAATAGTATAAGATGACAAAAAGTTTTCTCAGCAGTGAAATCGGTGGCGCTCATTCATATCAATTGGTGACGCCAAGATGAGGCAGCCACAGACAGAGCATATCAGAGAGACTGAGTTAGTCCATTTCAGTAGAACCGATGAGCTGGGTACAAGTACAACTTGTTCTTTGGTCTGGCCGGTAGGCTTGGATTGGTGGAACCGGGTTCAATGCAGAGGAAAAGTTTTGTTAACTCAACTCACTAGAAAATGAAATTTCACAAAGATTTTCAAGGAATTTGATAGATTTTGCAATGAATTAAAATAGAGAAAATAGAAAGAAAAAAAAAACTCGGACAACAGAAAATATCTAGATGATTTTTTTTAAAGAGAAACACTTCAGCAAAGGAAATCAAAGTGAATGCCACTAAGAAAAAAACAGTAGGGAACTTCATGTGGAGGAGGGGTCGGCGACAAAGTCACCTATGTTAGAGTATATTGACTTAGGAGTCAAGTGAGATCACTTGACCATAGGTCATACTCATTGTTAAGCTCAAAATGGGGTTGTCATTTTTCATTTAAGCGTCTTGATGTATTCACATCTCGTTGAGTGGCTTTAACTCATGACTTGGAGCAAAGCTTCTCTAGATGGCAAAACATACCTTGGGTTTGTTGTTGAACTTGATCATGAAGTCGAACTTGTGGTGAATACTCAATGTTGATGTCGTTCAACAAGAGTTGAGAGCATCCCTATGAATGTAAAGTTCGTCTTCCTACACGTGTTAGTCTTGCAAGGAATAACTCTTATGTATCCAAATTGACAAGAGTGAAATGCGTCATATAAATGTTTTCAAAGGATATGTTGAGTGAAGACTTGTTCCTTGATCTCAACAACCAAAGCATAGATACTTGATGATGCAGAAATTGCTCAAGATGTGATCGATTTGCAGTTCCATAGAATGAGGCTCATCCAAGTACCTACAAGGCTTAGATAACAAACAAGGGTGAAAATATATCCAAGATAAATGATCATCAAGAGAAACATCAAGGATTAGTCACATAGGCTCATGCCTTGAATGTATCCAAATGGAATCTCTATTCCAAATTTGAGGCATCAATGATATTCAACTTGCTCCTCAAGCGACAAAATATCTTTTCATCAAGCAGTTTTGTGAAGATATTCACCAATTCCTTGTCGGTATGAACATGCTTAAGATTGATATCTCCTTTAGCAACATGATCACAAATGAAATGGTGACGAACTTCAATATGCTTAGTTTGATAATGTTGCATGGGATTGTGAGCAATCTTCATAACACTCTCATTATCGCAAAGCAATGGAACGTGTCTCACATGTATCCCATAATCTTTGAGAGTTTGGGTCATCCAAAGGAACTGAGCACAACATGATCCCACGGCAATGTATTCCACTTCAGCGGTGGATATTGATATCCAGTTTTGTTTCTTGGAAGACCAAGAGACAAGAGATCTTCCAAGAAATTGACATGTACCCGAAGTGGACTTCCCATCAACCTTGTCCCCGGCATAGTCCGAGTCAGAATACCCAACAAGGTTAAAAGATGACTTCTTAGGGTACCAAATGCCAAAGTTTGGTATGAATTAAGTATCTCATTATCCTTTTCACAGCTTTAAGATGACATTCTTTTGGAGCCGCTAGGTATCGTGCATACATGCACACACTTAGCATAATACCAGGACAAGAGGCACAAAGATATAATAGTGAATCAATCAAAGATCGGTAGACCCTTGGATCAACCGGTTGCCATTCTTAGTCAAGTCAAGATGTCCACTAGTTGGCATGGGTGTTTTCATACCTTTGCTTTCTTGCATGTTGAACTTATTGAAAAGATCCTTGGCATACTTTGTTTGTGAAAAAAGGTACGTTCCTTAGTTTGCTTGATTTGCAAACCAAGGAAAAATTTGAGTTCACTCATCATGGACATCTCAAACTTCTCCCACATTAGTCTTCCAAACGTTTCACCAAAATGAGGGTTTGTACAAGCAAATATGATATGGTCAACATAGATTTGGCACACAAATAATTCTCCATTGACCGTTTTAGTAAAAAGAGTAGAATCAATTTTCTGAATCTCAAAACCTTTTTCAATAAGAAAATTAGTCAAGCATTTATACCAAGCTCTAGGGGCTTGTTTTAAGACCATAAAGAGCTTTGTGAAGTTTGTAAACAAGATTAGGTTTCTTGGGATTAACAAAGCCGGGAGGTTTTTTAACATAAACTTCCTTCTCAATTTCACCATTGATAAAAACACTTTTAATGTCCATTTGGTATAAAGTGATATCATGGTGATTGGCATAAGGAAGTAAAATGTGAATGGACTCAAGTCTAGCAACGGGGTATATGTCTCGCCATAGTCCATACCTTCGACTTGAGTGTAGCCTTGATCAACAAGATGGACCTTGTTGCGTACAACTTTTCCATCCTCATCTTGCTTATTCTAGAACACCCACTTTGTTCCAATGACGTTCTGATCATCGTTGGACTTCTCAACCAATGTCCACACTTGGTTTAGCTCAATGTCGTGTAGCTCTTCGTGCATAGTATTTATCCAATCCGAGTCCTCAAGGGCTTCTTCTATCTTCATAGGTTCAATGCTAGAGATGAATGGGAAATTTTCACAAAAGTTAGCCGAACGAGTTTTAGAGCGAGAGATTCTCCCGGAGTTGATGTTGTCAAGGATTTGTTCAATGGATGGCTCTTTGAGACTCTTGCTTGAACTCATGAGAGCTTTTGCTTGGGTTGCGGTGGAACATCCTCATCATCATCATCATCTTCTTCTTCATTGTTGTTGGTGTTGTCGTTCCCTTGTGGAGGTGGAGAGGGAGGTTGAGGTGGATCATCTTGGTGAACTTACTCATTTTCTTCGTCTTGATGAGTCCCACTTGTGGATGCCTCCATGTCACCTTGTGGTTCACCTTAATGTGTAGTTAAGGCTTCCACTTGAATAGATGAAGTGCTCTCCTTCACCTTCGCTGGACGGACCTTCCTAATAGATAAATCTTGAATTGATTCCAAGGGGTCTTTCG
Organism: Secale cereale; assembly: GCA_902687465.1. NCBI lineage: Eukaryota > Viridiplantae > Streptophyta > Magnoliopsida > Poales > Poaceae > Secale > Secale cereale. The sequence goes on from LR738714.1 coordinate 335,796,623, forward strand.
CTCCCACATCAATTGCTCTACTCGCGAGCCATTAGATTCATCAAACATCAAATATACCGTCTCTTCAACCTTTTAGGTGAAATTGTTGTAGACACGATAAGTGTGAGAGTTTGAGCCGTAACCGAGTAGAAAACCTTCATGAGATTTAGTTGCAAATTTCAAACGACGATGCTTACCAGGAATGTAGCACTTTGATCCAAATACACGAAAGTATCCAACTTGGGGTTTGTTACCAGTGAGTACCTCATATTCCATCTTACCAAGAAGCTTGTGGAGATATAATCGATTTGTAGCATGATAGGTTGTCTGAACCGCTTCCGCCCCAAAGTATCTTGGCGTCTTGTATTCATCAAGCATCGTTCTTGCCATCTCAATAAGAGTTTGGTTCTTCCTCTCAACAACTCCATTTTGTTGACGTGTGTATGTAGCTGAGAACTCATGTGAAATGCCTTCTTCATAAACAAAGGTATCCACATTGCCATTCTTGAACTTTGTTCCATTATCACTACAAACCTTCTTGACCTTCACTTCAAATTGATTATGGGCCTTCCTAGCGAAGTTCTTGAAGATCTTAACCCACGATTTATCATTGAGAAAGAAGACCCACGTAAATCTAGAAAAATCATCAACAATGACCAAACCGAAAGAGTAACCACCAAGGCTCTTATAGGCGTTGGGACCGAAGAAGTCCATGTGAAGCAGCTCAAGTATCCTTCTCGTGGTCATGATGTTCTTAATGGGATGACTTCCTACAACTTGCATTGGTACAGCGAGGTGCTATACAAATGGTTTTCAACCCCATTCCGCGACTGTATTCTGAACCATCGCCTAGTGAGTGACTGCGATAGGGGGGTATTTCCCACACGACCCAGAAACCGTCGGGGATATGCCCTCCTGGCACACACGCTTGGCAAAATGAGGTCGTTTGCGACCCACGAGCGATCAAATATGGTTATACATACAATAGTCCTACAAAAATACAATTATACAGGCGAAATCGTTTCCGGTCATAAGTACATCCCACATAGTTAGTCCCCGCTAAAATGTTCCCGTTCGTATGTACATTCCACATAGTCAATCCAAGGAATATGTTTCCGTTAGTATGAACATCCCACACAGTTAATCCAAGAAGTACGTTTTCGTTTGTATATACATCCCACACAGTCGTTCCAAGGAAAACGTTTCTGTTCACAGGTACATCACACAAAATTTTCCCCATTAAATCGTTTGTGATAGCTTTGCCATTGCACACGACATTAAGAATTTTATCGTTTGCGTTATTGAATGCATCACACATGGTGCATAGAAGATACTGTGTGGCAAAGGCTATCCATCACACACACTTTTAATGTGGTAAACGTTGGCGCAAAGTGGCCTAACACAAACAATTTTCATGAGGATGTCGTGTGTGATTGTTGATTGATCCAACACGGTTTATTCCTAGAAACTGTGTGCGTTGCCTGAGGTCATTGTCCATGGTGTTTTCTCAATAATCATTTGCAATAGAAAACCCAATTAGCAGGCTAGTTGCCCTATTATTAATAATCCATTTATTAATCTAATTGACATTTCATAATAAGCACACAATATTTTTCATTTCCATATTAAGGAAGCAGGATTTCATAATTGAAATACATCAGAGTACAACATCATATAGCTTCAGCACTCACCTACCCCATTACACAACTGCACCAGCAGCAAGTTTCACATGCAACATCTATAACCTTTCGAAATTAGCATCATAGACGGTACATAGACAGATGAATCTCATCTGGAAAACTGCTGAAGCGGAAGACGAATATTGAGCCTACATTGATGTTGAAGGTCTTTGCAACTTTAGGCTAGTGCCTGTGGATGATTGACCTTCCATCCTTTGTCCTCTTCAGGAAGACTTCAATATTGAACCGTCGGTCTTGTATGAATACCTTCCTCGCCTCCTAATCATATAGGTGATTTGAGAGGTAATCATCAGTGAACTGCTTCGGAAAGGCCTGAAAACAAGGATATGCATAAATATCTTCTCCATATTTGAAATGGCATAACGGAATTAAAAAGACAAGGTATAACAATTAGTACCATCCCGTAGTGAACTGATGTCTTATTCACTGTGCACACAGAGATCTTGTTGTTTTTTGTCGCTAATTTCTTTATAGTAACAATCTTTCTGAGTTTCTTGACTTGACTGATATTCATGGACAACTCATTTCCACATATGCAAAAAGGGTCAAACAGTGGGTCAAAACCTCTGACAACAAGACCTACATGTGCAAGACCAATTGTTAAAAACCTAATATATAAAAACAAGAAGTGGAAAGGTGTGTTATTAACTGCAACATACCTAAAAACAAGCAAACATAGTCATTCAAACTTGTATTGTGCAGGTCTAAGTACACTAATTATTGTCCCTATTTGGATCATTGGGTTAGAGTTAGTTTGAGCTAGTTTGGGCTCAAATAGCCCTAAAGTATCCAAACATGAGGGCTAGTTTAAGCTAGTTGCGTCAAACCCACCCAAAACTACTATCCCACCCAAGAGGTGCTGATTGGGGCTAGTTCTCCTAGTGCATTTATTGTCAAACTAACACTATCATCCAAACACCTCTTTGGCTAGAGTGAGTTCAGGGTTAGTCATTTTTTACTATCATTATTATTTAGGAAACGTAGGATAGTGTAGGATTTATTCTACCTTGACGTGTACTCCAAGATGACCATGTACTCCTATATATATGCCCACGAGGCTCAAGCAATACAATCAACTATTCCACCAATCACTCTCTCTCCCTTTTAACTGTCATAAGCTAGAAACTAACTCTAACATGTAGCTAAGTTAGATTATCTAAACAGTGCCATTATTAGATCAAATGGAAAGGCGTGTTCAATACTCCCTCCGGTCCTTTTTACTCTGCATATAAGTATTGTCTGAAGTCAAACTTCATAAAGGTTGACCTTATTTATATATAAAAATATCAACATCTAGCATGCTAAAGTTATACAATATGAAAATTTAAGTCATGACACATGTACTGATATTTATTTCATATTGTGAATGTTGGTATTTTGCTCTATAAAGTTGGTCAAACTTTACAAGGCTTGACTTTAGACAAATCTTATATGCGAAGTAAAAAGATTCGGAGGGAGTACAACAATCTTAACAACAAGCAAATATAGTCATTCATAGAGCTATTGTTAAATTTGTATTGATGAAATTGAACTGCACAGTTCATACTAGCACATATAGAATAATAGAACATCACACTATTAATAGCTGAAATAAACAAGGCATACTACAAACAACCAAAGATGGCAATTAAAATTGGACATATAATCACTACTAACAACCGAACAACCAAACCATAAGCCGTGGAAATAAACAAGGCGTAATGCAAACAACCAAATATAGCAATAAATACTGGGCAGGTTCTCACTACAAAAGGGGTTCCAGAAAACAAATCATGGGTTTCCTCACTTGTCACAGATTGGCTCCTCCTCGTGGTCGTCGTCGATGAGGTCTGACTTGCCAGTTGTGGATCCCAAGATAGCATCACAAAACGTGTCCTTCAGAAATGACAAAAGGGTCTCCATGGTGATGAAGGATGGCAAATTGTTCATAATGAGCCACAGGAAATCAGCGGCATGGCTATCAATGAGATCGATGGCTATCGAACCCGAAGGGTTGGGGGTGGGCAACTTAACATGTGACATAACCCTCGTCAAGCCCTCAGTGTCGACGACCTCGATGTCGTAGCCGGCGTCCGCGACATGCCATAATACTCTAGACCGCTGATTGAAAGGCTCAATCCAGATCCAGTCATTGTCCCCTGCTTTCTCGGTGGCCACCCCATCGACGTCGGGTGAAGAGGTCGTGATAAAGCTCTTTTGGGCCATGCAACACAAAAATCTTCTATGCCCATGGTATAATATTCATCATAAAGATCAAACAAGACAGTATGAGTATTACGCTTGGATGAAATTCAAACCTCCGCACAAAGGAATCGGTGAGGTAGTAGTGTTGTCGGCACTTATCTGACACGAAATCCTGAAGGCCGGCAATTTGTACGTATGCATCAAACTCATCCTTAAACCCTGCGCGAATCATAAATTCATCCGACGACCATTCACAAAGCCGTACTTGAGCATCTCTTGGTGGTTCAAGGCCCGGTTCGTGTACCGTGAGCCGCTGTGCTTGTTTTCTTGAAGGGTCACCTTGATATGTTCTCCTAGACATTTCCTTTTTCTGCAAAATTCTGAAATTTTAGTGACTCAAAATAAAAGTGAACCAAACTCAACAAAACTGATAGCAACTACTCCTACAAGTGTCTAGAGGCTATATCATGCATCAAAACTACTTGGGACCATATAAATTTGACATGCAAGGTCCAGAACAAGGTCACTACATAAGCAAAAATTTGTAGTAAATAAAGCACTAGAACAAACTAATTGGACCATTGGAGGATTCACATACCGAAGAACTATCTCCCAAAATAGTTTTGCAAATGAAGGATAGAACAAGGAGATCTAAAATGGCAACAAGATGGGCTAGAACAAGGGATTTAGCTGGTGGATGATTTTTTCTGGAGGAAGAAGGACAGGATGGGTGCTGGAATAAGTGGAGGGGGCCACGTGGGGCCCAAAAGGACAGGGGCGAGCCCAGGGTAGGGCGCACCCTCCACCCTTGTGGCCCACTGGTGCAGCCCCCTGGTGCATTCTTAGTCCCAGAAATCTTCAAATGTTCTAGAAAAAATCATATTAAATTTTCAGGGCATTTGGAGAACTTTTATTTTTGGGATATTTTTATTGCATGGATAACTCAGAAAACAGTCATATAATACTATTTTTGCTTTATTTAATGTAAATAATACAAAGTAAAAGTTGGGTACAGAAGGTGGTGTTTTCTAAATTCATCAATCTCATGCTCATCAAAAGGAATCCGTCAACGAGGTTGATCAAGTCTCATAAACAAACTTCTTTCGAATAACATAAAACCAGAGAATTTTCGAATAACATTAGGTTACCTCAATGGGAATATGCATGTCCCCAACAATAATAATATCATATTTCTTTTTACCAGTAGGAATAGGGAATTCAAAACCTCCAAAGAAAAAGTTGAAATTTTTCCAATAGAATTTGTGCTATTGACTTGACGTTGGTTCTTCGGAAAGTGTACCATATGCTCATTATCATTTACATGAAAAGTGTCATTGCCTTTGTTGCAATCAATAACAGCCCCTGTAGTATTCAAAAAGGGTCTAACAAGGATGATCGACATACTATCACCCTCGGGAATATCAAGAATAACAAAGTCCGTTAATATAGTAACGTTTGCAACCATAACATGCACATCCTCAAAAATACAGATGGGTATAACAGTTGATTTATCAGCCATTTGAAAAGAGATTTTAGTAGGTGTCAACTTATTCAATTCAAGTCTACAAGAGAAAGAGAAAGGCATAACACTAACACCGTCTCCAAGATCACATAAAGCAGTTTTAACATAGTTTCCTTTAATGCAGCACGGTATAGTAGGTATTCCTGAATCTCCAAGTTTCTATGGTATTCCACCCCTAAATTTATAATTAGCAACCATGGTGGAAATTTTAGCTTTCGGCATCTTTCTTTTATTAGTGACAATTTCTTTCATAAACTTGGCATAATGAGGCATTTTAAGCATATCAGTCAAATGCATACGCAAAAAGATAGGTCTAATTATCACACAAAAGCGTTAAAAATCCTCATCAACCTTTTTCTTGGATGGTTTAGGAGGAAATGGCATGGGTTTATGAACCCATGGTTCCATTTCTTTACCACGTTTCCTAGCAATGAAGTCTCTCTTATCATAATGTTGATTCTTTGATTGTGGGTTCTCAAGATCAATGACAGGTTCAATCTCAACGTCATTATCATTACTAGGCTGAGCATCGGTATGAACATTATCATTAACATTATCACTAGATTGATGTTCCTTACCATATTGTGTCTCAGCATCAGAAACAAAAATATTATTTGGATGCTCAGGTGTGTCTATAACAGGTTCACTAAAAGCAGGCAAAGTCCAATAAGTTTCCTTTTTATTTTTATTACTAGGACTAGGTTTATCAATATAAATTATCTGAGAATCTTGCTCAATTCTCCAAGGATGGCCCTCAGGATACAAAGGTTCCTGAGTTACTTTACCACCTCTAGTAGCAACCATAACAGCTTTATCACTATCCTTACTATTCAACTCATTAATCAAATCGTTGTGTGCCTTAAGTACTTGTTCTACTTGAGTGTTAACCATGGAAGCATGTTTACTAATAAGTTTAAGATCATTAGAAGTTCTAGTCACAGGATCACCCAAGTGTTCAAGCATAAAAGCATTACGTTTCAGTTGTCTACTAACATAAGCATTGAAGTCTTCTTGTTTAATAATGAAATTGTCAAACTTATCTAAGCATTGACTAGCAGAGTTATTATGAGGAATATCACCTTCATCAAATCTATAGAGAGAATTTAACTCTACTACCTGTGTTGGGTTATCAAGACCATGTATTTCTTCAATAGGTGGTAAATTCTTAATATCTTCAGCTTTAATACCATTTTCCTTCATTGATTTCTTTGCCTCTTGCATATCTTTAGGACTGAGAAATAGAATACCTCTCTTCTTCAGGTTTGGCTTCCGAATTGTTTCAGGGAGAGTCCAATCATTATCATTACGCAATATATTATTCAATAACTTTTCATCTTGTTCAACAATTTGTTCCCTGAAAACACAACCAACACAACTATCTAGGTGGTCCCTAGAAGCCTCGATTAGTCCATTATAAAAGATATCAAGTATTTCATTCTTCTTGAGAGGATGATCACGCAAAGCATTTAGTAATTGGAGAAGCCTCCCTCAAGCTTGTGGGAGACTCTCTTCTTCAAATTGCACAAAGTTAAATATTTCCTGTAAGGCATCTTGTTTCTTATGAGCAGGGAAATATTTTGCAGAGAACTAGTAAATCCTATCCAGGGGACTATGCAGACAACCAGGAGTAAGAGAATTAAACCATAACTTAGCATCACCCTTTAATGAGAAAGGAAACAACTTAAGAATATAATAATAACAAATTGTGTTCACATGAGCAAATATGGTGGCTATATCATTTAATTTAGTAAGATGTGCCACTACAATTTTAGATTCATAATCATGAAAAGGATCAGATTCAACTAAGGTAATTAACTCAGGATCAACAGAGGATTCATAATCCTTATAAATAACACAGATAGGTGAAGTAGCAAATTTAGGATCATATTGCATTCTAGCATTCAAAGATTGTTCTTTCCACTTGCGTACTAATTTCTTAAGATCATTCCTATCTTCACAAGCAAGAAAGTCTCTAGCTACTTCTCCTTCCATAACATATCCCTCAAGAACAATAGGAAATTCATATCTAGGGGAAGTAGGTCTAACAGGTGTTTCAAAGTTTTCAGTATCAATAATTTCATCAGTTTCAGAAATATCATCATCTTCAGCATAATCAATATTACTGGCTCTAGCAAGATGTTTATCAAGTAATTCACCCAATGGCATAGTTTCATCATAAGCATCATTCATAATAGAAGTGGCATCATCAATATCATTCAACATATCAAAATCAATAGCGGGTGTAGGTGTCGCAAGTTTACTCAAAACAGATGGGGAATCAAGTGCAGAGCTAGATGGCAGTTCCTTACCTCCCCTCGTTCTAGAGGGAACGATCATGGTTCTGTCATCCTTTAGTGGCCTCATAGTGACCAGCATATATAAATCCCAAGTGCCTCAGAGAATAGAGCTATGCTCCCCGGCAACAACGCCAGAAAAAGGTCTTGATAACCCACAAGTATAGGGGATCGCAACAGTTTTTGAGGGTAGAATATTCAACCCAAATTTATTGATTCGACACAAGGGGAGCCAAAGAATATTCACATGTATTAGCAGCTGAGTTGTCAATTCAACCACACCTGGAAAACTTAATATCGGCAGCAAAGTATTTAGTAGCAAAGTAGTATGGTAGTAATGGTAATGGTGGCAAAAGTAACAGTAACAATTTTGTAGTGATGGTGACAACAGCAGTAACCAAAGTAAAAAAGCAAGTATCAATATGAAACACACTCGTAGGAAATGGATTGGCAATGATAGGTGTTGGATAATATTCATCATGTACCAGTTATAACCTAGGGTGACACAGAACTAGCTCCAATTCATTAATGTAATGTAGACATGTATTCCAAATATAGTCATACGTGCTTATGGAAAAGGACTTGCATGTCATCTTTTGTCTTACCCTCCTGTGGCACCGGGGTCCTAATGGAAACTAAGGGATATTAAGGCCTCCTTTTAATAGAGTACCAGACCAACGCATTAGCACTTAGTGAATACATGAACTCCTCAAACTATGGTCATCACAGGGAAGTATCCCGGTTATTGTCACTCCGGGGTTGTCGGATCATAACACATAGTAGGTGACTATTGACTTGCAAGATAGGATCAAGAACACAAATATATTCATGAAAACATAATAGGTTCAGATCTGAAATCATGGCACTCGGGCCATAGTGACAAGCATTAAGCATAGCAAACTCATAATAACATGAATCTCAGAACATGGTGGATACTAGGGCTCAAACCCTAACAAAACTAACTCGATTACATGATAAATCTCATCCAACCCATCACCGTCCAGCAAGCCTACGATGGAATTAATCACGCATAGCGGTGAGCATCATGAAATTGGTGATGGAGGATGGTTGGTGATGACGATGGACGATCTCCACTCTCCGGAGCCCCGAAGGGACTCCAGATAAGGTCTCCCGATGAAGAACAGGAGGTGGCGGCGGCTCCGTATCGTAAAACATGATGGGATCTTCTCTCTGATTTTTTTTCTCACCGAAAGATATTATATGGAGTAGGAGTTGACGTCGGTGGAGCTCTAGTGGGCCCACAAGGTAGGGGGCGCCCTAGGGAGGGGGTGATGTCTACTACACAACTTGTTCTTGTAGACTCGTGTTGGGCCTCCAAGTGCAGAGTTTTGTAGGACAATAGCAAATTTCCCTCAAGTGGATGACCTAAGGTTTATCAATCCATGGGAGGTGTAGGATGAAGATAGTCTCTCTCAAACAACCCTGCAACCAAATAATAAAATATCTCTTGTGTTCCCAACACACCAAATACAATGGTAAATTGTATAGGTGCACTAGTTCGGCGAAGAGATGGTCATACAAGTGTAATATGGATAGTAGATATTCATTTTTGTAATAGTAACAATAAAAAACAGCAAGGTAGAAAGTGATAAAACGGAGCACAAACGGTATTGCAATGCTTGAAAATGAGGCCTAGGGTCCATACTTTCGCTAGTGCAATCTCTCAACGGTGCTAATATAATTTGATCATATAACCATCCCTCAAGGTGTGATGAAATATCACCCCAAAGTTCCTACATAGCAGAGAACATAAGAAAAAATTGTTTGTGGGGTACGAAACCACCTCAAAGTTATTCTTTCTGATCAATCTATTCAAGAGTTTGTACTAAAATAACACAAGGTTATTCTTTCCGATCGATCTATCAAGAGTTCGTACTAACATAACTGTCGGATCTAGGGTTCCGGCAAAACCCTTAAGGTTCGTACTCCGGGGTGCGCACGAAGATCTCTCCTTCCGCCCTAGCTCGCCCACTCAGCAGCCATAGGCCTAGCTCATGAGATCCGATGAACAAGAAACACAAGATTTATACTGGTTCGGGGCACCATTGTGGGGTAATACCCTAATCCACTGTGGTATGGTGGATTGCCTTGTAGGTTGAGGAAGAACTAGTACATGGATGAACTGCCTCCTGAGGAGAGGTGTTCTTGTGCTCGAGTGAGCTTGTGGGTGTGTGGCCTTCTATCTTATCAACTCTCACTCTCTCCCGGACTGGATGCTCCCAGTGTTGGTGGCTAGTCCTATTTATAGTAACCCCGGTCCTCTTCCCAAATATTGAGCGGGAAGGAATCGCACAATGGCCAAATTTGAAGGGAGACAGCTAGTACAAGCTATCCTGGCACAAGGTGGTCTTCGCCTTCCAAAGGCTCTGGTGGTGACGCCGCCATGGGCTCCGCGATGACCTCCGTCCTGCCGTCCTGCTGGTCTTGGTCTCATTGCACCGATATGGAAACCTTTGCATGATGACTCGGGACTCCTCGCCTGCACCTGCTCCTTTAGCACCAAAGAGGAAACTGGCACTCTGTGCCCGATGGCGCTCGCCTAGCATTGGTCGTCACTACTCACGTCACGAGGACCTCACGAGGTGCCCCTCGCCTCGATATCTCCGATCCTCACGAGCTGGCCTGGCGAGGCCACCCCAAGGGATGCCTTGCGTTGTCCGCCTCGCGAGGCTTGGCCCCGTCGCGAGGGTCTTGAGTGGTTGCTGAGGATGCTGGGCCGTACCTGGCCACCTTGTGAGCCATGCCCTGGGCCGCAGGCAGGCAAGACAGGGTAGCCCCGTTCCTAGAACGCTGACAGTAGCCCCCAGGCCCAAGGTGCGCTCGGGCTAGGCTTCGCGGCGAAGCCAAGGACTAAGCACAGAGTGCCGCGGACCCATAAAGCCTGCTGCCTTGTTTGACTCGTGGCGCTTGATGGGACGCGGGCGTCTCCACTTCCCCATGCAGCCTCGGCAGCTGCGTGACTTGACAAGTCCCTGCATGCACAACAATTCATTATTACCTATGATTTCGGAGGCCGTCGGTTGGCCTTCTCCTTGCTATAAATAAGGCGGCCAGTGGGGCCTCGGCCGCCCATCTTCTTCCTTTGTTCCTCTTGCCTCTTCTTCCTTGCCCTGTGCTTGGTCGTGCTTGTAATGCCCAGGATGGGACTATACATCCTACGTGTCAAGGCACGACTTAAAGGTATAAGCCCATTCTGGAATGATCTCAAGTTTGGTATCTTTGCACGACTCATGTAAAAATAGGGATGAAATTGCAAAAGGATAGTTGGCTTACACTCGCCACGTCACACAATACATTACATAAGCAAATCATCATCCAAAACATCACAACCCGACTACGGGCGAAGATCCAAAAGAAAATACCAAAAACATAAAGCCACAGGTCCGAATCGCCCCTAGTAGAAACCACTACTGATCGTCGAAACACGTCACATACATACGGCCACTCTCTTCATCGAGCTCCTAGTGAATTTTTAGTAAAAGTTTTATGCAATTTTTAGTAAAAGTTAACATGAACATGATAAGGAGTATATGTCACCGTGGTGGAAAGAAAGGGGCCACGGCGGCGAATCCGAAAATGATGCCACGTAACATATCGGTACCGGTAGCTCGTCGAGAGACCGGTGCAAAAGAAAGGTGGCGTGAGTGAGTCGAGCAAGATGAAAGGTGGGGTGATCCCGTTGCCGGGTTCCCACGGGTCGGCGACAAGGCAAACGAGGGCCACAACGGACACGATGCAAACATCTGATCCATCTCATACAACACAACAAGCCTTCGTTCACCACATCGGCATTCGACTCGGGGTATACCTTCGGAGCGTGCTTTTTCGGAGGGGTTCGAGTCGTAGAGGAAGTAGTGGTACTCGCGGGTCGTGGTACACGTTTCGTAGCCGTTCACATTCCCGAAGATGTTCGGGGTCGACGGTAGAGGTACTTGGCGAATCGAACGTCTTGGGGGCGACAGTAGCGGTACATGCACGTAGTGGTAGTTGGCGTCTCGGTCCGAAGTGGTACTTGGCGCATCCACGGGTCTCCGAGGTCGACGGTAGAGGAAGTAATCGTTCTCGTTTCATCTCGGAGAGGTAGTTGTCGCGTCGTAGTGGTTCTTGTCGTCTTGGCGATTCCACGGCGGCGGTAGACGTACACGTTCTGTAGATGTTCATGTTCCGTAGAGGTACTTGTCGCGGCATCGGACGTAGTGGTACTTGACGCGTTCGTTCATGGTTCTTCATGCGTCGTGGTACTTGCCGTAGGGGTACTTGGCGGTCTCGATCCGTAGTGGAACTTGCCGGTCTTGAGCGTCCAAAACACAGCAACACAAGGGCACACGAGACAACAGCAGCAACAAGGCCAAGGTGGCCGATCACCTGTGCGTCGAGGGTCCGGTGCTGCAACCGAAGATGGATGTGTTCCGGGACGCACGAGGCAGCAACTGAGCAGCGAGGCCATGGCGGCGCTGGATCTGGCGACTCCGATGACAAATAGAAGGAGGCCGGCCGTGGAGAGTTGCTGGTGCTGCGATGGCCGACGCGGGAGGCCATAGCGGCAGAGACGGTGGAGATGGCGCGGGACGATGAGGACATAGGCGGCGCTGGGCCTTGAGGGTGCGACGGACGGCGAGGCGGAGCAAGGCCGTACGCTGCGGCGGTCGTCGGTGCTGGCGACTGCGCTTGGCGGAGGAACAAGGCCCGACGGCGGGGCGTGAAGGAGAAGGAGGCGGGGGCGCAGGGGCGCCGCTGGGGACGGCTTGAAGGCCGGCGTCGAGGCGATGCCCGGCGCGAAGGAGATGGCGGCTCAGGCCCCGTCCATGGCGGCTCGGGAGGCGAGGAAGAGGCGGGATGGCGGCGCTGGACGGAGGCGAGGCGTGGGCGCGGCGCGTCAGAGAGGGGGCGCTGGGAGGACGAGGTCGGGAGCAGCGGTGGGAGATGGGGATCGCGGTCGGGGCCGAGGGAGAGAGAGCGATGGGGAGGGGGGTCGAGAGGAGAGTGGGGCGGTCGACTCGGTGTGTGGCGTGAGGAAGAGAAACGAGGGACGAGGCGAGGGAAGAGGGAGATCGAAGCTAGGGTTAGGAGGAGGGAAGCGGGCTGCGGGGAGAGAGGCTGGGCCTTGGCCCAAATAGGGAGGGGTCGGGGAGGCCTCTTGGGCCGGCAAGGCCAGGCGTCAGGCGGGCCTTATCCATTTTCTTAAAAAGAGAGAAGATTCAAACACCCCGATGAAGAAAGGAAAAGGACAGGGTGTTATATGAAGAATAAGAAGGAAGTAAAAAATATACTTGAACTCCTAGATTTATGCACATTTTAATAAACTAGTTTGGACATTTTGAAGGATATAAAAATAATTCAAGTTTGAATTAAATTCAAACTTGAGCCATTTTTGAACCCAACCAAAACAAGTCCAAAGGAACTAAAAATTGGCAAGGATGTTGAAGTCATGGTTGAGAATTGATAGGAAAAGAATGAACATTAAATTGATGCAGGAAATAGAATGCCACAATTTAAATGGACTAACGAAGAAGGAGAAGAAGATGATCAAGCAAGGTTGTGGGAGTCAAAACTCGGAGTGAAACAGACATGGGGAAAATTATGCAAGTGTGTGATGGTTGCTTCCAACAATGGAATATTTTTATAATAGATCCATAAATATTAGGAGGATATATATATGTTATAAAGAGAAGTCATCCTTCCCTCGATTTAAATGGACCGAAGGTCCAGACGACTTATTTGGTTGAGTTGCAGAATTAAAGCCATGATGGCATGATGCAAAGCAAAATAAAAAACACAAGCACAAATGAAACTCACGGGAGAACACGGAACATCTGGAATCTTCTGGGACGTCGGTCTTCGGGCGTCACAACTCTCCCACACTAACAGAGGATCTCGACCCGAGATCCTAGAGATGGCACCAGATAAAAAGGAAAAAGAAGAGGTAAAACAAAGTTGCTTCTTTGACAAACGAGTGAAACCACAAACCTTGAGAGGTTGAACAATCTTGGAAGAAAGAATACAACGGAGATGAACGAAAATGAAAACACTCCAGTAAAAAGGAGTAACATGGAACATTATGAGAACCTTGTAGATTAAAAGACATGAAACAATAGCTTACGAACCAAAAGAATATGAAACCACAATGGTATAGCGAAGGAATAAGAATGACAGAATTCGAGTAGCACTCCGTCTGAAAAATGGAAGGAATTAACATGAACTTGAGGAGATGGAATGATACTTGATGAAATCGACAACACAGTGCCTCTGAAACAATTGAAAGAATGGCACAAGGAGTAAGAAAGATTTAGACAGCACTCCGGTTGAAAAGAGAGGCAAAACATGAAAAGATGAGAGAATTAGAATGGAGGTCACGACACTCCTGTTAAATGGACTAGAAAAGAAAAGAACATGATCTTGATATGACAAGATGATGGTTCGAAGAATGCAATATCACAAAGCCTACGGAACGAATAATGGAGTGAAGAGATCGAAGAAGACGAACATCTTCCACTATAAATGATTTTGAAAGCATCCTTACGAAGAAGGGTTGAATGGGGTTGATGGAAAATCAACAACAAAAACGAATAAGCTTGATGTGGGCTTATGGAAAACGTCTCAAAACATTTGATTGGATTGAGATCAACAAGGAGGAAACTGGGTCATTTATAAGCACCATAAATAGCAACAATCCTTAGGGAAAGCTTTAGGTGAATTACAACCCAAGATAACTCCAACGAAGAAAATGACAGGATTAAATATCTCATTCCTGACAACTTGTGAATCACGAAACCTGAAGGGAAATTGTCAAGAATGGCATAACACCATCTCAAAAGATAAGGGAGAAAGAATTACACTTGGAAATCATGATGAAGAATGCTTGAGCTCCAACAAGAATCTTAAAGAACACTTCAAGGATGAATTAGATCTTGATGAACCACCATGAAAATTCCGGTAATGAAAGCATGAGAAGTGAAAGATGAAAAGAATAAGATTCAAGGCCTGCGATGAATTAGATGGAGGTTTGGAATGGTATAATTGAAATAACTTGGAGCTCCGGAAAACAATATGAACAATTTAGAACCAAGGATATGATATGATGAACAAGCTTCGAAGGAAGGGATTAATCACTTCGAGGAAATAAGGATAAGATTTACAATATGCTTATCCTTCATCAGATTAAATTGATGACCAGGAACGGATTTGGCCTACTACTTATTCTTCTTGAAAGGATTGGAGAGAGATATTGCCAAACTTGAGAATAATCTTGGACGACTCACCGGTAGGACTATGAAAAGAACAAATGAATTAATACGATAACAACAGAAGAGTAATCTTGAATGAACCGCCGTAAGAATATGGAGACGAACGAAGAAACATCAATGAAGAATATTTGGAGGACGAAGTTGAAAACTGAGAACGAAGAAATATTCTGAAATGATGGCCTTCGGAGGATCACAATGGAAAGAATTCATGAAACACTTCGAATGGGTATAAAAAGAATTCCTCACAATCGGAACAATAATGAGGATGGCATGAAGCTAGAACCATGAATCTTCAAAAGAATGGACCAAGATTTAAGAGAAACACTTCTCCGGTCTTCAAATGTTTAGAATGAAGAGAGAAATGCCATGAAGAATTTCGAGATACTCCGGACGAATGACAAGAGGAAGGTGGATAAAGATGAAATAATTGAAATCAAGCTTGGAGAAGGCATGTGACTGATGGAAATCATTCTTACGTCACACTTTGAAAAGAATTTGAGTATAACTCCGAAAGAATTGGAAGAGTCAGGTAAGATCCTGGGAAAAGACATGTGGGTTAGGGCCCACTCAAAGAAATCACCGTTGAAAAAGATTGCGTAAGAGATATTGCACCGGTTAATTAAATGGCTTGAATAAGATGATAATCCTCAAAATAGCTTGAACGGATTAAGAATTGAAACATGAATCTTCCGAGATATCTTGAACACTCCGGATAAGAATTATATGGAGTTGAATAATCAAGAGAGACTTTGGATAAGAATTCCCACATTGGAAAACATGTGAAACAAGAGGCACAGATATGATCAATACGAAAGCTTGGATTTAGTCCACCAGAGAAGAATATTGGAATTAAGAATGATGAACTTGAAACTCTTGAGCATTTTCACGATAAATCACGGATAAGAACATTGAAGGAAAAGAATGAAGAAATATCACATGAATAAAATGGATACTTGATCAAGGACTCTGGCTCCAAAAGAAAAGGGAGGGAGGGTGGGGAAAAACAAAGACAACGTGGGATGAATGAAATAGACCCGTTGAGAGAAGATTGAGAGATGATCTTGCAAAAGATGAAGAGAACGAATTAACTTGAAGAGGAGCACGCCGGTTGAGAAGAATTTAACATAGCAATCTCGATGATTAAGAAGGACTAGCACTCCCATAGAAATATGAGAACACCGATTAGGAAAGGTATGGAATCAACACTTGACATCGAAGCAACTCGAATACCAGAATCAAAACAAAAACAAAGGATAGATATGTTGCAACATAATCTTCACAATATCATTCGAACAGAGAATTGAACGAATGAATTCCACAGGTACATCAAATTGTCGAGAAGCCACTTGGAGAACAAAATGTAAAATAATAAAATAAACAACAAGAAGCAGATAGAACAAATACAAGATAGAAGCTTCGTTCGACATATTCGTGTTGAAAGCTTATGGAACGTGTTACAAAAGGGTTTTGCAATCCCCGGATCAGCATAGCCAAGGACCCTTTAAGATGCAACTCCCGATCGGAACAAGCCCATACAACTACTTCACTCAATGTAGAACCCCGAACTCCATATCATGCATTCGTTGGAAGAATGCCTACGAGCTATTAGAAGAACCCACCTATTAATTTACGAAAGTATACAGTTATGCAATCAGGTGTTGGGGATACAGGGGAAGCACCGCACACTCAAATCTAATCCTACATCCAGCTGTATCCATCCTTCAACAGATAACCAGTTATTTCCGGAAACCGTTTACCTCAGACCTTTGAAACGCATCTACTATACAAGCTATGGCAATACTCCCGAACTACCTCCCCAGTATTGGGTGATGTCGGGGTTATCTTGCCACTAACCGCATAGGAGAGTTTTCGTTGTCGGTCGTCTTAAGTATTCCAGAACTACTGCGATATATTTGTGACGACAACACCTCGGAGCTCAACTCCCCGGGACACTGCCACAACCCCTAATGACAGGAGGCATCGAGAACAATGTTCTCGTCACAAAGACATCAGAACAATCCAAACAATACTCGCGAGATTCTAAAAAAAATTGGTAAATTTTTGAGAGTAGAAGAGGCAAGAGTAATCGTCAGGAGT
This sequence comes from Secale cereale, assembly GCA_902687465.1. Lineage (NCBI taxonomy): Eukaryota > Viridiplantae > Streptophyta > Magnoliopsida > Poales > Poaceae > Secale > Secale cereale. The sequence continues at coordinate 335,813,664 of LR738714.1, forward strand.
CCTCACCAGAGTGAAAAGAGATGAGGAGCAAAAGAAATCCTACTCTCCGATATATATATAGGACTCAAAACATTTTCATGTGTGTGCCTAGACTCAATCGTCAACGATTCGATCAATCAGTGGGGGCTCCTAGGTCGGAGAAGGCTCTGATACCAACTTGTAATGCCCAGGATGGGACTATACCTCCTACATGTCGAGGCACGACTTAAAGGTATAAGCCCATTCTGGAATGATCTCAAGTTTGGTATCTTTGCACGACTCATGTAAAAATAGGGATGAAATTGCAAAAGGATAGTTGTCTTACACTCGCCACATCACACAATACATTACATAAGCAAATCATCATCCAGAACATCACAACCCGACTACGGGCGAAGATCCAAAAGAAAGATACCAAAAACATAAAGCCACAGGTCCGAATCGCCACTAGTAGAAACCACTACTGATCGTCGAAACACGTCACATACATACGACCACTCTCTTCATCGAGCTCCCAGTGAGGTACTTGAACCAGCTCCTGCATCATTCTCGACCGAACCTGCATTTGGTGTTGTAGTATCTGCGAGCCATGAGGACTCAGCAATCCCATAACCATGGGTATCAAGACTAGCAAAGCTTTATGGGTAGGAAGAGGTAAAGTGGTGAGGTTGCAGCAGCGGCTAAGCATAATATGGTGGCTAACTTACGAGTACAAGAATAAGATGAGCATCCACGCAAACGGTCGCAAACTAGTAATGACCGCTAAAGTTCCTGAACTACCTACGAGTCAAACATAACCCCACCGTGTTCTCTTCTCAAAGTGAAAAGAGACAGTCACGGTTACTCACACAGTTGTGTGTTTTACTTCGGATCCTCTGTCAAGTTTTCTACAACCGGACATTAACAAATTCCAATCTGCCACATAACCGCGGGCACGGCTTCGAAAGATCATAACCCTGCAGGGGTGTCCCAACTTAGCCCATCACAAGCTCTCACGATCAGCTGAAGTGATAAATATAATATCATCACCCCTTATATTAGGGAAATCCGATCAGGCTCGACATCCCGGTGCACAAGACATTTCGACAATGGTAAAACAAGTCCAGCAAGACCTCCCGGCGTGCCGACACCATGATAGCCGCGCGTATATCGTCTTAGGCCACGTTCGGATGAGCTATGGTTACAGCGACCAGATACCCCAAGTTTTCTAGGGGCGGCGCCGCAAGCTCCTCTATTTGGGACCAACACCATCAGCATTGGCCCCCCTGCTATGTAGAAGAAACCCCGGGGACGCGACCCCCTATCCGAATTTAATTATTTGATTAAGTTTTTATTATGAGGCAAATTAAAACCAATGTTGGGCATTGCTGGAGGAGTTTTATCCAAAGACGAAGTGTCAAGGGGTCCCCATATACCCAACCTTGTAAGGAACGCAAAATCAAGGAACATAATTCTGGTTTATCGGCGCCTAAGCTGGCATGAGTGGAACCAAATACCGAGCAAAAGGCCAAGCCTTCCACCCATGCCCAGTATATAGGTGTGTTATTATATATATAACATATTGTGATATTCCAACAACAAGTTCCCTCCTGGAACGATCTTCATCTTACCTGCAACTAACAACACTATAAGAGGGGCTGAGCAAGCGGGTAACATAGCCAGACAAAGGTTTTTGCTAGGAAGGTGTCAAAGGTTAGAGGTTACATGCTAACAAAGAGAGGCTGACAATAATGATGGGTAGCGCGACATGTAGCAATAGCATCGAGACAACTAAGCAATGGCAATGATAGTAAAGGTATCCAAGGGTATGGTCATCTTGCCTGAGATCCCGCAAGGAAGAAGAACAAATCCGTGAAGAAGACGAAGAAGAAGCCTTGAAGAAGAACCACGAGAAGTCGAACGAATCCTCACTATCGCAACGGAACAAGCACTAACGAGAAGAAGCAAGCAATACGGTAAACACACAACATGAGACACGACAATACTCAACCAAGTATGATGCAAGACAGTTCTATATAGGATGCACCACAAGTCTATACAGGAAGCAAAACATGGCAAGGTAGGAAGCACAGAAAAATAACACAAGTCTATATGATGCAATACATGGCAAGGTATGATGCATGACAAGTCTATACAGGAAGCAATACATGGCAAGGTAGGAAGCACAGAAAAACAACACAAGCATCATGACAATATGCTCAACCAAGTAGGATGCAAGACAAGTCTACATATGATGCTAAACATGGCAAGGCAGGAAGCACTCAAAAACAACACATGTCAACAAGTTTAAATGAGGCCGGAAACTACAACAACAATTCCGGAAAATCCCCATATGCATGTTTAGCAATTTTAAGCAAACAACAATTCACACATTTTAATGTTGTTAACATGATGCGGATGACATGATCAAGTTTTATGCAATTTTTAGTAAAAGTTAACATGAACATGATAAGGAGTATATGTCACCGTGGTGGAAAGAAAGGGGCCACGGCAGCGAATCCGAAAATGATGCCACGCAACATATCGGTACCGGTAGCTCTTCGAGAGACCGGTGCAAAAGAAAGGTGGCGTGAGCGAGTCGAACAAGATGAAAGGTGGGGTGATCCCGTTGCCGGGTTCCCACGGGTCGGCGACAAGGCAAACGAGGGCCACAACGGACACGATGCAAACATCCGATCCATCTCATACAACACAACAAGCATTCGTTCACCACATCGGCATTCGACTCGGGGTATACCTTCAGAGCGTGCTTTTTCGGAGGGGTTCGAGTCGTAGAGGAAATAGTGGTACTCGCGGGTCGTGGTACACGTTTCGTAGACATTCACGTTTCCGAAGATGTTTGGGGTCGACGGTAGAGGTACTTGGCGAATCAAACGTCTTGGGGGCGATGGTAGCGGTACATGCACGTAGTGGTACTTGGCGTCTCGGTCCGAAGGGGTACTTGGCGCATATACGGGTCTCCGAGGTCGATGGTATAGGAAGTAGTCGTTCTCGTTTCATCTCGGAGAGGTACTTGTCGCGTCGTAGTGGTACTTGCCGTCTTGGCGATTCCACGGCGGCGGCATCGAACGTAGTGGTACTTGACGCGTTCGTTCATGGTTCTTCATGCGTCGTGGTACTTGCCGTAGGGGTACTTGGCGGTCTCGATCCGTACAGGAACTTGCCGGTCTTGAGGGTCCAAAACACAGCAACACAAGGGCACACGATACAACAGCAGCAACAAGGCCAAGGTGGCCGATCACCTGCGCGTCGAGGGTCTGCAACCGAAGATGGAGGTGTTCCGGGACGCACGAGGCAGCAACTGAGCAGCGAGGCCGTGGCGGCGCTGGATCTGGTGACTCCGATGACAAACAGATGGAGGCCGGCCTTGGAGAGTTGATGGTGCTGCGACGGCCGGCGCGGGAGGCCATAGTGGCAGAGACGGTGGAGAAGGCACGGGACGATGAGGACACCGGCGGCGCTGGGCCTTGAGGGTGCGACGGACGGCGAGGCGGAGCAGGGCCGTGCGCTGCGGCGGTCGTCGGCGCTGGAGACTGCGCTTGGCGGAGGAACAAGGCCCGACGGTGGGGCGCGAAGGAGAAGGAGGCGGGGGCGCAGGGGCGCCGCTGGGAACGGCTTGAAGGCTGGTGACGAGGCGATGCCCGACGTGAAGGAGATGGCGGCTCAGGCCCCGTCCATGGCGGCTCGGGAGGTGAGGAAGAGGGGGGATGGCGGCGCTGGACGAAGAAGAGGCGCGGGCGCGGCACGTCAGAGAGGGGGCGCTGGGAGGACGAGGTCGGGAGCAGCGGTGGGAGATGGGGATCGCGGTCGGGGCCGAGGGAGAGAGAGCAATGGGGAGGGGGATCGAGAGGAGAGTGGGGCGGTCGACTCGGTGTGCGGCACGAGGGAGAAAAACGAGGGACGAGGCGAGGGAAGAGGGAGATCGAAGCTAGGGTTAGGAGGAGGGAAGCGGGCTGCGGGGAGAGAGGCTGAGCCTTGGCCCAAATAGGGAGGGGTCGGGGAGGCCTCTTGGGCCGGCTAGGCCAGGCGGCAGGCGGGCCTTATCCATTTTCTTAAAAAGAGAGAAGATTCAAACACCCCGATGAAGAAAGGAAAAGGACAGGGTGTTATATGAAGAATAAGAAGGAAGTAAAAAATATACTTGAACTCCTAAATTTATGCACAATTTTAATAAACTAGTTTGGACATTTTTAAGGATATAAAAATAATTCAAGTTTGAATTAAATTCAAACTTGAGCCATTTTTGAACCCAACCAAAACAAGTCTAAAGGAACTAAAAATTGGCAAGGATGTTGAAGGCATAGTTGAGAATTGATAGGAAAAGAATGAACATTAAATTGATGCAGGAAATAGAATGCCACAATTTAAATGGACTAACGAAGAAGGAGAAGAAGATGATCAAGGTTGTGGGAGTCAAAAGTCGGAGTGAAACAGACATGGGGAAAATTATGCCAGTGTGTGATGGTTGCTTCCAACAATGGAATATTTTTATAATAGCTCCATAAATATTAGGAGGATATATATATATGTTATAAAGAGAAGTCATCCTTCCCTCGATTAAAATGGACCGAAGGTCCACACGACTTATTTGGTTGAGGTCCAGAATTAAAGTCATGATGGCATGATGGCATGATGCAAAGCTAAATAAAAACCACAAGCACAAATGAAACACACGGGAGAACCCGGAACATCTGGAATCTTCTGGGACGTCGGTCTTCGGGCGTCACAGTGCTGCTCATGGCGCCGAATCGATGATTCTCCGCCGCTGAGAAGGGGAAGACTCCTCGTGAGGAGGCAGTGGTACTCCTTCTAAGAAGAGGCCACTCCGTCCTCATGGCACCGCCATGAAGCTGGAAGTGACGAGGCCTTGGCACGAGTGTCCTCCCCCTGGCTATCTGTTTCCCCTTTACACTAGGGCATCGGGCCATGGTGAGGGAGTTGGCGCTTAGCGCCGCCTGCGTCATGGCCGTACCGACTGTGCCATTGTGGAGCGCGCTGATGTCCCGAGAGCTCACGCCAGAGGCTCCTCCCGTGAGTTCGTGGTGTGGGCAGTGATGCCTCCTAGATCTTGGATTCGTCTCCTACCATTCTTCGCCGTGGAGGTGCCGCCAGGGGGCCGCTCGGGCTGTCGTTGCGACACACCGAGTGCCGTGCCCCGGTGACGAGGGTGGAGATTGAGGTCGTCTCCTCAGGCAAGGTCTTCATGACTCGCGGATGGGGCGAGGTCGCCCGTGCTTGCGGCTTGGAAGGCGCCCTCGCCATCCACTTCGAGTTCTACGTCGTCTCCACGCTGCGCTTCAAGGTGTTCGACGAGGAAGGGCGCCGCCTGGAATGTTGCCCTGGAAGTGGCTAGCAGGGGGATGCTGTTGGTGATGCGCTGGACGTTGACTCCGCCACTAGCTTATCCAGCGGCAGCGATGGCCTCCGGAGGTCTAGCAGCTCTTCTGAGTCCGCCGAGTCCCCGGAGACAAGCGACGGCAGCTACGCGCCCCGAGCTCGCGACGTGCCTGAAACGCGTCGGGCTCGCGGGCACGTCGCTGGTCGTGACCCGCCTAGGGTCGGAGGTGGGCCATCGCGGCCCGCTGTTGACGATGGCGTCGGAGATGGCGACTGTAGTTAGGATCCCCTGAAGGCCTTTTGTGGCATTCCCTGGGAGGATTCAAAGCCAACCCCACGGGGGTGTGTAAAGAACTTGTAGTGCTTTCGCTTCTATCTTGCTGTTTTGCCAGCGCATGATACATCTCAAACGTATCTATAATTTTTTATTGTTCCATGCTATTATATTACCCTTCTAGGATGTTTTATGGGATTTTATGTACACTTTTATTTGATTTTTGGGACTAACCTATTAACCCAGAGCCCAGAGCCCAGTCCCAGTTTCTGTTTTTCTCCTGTTTTAAGGTATCGCGGAAAAGGAATATCAAACGGAGCCCAATTGACCTGAAATTCAATGGAGGCTGTTTTTGGACCAGAAGAGGCCCAGAAAGTGCCGGAGGGGGGCCAGAAGATCCATGGGCTGCCCATGAGGGAAGGGGGTGCGCCCCCCTCTACTGGGCGCGCCTCCTGCCTCGTGGACAGCCCGGAGACCCCCTTTAATTGGCCCCGACTCCAACACCTCGTATATATAGAGAAACCTTTGGAAAATAACCTAGATCGGGAGTTTTGCTGCCGAAAGCCTCTGTTGCCACCAAAAACCAATCTAGACGCGTTCTGGCACCCTGCCGGAGGGGGGGATCCCTCTCCGGTGGCTATCTTCATCATCCCGGCGCTCTCCATGACGAGGAGGGAGCAATCCACCCTCGGGGCTGAGGGTATGTACCAGTAGCTATGTGTTTGATCTCTCTCTCTCTCTCTCTCTCTCTCTCTCTCGTGTTCTTGAGATGGCACGATCTTGATGTATCACGAGCTTTGCTATTACAGTTGAATCTTATGATGCTTCTCCCCCTCTACTCTCTTGTAGTGGATTTAGTTTTCCCTTTGAAGTTATCTTATCAGATTGAGTCTTTAAGGATTTGAGAACACTTGATGTATGTCTTGCGTGGGATACCTGTGGTGACAATGGGATATTCTATTGATTCACATGATGTATCTTTTGGTGATCAACTTACGGGTTCTGTGACCTTGGGAATCTATGCATAGGGGTTGGAACATGTTTTTGTCTTGACTCTCCAGTAGAAACTTTGGGGCACTCTTTGAAGCTCTTTGTGTTGGTTGAATAGATGAATCTGAGATTGTGTGTAACATCCCAAATTTTCAATCTGGAATGTTATACATAGATCATATTGCATTGCATAGTCTATTGCATTTCTGTGCTCGCGATCCTCGAAAATTCTAAGCAACTCGAGGACCTACGGAGAGAGTTGGGAATTCTACCATTTTCGTATTTGAGTTTTCTCAAATACCGGTACGGGGATTACTTTGGTTTTAATAGTTTTTCTCTCCTAAAAATATTTCTTAATAAAATATATGAGTGGAGATAATATGACTTCTCCAAAATAAAAGAAATATTGGAGGAAAAATATAAAAATCACTTTTGGTTTTTATTCGGGTTTATTTGCGATTTTATTTGCATAGGAAAATGTGTGTTTTTCAAAACTGTATTTAGGCCCGGGGAAAATGTTCACTTTGTCCTAAATATTATTAGAGGACGGTGAAAATTAATATCGGAATTTTTCGTCTCCGTTTAGTATTTTATTTTTGAGTTTTTCTGCGTCAAGTTTAAAAAAAGGAGAGTAGGGTTCGGACCGACGGGGCCGAAGCCCAGCCGGCCGAGCGCCGCGTCGCCGCTCCCGACTCAGACCGGAGTCCACCTCACGCCCGCCGCCCGTCGTGGCCGAGCCCGCCACCACCTCCGCCCCCTTCCCCAAGCCAGCCCCCCCTCTGGCCTTTAAAAGCCGTTGCCCCACCCCCTTCTCGCCACCCAGCCGCCGCCGCCGAGCCCGCCGCTTGCGTCGTCCCGCCGCCGCAGTCGAGCTCCGCCGCCGCGCCGCCGCTAGCTGCCGCCGCCGCACTCCGCCATCGCGCCCTGACTTCGCCGGAGCCGCCATCATCGCCACCGCCGGAGGTAGCCGCCGCCAACCTCGCCGCTGGTTTTTTTTAAAAAAACGACGGTTTTCACTCGAAACCCTAGATCTGTTTTTTTTAAATAGATCGGTTCGTTTTTTCCGTTTTAGTTAGTTAGCGGACGTTCGTCCGTATGTTCGTTTTAACGAACGCTGTTCGCCCATTAGTCGCAGATAACAAACGTTCGTTCGTTAGGCTGTTCGTCAGTTTTCTTTTTCAGGGCTTATTCCGCGATTATTTTCGATCATGATTTCTGTCCTGATCTTGTTTTTAGTTTTTCTTTTCGCTCGAGAGTCGGAATCAGGCGATTCAAGCGCCTAGATCTTCATCTCGAAGCCCTCTTTCCGTTTAACCAATTTGGACATGGTTTTGCTACTGTAAAATTTGACTTTAGATCAATCTAGTAAGTGGATCTAGTTTATTTCGCAGTTTGAGTTTCGTTGCTCCGTTCGATTTGATTCTTTTTGCAACCGGAGTTCTTAAGTTGAACTTCCAAGTTAGATCTTCTTATTTAGAGTTTTATCTGTGCATATTTGCTTGTTTGCTTATGTATGATATTGTTTGCTTGCGATAGAATTCCTGGAGTGCGAAGCGTGCTACTACTAGTCCATAGGTTTTGTGAATCATCAGCAAGGCAAGTAACACTTTCATCATACCCCTTTATTACCCAGTTTTTTATGCATTAGATCAAACCTTTACACATTGCATGAGTAGGATCTCTTAACTTGTGGGTCTGGGAAGTAGATTGAGGTAGAACCTATTACCTGCATTATTTTCAAATCATTGGGAGTTACTTCTACGTTAAGCTTAGGTTGCCATGCTATGCTCGTAGACGTGGATTGGGTTTGAGTGTATCCATGACATATGTGAGTTATTAATTAACGGTTCAACTTAAGGTGGCTACTTGAATACACATCTAGGTGGATTGGTTGCAGGGCACCTGGAGAATCCAGTGTTGTCCTAGGAAATCCCGGAGGAACCGTGTGATTATCCTATGGAATGCCACCCGGGCTCAAAGGGATCATAAGACTATTCATGCTAGAAACTTCCGTGTGCAGCCACAATGCCATTATGGGCTCTGGCATTGTATGAGTAAGTTCTATGAGCTCTTTCAGTGGTGGACTAGCAGATGTAGGGGAAAGTAGGTGTGCCGGTCCACCCGGGGTAAAGAGTAAATGCTTCTGAAAGACTGTGTGTCGGTCATCCGTTTCTCAAACACCATGTAGTGCGAGAAATCCAACGGAGGAGATCGAGACTTGTGGGGAAAAGTGCGCAAACCTCTGCAAAGTGTACAAACTAATCATGATTAGCCGTGTCCCCGGTTATGGACAATCTTGAGTATCTGGTACTTGAATTATTGGTTGATCTCAACACTCTAAAATTAATTTGTTGGGTTAATCATGACCATTTAAATTGGGATTTAGTTGGAGGTACCTTCTCAATGATGTTTCAACTACCGTGATAGTTAAAATAAAAGTTATTCCTTTGTTGTAGGGAAAAATTGGCTTTATGCAAAAACTTTAACCTTAGAGCCTCCTCCAGCCAAATATGCATATAGTGTTAGCCTTTATTCTGTTACTTGCTCTACTGTGTTATCTTGCCAGCATATTCCATGTGCTGACCCATTTCGGGCTGCAACATGTTACGTTGCAGACTTTTCAGAAGAAGAGTAAGACGCGCTAGGTCGTTTGTCATGCACTCAGCTATGCCGTTGGAGTTGATGGACTCACTTAACTTCCAAGCCTTCCGCTGTTATTTTGTTAGATGGCCTTATGCCATAGACTTTTGTATTAAGTTCTCTTTTGAGACACTCGATGTAATAAGTGTGTGATTGCCACTCTGTTATAAATCCTTTAAGTACTGTGTGTGTCAGCATTACCGATCCACGGATGACACAGAACACAGAGACTTCGGTCCATTCGGATCGTGGTCGCTACATTGTGTGATGCATATCGTATAATCATGCCCACGGATACTTGAGGTGACAATGGAGTATCTGGGTGACATTAGGGTTTTGGTTGATTTGTATCTTACGATGTTATTCTAGTACGAACTCTATGATAGATCGAACGGAAAGAATAGCTTCGTGTTATTTTACTACGGACTCTTGAATAGATCGATCAGAAAGAATAACTTTGAGGTGGTTTCGTACCCTACCATAATCTCTTCGTTTGTTTTCCGCTATTAGTGACTTTGGAGTGACTCTTTGTTGCATGTTGAGGGATAGTTATATGATCCAGTTATGTTATTATTGTTGAGAGAACTTGCACTAGTCAAAGTATGAACTCTAGGCCTTGTTTCCTATCATTGCAACACCATTTATGCTCACTTTTATCTTTAGTTACCTTGCTGTTTTTATATTTTCATATTACAAAAACCTATATCTACCTTCCATATTGCACTTGTATCACCATCAGTTCGCCGAACTAGTGCACCTATACAATTTACCATTGTATTGGATGTGTTGGGGACACAAGACACTCTTTGTTATTTGGTTGAAGGGTTGTTTGAGAGAGACCATCTTCATCCTACGCCTCCCACAGATTGATAAACCTTAGATCATCCACTTGAGGGAAATTTGCTACTGTCCTACAAACCTCTGCACTTGGAGGCCCAACAACATCTAAAAGAAGAATGTTGCATAGTAGACATCAAGCTCTTTTCTGGCGCCGTTGCCGGGGAGGTGAGTGCTTGAAGGTATATCTTTAGATCTTGCAATCGAATATTTTAGTTTCTTGTTTTATCACTTGTTTATTTTATAAAAGAAAACTATAAAAAATGGAATTAAGGTTACCTCATATGCTTCATCTTTTTAATATCTTTCGTGAAAATGATGGGAAGGAAAATTGTGCTCAAGTATTAGAAGAAGAATTACATAGAATGCTTGGCATAAAATATGTGAATGATGAGCATGATTGCAATGTTGTTAGTGTGATTCCTTTGAATATCCATGATGCTAATGACATGCAAAGCCACAAGCTTGGGGAAGCTATGTTTGATGAAGATAATATTTTTAGTACCCCAAGTTTTGATGAGCAAATTTATTATGATGAAAACATGCCTCCTATTTATGATGATTATATTGATGAAAGTGGATTTGGAGAGGTCGTGACTTTATTTAGTGATGAATCCACTATTTCAGAAGAGGTTCCAATTGATTATGAGAACAAAGTTGCTATCTATGATGATTATTATGATGACTTGTATGCTATTAAGAATAATTATAACCATGAAACTTGTCATCATGATTTTAGTTTTCAATTGGATTATGATTCACATGATAGTTATTTTGTTGAGTTTGCTCCCACTACTATTCATGAGAAGAAATTTGCTTATGTGGAGAGTAGTAAAATTTCTATGCAAGTAGATCATGAAAATAATGCTTTATGTGGTGGTTATATTGTTGAATTCATTCATGATTCTACCGAAAATTATTATGAGGGAGGAACATATGCTTCTACATATTGCAATATTATCAAGTTTCCTCTCTATGTGCTTAAAATCTTAAAATTATGCTCGTTTTCCCTTCTTATGCTAGTTGATTATCGTTCCCATAAGTTGTTTGCTCACAAAATCCCTATGCATAGGAAGTGGGTTGGACCTAAATTTCATAGTCATATTCTTCATGATGCTCTCTTTACATTTCAATTCTTATCTTTTATGCGAGCATCATTGAAATCATCGTGCCTAGCTAGGGGCGTTAAACGATAGCGCTGGTTGGAAAGCAACCCAACTTTATTTATGTTCTTTGCTTTTTGCTTCTGTTAAAGAATAAATATTGCATCTAGCTTCTGTTTAGATGTGGTTTTGTGTTTTAATTAGTGTTTGTGCCATGTAGAACCTTTGGGAAGACTTTTGTGAAGTTTATATGATCTTGCTGTAAAAAACAGAAACGTTAGCGCTCACGAGAATAGTCACTAGATTTTACTAGAGAGTGCTATTTAGTGATTCTTTTTACAGATGATTAATAGACAAATTCCTCACGTTTAACAATTTGTTTCAAAAAAATTAGAGTTACAGAAGTGTTCGAAAGTTACAGATTACTACACATTGTTCTGTTTTGGACAGATTCTATTTTTCGTGTGTTGTTTGCTTATTTTGATAATCTATGACTAGTATTGAGGAGTATAAATCATAGATAATTTGGAATATTGAGTGCATTAGAGTACCTTTGAGTAGTGGTTTTTTTTTATACTAACGGAGCTCACGAGATTTTTGGTTAAGTTTTGTGTTGTGAAGTTTTCAAGTTTTGATTATGGCTTTGATGGACTATGGAACAAAGAGTGGCAGAAGCCTAAGCTTGGGGATGCCCAAGGAACCCCAAGGTAAAATTCAAGGACAACCAAAAGCCTAAGCTTGGGGATGCCCTGGGAAGGCATCCCCTCTTTCGTCTTCATCTATCGGTAACTATACTCGGGACTATATTTTTATTCACCACATGATATGTCTTTTGCTTGGAGCGCCAATTTATTTTGCTTTGTTTTGCTTGCTGTTTGAATAATATCCCAAGATCTGAAATTCTTAAATGTTAGAGAGTCTTCACATAGTTACATAATTATTCAACTACTCATTGATCTTCACTTATATCTTTCGGAGTAGTTTGTTGTTTGCTCTAGTGCTTCACTTATATTTTTTAGAGCACGACGGTGGTTTTATTTTGAAGAAATAGATGAACTCTCATGCTTCACTTATATCTATTTGAGAGTCCTTTAGAACAGCATGGTAATGTGCTTTGGTTATAATAGTCCTAATATGATATGCATCCAAGATGAATGTAGTAAAAACTCTTATACAAAGTGCATTGAATATGATGAGAAGTTTGATACTTGATTATTGTTTTGAGATATGAGGATGGTGATATTAGAATCATGCTAGTGGAGTGATTATGAATTTGAGAAATACTTGTGTTAAAGTTTGTGATTCTCGTAGCATGCACTTATGGTGAACTGCTATGTGACGAAGTTAGAGCATGAGGTATTTATTGAGTGTCATCCTTTGTGTGGAGGTCGGGGGCGCGCGATGGTAAACTCCTACCAACCTCCCCCCAAGGAGCATGTGTTGATTGCTTTCTTTTGATGACTTGTAAATTTTTGCAATAAGTATATGAGTTCTTTATGACTAATGTTGAGTCCATGGATTATACGCACTCTCAACCTTCCACCTTTGCTAGCCTCTCTTGTACCGCGCAACTTTCGCCGGCACCATACACCCACCATATTCCTTCCTCAAAACAGCCACCATACCTACCTATAATGGCATTTCCATCGCCATTCCGAGATATATTGGCATGCAACTTTCCACCGTTCAGTTTGTTATGACACGCTTCATCATTGTCATATGGCCATGCATGATCATGTAGTTGACATCGTATTTGTGGCTAGGCCACCATGCATAATTTTCATACATGTCACTCTTGATTCATTGCGCATCCCGGTACACCGCCGGAGGCATTCATATAGAGTCATACTTTTTTCTAGTATCGAGTTGTAATATCGAGTTGTAAATCAATATAAGTGTGATGATCATCATTATTAGAGCATTGTACCAAAAGAAAAAAGAAGAAGGAAAGGCCAAAGAAAAATAAAGGCCCAAAAAAAAGAAAAAAAAAAGAAACGAAAAGAAAAGGAAAATAAGGAAAATAAAAAAAATAAAATAAAAAGGGACAATGCTACTATCTTTTTTCAACACTTGTGCTTCAAAGTAGCACCATGTTCTTCATGATAGAGAGTCTCATGTTTAGTCACTTTCATATGCTAGTGGGAAATTTTCATTATAGAACTTGTCTTGTATATTCCAACGATGGGCTTCCTCAAATGCCCTAGGTTTTCGTGAGCAAGCAAGTTGGATGCACACCCACTTAGTTTCTTTTGTTGAGCTTTCATACACTTTTAGCTCTAGTGCATCCGTTGCATGGCAATCCGTACTCACTCACATTGATATCTATCGATGGGCATATCCGTAGCCCATTGATACGCCTAGCTGATGTGTGACTATCTTCCTCCTTTTTGTCTTCTCCACAGCCACCACTCAATTCCACCTATAGTGCCATGTCCATGGCTCACGCTCATATATTGTGTGAAAGTTGGAAGGCTTGAAAAAATTGAGTATGAAAACAATTCCTTGGCTGAAACCGGGGTTTTGCATGATATGAATATTTTGTGTGATGAAGAGGGAGCATAGCCAGACTATACGATTTTCTAGGGATAACTTTCTTTGGCCATGTTATTTTGAGAAGAGATGATTGCTTTGTTAGTATGCTTGAAGTATTATTATTTCTTATGTCAATATAGACTTTTGTCTTGAATCTTTCGGATCTGAACATTCATGACACAATAAAGAAAATTACATTGAGATTATGTTAGGTAGCATTCCACATCAAAAATTCCGTTTTTATCATTTACCTATCGAGGACGAGCAGGAATTAAGCTTGGGGATGCTTGATACGTCTCCAACGTATCTATAATTTTTTATTGTTCCATGCTATTATATTACCCTTCTAGGATGTTTTATGGGATTTTATATACACTTTTATATGATTTTCGGGACTAACCTATTAACCCAGAGCCTAGTGCTAGTTTTTGGTTTTCTCTTGTTTTAAGGTATCGCAGAAAAGGAATATCAAATGAAGCCCAATTGACCTCAAATTGAACGGAGGCTGGTTTTGGACTAGAAGAAGCCCAGAAAGTGCCGGAGGGGGGCCAGAAGATCCACGGGCTGCCCACGAGGGTAGGGGGCTTGCCCCCCTCTACTGGGCGCGCCCCCTGCCTCATGGACAGCCCGGAGACCCCCTTTACTTGGCCCCGACTCCAACACCTCCTATATATACAGAAACCTTCAGAAAATAACCTAGATCGGGAGTTCCACTGCCAAAAGCTTCTGTTGCCACCGAAAACCAATCTAGACCCGTTCTGGCACCCTGCCGGTGGGGGAATCCCTCTCTGGTGGCTATCTTCATCATCCCGGTGCTCTCCATGACGAGGAGGGAGTAGTCCACCCTCGAGGCCGAGGGTATGTACCAGTAGCTATGTGTTTGATCTCTCTCTCTCTCTCATGTTCTTGAGATGGCACGATCTTGATGTATCGCGAGCTTTGCTATTATAGTTGGATCTTGTGATGCTTCCCCCCCTCTACTCTCTTGTAATGGATATAGTTTTCCCTTTGAAGTTATCTTATCGGATCGAGTCTTTAAGGATTTGAGAACACTTGATGTATGTCTTGCGTGGGATAACTGTGGTGACAATGGGGTATTCTATTGATTCACTTGATGTATGTTTTGGTGATCAACTTGCGGGTTCCGTGACCTTGGGAATCTATGCATAGGGGTTGGCACACGTTTTCGTGTTGACTCCCCGGTAGAAACATTGGGGCACTCTTTGAAGTTCTTTGTGTTGGTTGAATAGATAAATCTAAGATTGTGTGATGCATATCGTATAATCATGCCCATGGATACTTGAGGTGACAATGGAGTATCTAGGTGACATTAGGGTTTTGGTTGATTTGTATCTTAAGGTGCTATTCTAGTACGAACTCTATGATAGATCAAACGGAAGAATAGCTTCGTGTTATTTTACTACGGACTCTTGAATAGATCGATTAGAAAGAATAACTTTGAGGTGGTTTCGTGCCCTACCATAATCTCTTCGTTTGTTTTCTACTATTAGTGACTTTGGAGTGACTCTTTGTTGCATGTTGAGGGATAGTTATATGATCCAGTTATGTTATTATTGTTGAGAGAACTTTCACTATTGAAAGTATGAACCCTAGGCCTTATTTCCTATTATTGCAACACCGTTTATGCTCACTTTTATCTTTAGTTACCTTGCTGTTTTTATATTTTCATATTACAAAAACCTATATCTACCTTCCATATTGCACTTGTATCACCATCTCTTCGCCGAACTAGTGCACCTATACAATTTACCATTGTATTGGGTGTCTTGGGGACACAAGAGACTCTTTGTTATTTGGTTGCAGGGTTGTTTGAGGGAGACCATCTTCATCCTACGCCTCCCACAGATTGATAAACCTTAGGTCTTCCACTTGAGGGAAATTTGCTACTGTCCTACAAACCTCTGCACTTGGAGGCCCAACAATGTCTACAAGAAGAAAGTTGCGTAGTAGACATCAGCGCACTTTGTTCGCGACCCTTGTTTCAACAATATCACCCCCTTTTTTACCCTTTTGGTTGCATAGTGCTCTACGCCGACAGGCCCCGGTCCCAAGGCAAGCTGCAGCCGTCGCTGGTATGCCAGGTCGCGATGCCGTGGTCAAGGCTGGGAAGTGAGCGGCCCGAGGTCTGTTAAGAGCTCCTGAGGCGCGATGCTCAAGAGGCCCCCCTTGGCGTGTAAGCGGCTTCCTGAGGCTAAGAAAGCAAGGCAACATTGCTGAAGCGTTACTACCGAATCTCGCTGAGCGAGTGTGGATGGGGTATCAAGGGACTAATGACTTGTCTTGACGATCGCGGGGTGGTTTCCCCAAACAGCACGCCTGGTTCTTTCATGAGGCTGAGATTTCGCGATTCCCTCCTACTAGCCCTGGAGTTCTGCGTCGGTAGGGCCCGGCCCGCGCGTACCTCAGCCGTCGCTGGCCTTGACCAGAAACCAGAACAAGACCAGTGAGTGAGGAACTACGGGACCAGTTAGGCTCCCGAGTCGCGATGCTCAGGAGTCCCCCTTGACGTACGAACGGTTCCGAAGGAAGGGAATGCTGGACTCAGGCCTTGATGTTCTGCGTCGACAGGGCCCGACCCCGCACGTACCTCGGCCGCTACTGGCCTTGACTGGATACCAGGACAAGACTAGGGAGTGAGGG
Organism: Secale cereale; assembly: GCA_902687465.1. Lineage (NCBI taxonomy): Eukaryota > Viridiplantae > Streptophyta > Magnoliopsida > Poales > Poaceae > Secale > Secale cereale. The sequence goes on from LR738714.1 coordinate 335,830,017, forward strand.
GCTACGGTACCAGTTAGGCCCTTGGGTCGCGATGCCCAAGGGTCCCCCTTGACGTACGAATAGGCCCAAGCTCTCTGAACTGACTCCCCCTCCCCTCGTCCTTCCTGATGCTCTGCGTCCTTGGGTCCCGATCCTTGAGCCGCCGTTGGTATGCAAGGTCGCGATGCTGTGGTCAAGGCCAAGGGGTGAGATCTGGAGAATCAGTAAGATCCCCTGAGACATGATGCTCAGGGACTCCCCCCCCCCTTAACGCGCAAGAGAACTTCGTGAGCAGGGGAGACCGGTGGGACCGCCTGTCGCCGTGCTCCTGAGACTCCGGTTGGTTAGCCTGCAGCAGAATGACATAGGGCCGCGCATGTGCTGGGCTTCCGATAATTCCGCGGGGATATGAAGGCACCGAGGACCTGGTGAGGTGACTCTTGCGGAGCGGGCCGCGGGTTAGAGCTCGGTCCCCCGGGTTTGTCAGCGTTGCGAGATGAACAGAAGTCCGTTATGTGGTGAAGGAGACCTAGAGGGGTGAAGGTTAGTCGAGTGATCCGAATGCAAAATTACCGGGATGGCAACACTAGCTTCGGTAAAAATGCAAGGAACATACATGCCACCAGGGGGAACCTGCGCGGCCTGGGGATAATGCAGCCCGAGGGGCACCCCCAAAGGGTGATCCAAGATGCAAAAGGATGTGCCTCGCAGGGACACGCGCGTGCGACCTGGGAATAATGCTACCCAAGGGGTGCTCCCAGTTGAACAAAAATCGAAAGATGTCACCTGGCATAGTTGCTGAAGCAGCGTTGGTGTAGCTGAGCGTGCTCGATGAAGACTCTGCTCCTTACGTGCCGCTTGGCTCCGGGCCCACGCGAGGCTCCGGGGCTCCCCAGATCTGGTAGAGGGCTGAGTCCAACTCCGCCTGGATCTCCTTGTGCCTGGCCTCGTGAGCCGCCAGGAGTTCCCGCATGCGGCGCTGGTGCAGGGCCACCTCGTTCTGCAAGCCGAAGGGCATGCGCACGTAGCTATGGGGGGGGACCCTGGCACCGGCCCACTTGGGAAGGCCAGTAGAGCTCCTGAGACGTGTTCCTGTTGAGTGCCGGGACGTTGACGCAAACGCGCAGCCCATCTCCTGAGCCTGGACCAACAACTGCCCTTGGTGGAGTCGGGCGGCGCTCGCCCCACATGGCTTTTGGTTCCTGTAGGTCTTCAATGGTTTGGCTGATGAACTTCTGAGCGCTTGGTGCCTCACGCCTTGAGGCCTGCGGAGGGAAGTGTGTAGCGAAGCACCCTTCCACATGGTGCCCGAGCGCCTCCCTCTTGATTGTGGCTAAGTCAGAGGCCCTCCAGAGGGGAGCCCCCGAGCCCAGCCTGTGGGGGACGTCGGGCGTGCCTTCCTATGCGAGAGAGGTACGAGGCCCCTCCCTAGGTGTAGGTCCCAAGGTGCTGCCGCCCTGTGCTCCGTCCTCGTGAGGTTCCAGGGCCAGCAGCTGCTTCTTCTTCTTGGGAACGACCTCAGGTGGGTAGATGATGTTGTCGCTGTCCGAATTCTCGACCGCTGCTGCCTGTTATCGCGCTCGAGTGAGAACACTGCGTCCTTCTCTTCGCATGCGATGGTGATGACGCCACCGCTTCCAGGCATCTTGAGAACATTGTAGCCATGGTGAGTTACTGCCATGAACTTGGCCAGGGATGGATACCCGAGGATGGCGTTGTAAGGGAGATGGATGTGGGAGACATCGAAGTCGATGAGCTCAGTGTGGTAGTTGTCACGCTTGCCAAAGGTTACAGTTAGGAGAACTTGCCCCATGGGAGTGGCAGATCCACCAGTCACTCCGAAGAAGGGCTTGGTAGGCAGTAGCTGATCGTAGGGTACATGGATGCTGTCGAATGTCTCAATGGACAGGACATTGAGTCCTGCACCACCGTTGATGAGGGTCTTGGTAACTTGGACGTTGCTGATGACGGGGGAGCAAATAATTGGGAGGGCGCCAGCCGTAGCTGCGCACTTGAGCTGGTCTACTGAACTGAAGGTGATGGGGCACCTGGACCACCTAAGTAGGCGGGTAGCCTCGAGCTTGGGGAGAGCCGCGTTTACTTCACGGGCGAACTGCTTGAAGAGGCACTGAGAAGCTGGGGCCTGCGCTCCACCTAAGATGCAAGCGGTTGCACGCGGCTCCTAGAAGCCCCCAGGCCCCTCGTCCTGGTCGTCATTTCTCCTTGGTGGTGGCAGAGGCGGTAGGCCGACCCTACCCTGAGGACGGTCCTCCCTGGGCTGATCCCTCCAGGCGTCCTCGCGGGGCTGGCCTCGCCAACGGTCCTCCCGAGGCTGATCACGCCACTCCTGGCGTGGTCCACGGTCGTCCCAGTGTCCTACAGTCCGACCTCCCCCGTGGTTGTAGCCATGGTTGCCGCGCTCGGGGCATTGGATGACGTGTCCTTTGCGGAGGGCCCTGAGCTCTTGGCATCCATGAGTGTTGTGGCTGTGCACGTTGTGGAAGGTGCAAAATGCTCGGCCGTTCTTGGGTGGCTACGGGTAGTCACGGTCGTGCTTCATTTCTTGTTCGGCTACAAGCACTGTCGCTCCCTTGCACTTTACGTCCTTGACTTTGGCCTTCTTCTCTTTGGGTTCAGCAGCGGGGAGCTCGACGAGTGAGAGGCGCCCCTCCTCGGCCCTGGCGCACTTGTTCGTGAGGTTGAACAACTCCAAGGACGTTCACAAATCTTCATGGATAGCGAGCTCCTCCTTCATCTTGACGTCACGAACACCGTCAGAGAACGCCGAAATGATGGCCTTGTCTGTGACCTTGGGGATCTTTACGCGGACATTGTTGAAGGGTTGGATAAACTTCTACAGGATTTCTCCTTGTTGTTGCTTGATACGCCGCAGATCATCCGCGGCCGGGGGTCGGTCTCGAGTGCCCTGGAAGTTGGCGATAAACCGCTCGTGCATCTCGCTCCAGGTGGAGATCGATCCCGCGGGCAGGTTCAAGAGCCACGAGCGCACGCCATCTTTGAGGGGCCATGGGGAACCAGTTCGCCATGATCTTCTCGTTGTCGCCGGATGCTTCGATGCTTAGCTCGTAGAGCTGTAGGAACTCCGCAGGGTCGAGGGTGCCGTCGTAGCGCGGAGGCAGGTCGGGCTTGAACTTCCTAGGCCAGTTGACGTTGCGCAGCTCGGGGGCGAAGGCCTTGCAGCCTGCTGTCGACACCGGAGGTTGCTGGGGTGGCGGGACTTGGTCTTGGTCCTCTCGTGCCGCCACGGCAGGGGGCGCGTGGTCTCGACGCAGCGGTGGAGGGAGCGCGGGTGCTCCCCCACGGTGCCTCTAGATCTCTTGGTAGCTTCCTTCTTCACGCACTGGCGCCGCGCGTGGGTGGTCACGCCGCGGGGCCACATGCCTTGGGTCTTGGACGACGCCCTGACTCGGAGGTAGCAGTGGAGCTTCTTGGGCCTCGTCGTCCTCATGGCGATGTTGACGAGGCAGGGAGAGGGACGGCGCTGGAGAGCTCCCTGCAGCGCTGACGAGCTCGGCGATGTGGTCGAGCCATTCTTCGTAGAAGTCGTCGACAGGGCGGTGGCACAAGAGCTCGCGTGCCATGAGCAACGTAGCCTGTGCATCCGCGGGTGCACGGCGAGCATGGGACAATGAGACCGCCAGAGTCAGCGATGGGGTAGCGGTACGTCCATCGCGCCGCATAGTGGGGAGCAGGGACGATGCCTGTTGTTCTTTCCGTGCCGGACCGGTGGCGGTGTTGGCAGCAGGTGATGGAGAACGGCGGGGTGGTCCGCGCTCAGCACGGGCCCTGCGAGCATCGGCCATTGAACCGATGGGACGATGAAGCGCAGATCGGCGGAAGGGAAGTTTCGGCACACCCCTACCTAGCGCGCCAAATGTCGGATCTAGGGTTCCGGCAAAACCCTTAAGGTTCGAATTCTGGGGTGCGCACGAAGATCTCTCCTTCCGCCCTAGCTCGTCTACTCAACAGCCCTAGGCCTAGCTCGTCAGATCCGATTAACAAGAGACACAAGATTTATACTAGTTCAGGCCACCGTTGTGGTGTAATACCCTAATCCAGTGTGGTGTGGTGTATTGCCTTGTAGGCTGAGGAAGAACTAGTACATGGATGAACTGCCTCCTGAGGAGAGGTGTTCTTGTGCTCGAGTGAGCTTGTGGGTGTGTGGCCTTCTATCTTATCAACTCTCGCTCTCTCCCGGACTGGATGCTCCCAATGCTGGTGGCTAGTCCTATTTATAGTGACCCGGGTCCTCTTCCCAAATATTGAGCGGGAAGGAATCCCACAACGGCCAAATTTGAAGGGAGACAACTAGTACAAGCTATCCTGCAAAAAGGTGGTCTTCGCCTACGAAAGGCTCTAGTGGTGATTCCGCCGTGGGCTCCGCGATGACCTCCGTCCTGCCGTCCTGCTGGTCTTGCTCTTGTTGCACCGATATGGAAACCTTTGCCTGATGCCTCGGGACTCCTCGCCAGCACCTGCTCCTTTACACCCAAGAGGAAACTCGCATTCTACGCCCACTGGCACCCGCCTGGCATTGGTAGCCACTGCTCACGTCACGAGGACCTCGCGAGGTGCCCCTCGCCTCGATATCTCCGGTCCTAACGAGCCGGCCTAGAGAGGCCGCCCCAAGGGATGCCTTGCGTCGTCCGCCTCGCGAGGCTTGGCCCCTCGCTAGGGTCTTGAGTGGTTGCTGAAGACACTGGGCCGTACCAGGCCGCCTTGTGAGCCACGCCCTGGGCCACAGGCAGGCAAGTCTAGGTACCCCCGTTCCCAGAACGCTGACAATAACACAAAAGTATCCTTTCTGATTGATCTATCAAGAGTTCTAACACAAAGAGTACTAAAATAACACCAAAGCAAATTCATATTCGTAATACTCAATCGAACACAAAGAACCTCAAAGAGTGCCCCTAGATTTCTACCGGAGAAACAAAGACAAGAACATGCATCTACCTCTATGCATAGATTACCCCAATGTCACCGCGGGAATCTGCAAGTTGAGTGCCGAAACACATATCAAGTGAATCAATATGATACCCCATTGTCACAACAAGTATTCAATTGCAAGACATATATCAAGTGTTCTCAAATCCATAAAGTATTCAATCCGATAACAACGAAATCTCAAAGGGAAAAACTCAATTCATCACAACAAGATAGAGTGGGGAAAACACCATATGATCCGACTATATAAACAAAGACCACGATACATCAAGATTGTGCATCTCAAGAACACAAGAGAGAGAGGGAGAGAGAGAGAGAGAGAGAGAGAGAGAGATTAAACACATAGCTACTGGTACAAACCCTCAGCCCCAAGGGAGGACTACTCCCTCCTGATTATGGTGGCCGTCGGGATGATGAAGATGGCCACCGGTGATGGTTTCCCCCTCAGACGGAGTGTCGGAAAGGGCTCTAGACTAGATCTCATGGACTACAGAGCCTTGCCGAGGCGGAACTTCTGATCTAAGTTCACCCCGAAGGGTTTTAGAATATTTGGGAATTTATAGGGCGAAGAAGGGGTGCGGGGGGCCACCGAGGTGGGCACAACCCACCTGGGCGCGCCTGGGCCCCCAGGCCTGGCCTGGGGGGTTGTGCCCCCCTCGGGGCACTCCGCAGGTGCTGCTCTCGCCCATCGGGAGTCTTCTGGTCCATAAAAAATCCACAAAACGTTTTGCGGTGTTTGGACTCCGTTTGATAATGACTTCTTACGATGTAAAAAACATGCAAAAATAGCAACTAGCACTTGGCACTATGTCAATAGTTTAGTCCCAAAACATGATATAAAATGATTATAAAACATCCAAGAATGATAATATAACAGCATGGAACAATAAAAAATTATAGATACGTTGGAGACGTATCAGCATCCTCAAGCTTAATTCCTGCTCGTCCTCGAGTAGGTAAATGAAAAAAACAAATTTTTTGATGCGGAATGCTGCCTATCATGTTCATCACATATTATTTTCTTTTTAGCATGGACAATTGGACTTTTATATGGATCAAAGCAATAGTCTAGTTTTGACATGAGGACTTTAACAATCAAGCATATCAACAAACAACCATGTCTTTTAAAATATCAATGCTAAAATAAGTTATCCCTAGCCCATCATGCTTAACCATTGATCCATTCATGAAACACGCTCGCATATTAACTACACCCAGTACTCAAGTACGATCATAGTGCCTCCTAGTTGGTTCTTTATGAGAGAAGTTGGAGACTCAAATTCAAAATAAAAATTGCATAAAGTAAAACAAAGGCCCATCGCAGAGGGAAGTAGGGATTTGTAGAGGTGCGAGAGCTCAAACCTTAAATTGAGAGATAAAATTATTTTGGGTGGCATACTTTTCCCACCAACGAAAACGACTTAAAGTTCCCAACACTTTCCATGCTAGATATATCATAGGCGGTTCCCAAACATAAAATAAACTTTATTCTTTTTTCCACCAAACTTTCACAAGCCATGGCTAACCGTATCCATGGGTGCCTTCCATACCAACACTTTCCAAGGAATTTATTATTTGACAACATATATTAAATTCATTTTTTCATTTCGGGACCGGGCATCCCTAATACCTTTTCCTTACTCTCGTGCAATGACAAGTGAATAAACATTCATCGTGAGAATAACACATCTAGCATGGAAAATATTAGCCACCCCTCACCGCCTCGCGAGAGGGAGAAGCACACAAAAGATAAATTTATTTTGAAAATTAGAGATGGCACATACAAATTTGCTTAGAACAGTAAGGAAATACCGCATATAGGTAGGTATGGTGGACTCATGTGGCAAAACAGGGTTTACAGAGTTTGGATGCACAAGTAGTATTTCTACTCAGTACAAGTGGAGGCTAGCAAAAGATTGGGAAGCGACCAACCAAGAAATGAATAATGTCATAAGCGAGCATTAAGCATAATTAACACCGAATAATGCACCACAAATAGGATGTAATTTCATCGCATGACTATTGACATCCGTGCTTGCATAGGGAAATCACAAACCTTAAAACCAATATTATTACTAAAGCACAATTACTCATCAACATGACTCACATATCACATCATCATATCTCAAGACTGTTGTGACACCCCGAGACCGATGCGCCTGGTGTCAGCCAGTTATTAGTCATCGTTGCCATGTCATCTGCTTGCGAGTTGCATCCTTGCCTTATCATCATGTGCATTGCATCATCATGTTTTCAAAACTTGCATCCGTCCGAGTTCCCTCGTCCTCTCCGTTGTCCATTCTGAGCCCACACACACTTGCACGCGCCCGCGACACCTCCGAATATTTATTTTATGAGTGGCCGGAAAATGTTCTCGGAATGGGTTGAAACTTGGCGTCTGGTCTTATTATAGCATAGGTAGACCGCCTGTCAAGTTTCATCGCGTTCGGAGTTCGTTTGATAGCGGTTGACCGCGTTAACCGCCGAAAGCCTTTTCTCTTTTGGCCCAGCACAACTTTCATAATAGCCCACAAGCCCATCCCAACCACCTCCATGCTCTCGGTCGTTGGATCGTGATCGCGTGGCCGAAAACCGCTCCTCATTTGGAATGTCCTAGCTCCCTCTACCTATAAATATGTGCCTCTGCTTCCAAATCACGGTCTAAACCCTAGCCTTCCTCCTCCTCGCGCAGCCGGACGCGTCCGTCCGCGCCGGACATGTCCGCCGCCGCTAGGCCACGTTGCTCCAACCTATTAGTGGCCGCCACTTGAGCCACGCCACCGCCCTCAGCCAATCGTGGCTCGCCACGTCACCCGGCGCCGCCTCCCACCACCGCGCGGGCACGTGAGCCCATCCGGAGCCCGCCTGGGCCCGAATCCCGCCGCCGGCCCGGACGAGCGCCCGCGAGCCGCCACTCGCCTTCCGGCTCGCCCGCCTGGCTCCCGAGCATCCGCGCCGCCCGCACCTGTCCTCCGGCGAGCCCATCCAACCGTCGCCGCCCAGATCCGCAGGGTCCCCGCCGGCCTTGTTCCGTTCCGCCGCTGTTCGCGCCCTCCGGCAACCTCCGCCAGCGCCAATCACCGCCGCCGCCACACATCTCCGGCGAGTCGTCGCCCCGAGCTCCACCTCCGGCCAGATCCGACGGGGAACGGGGTCTCGCCGACCTCCCGTGGCCGGATCCGTCCGGACCTGCGCCCCGCCGGACCTCCTCATCCTCGCCCGCCGGCGTCCGCCCTGGCGCCGTCGTATGCCACCGTTGCCTCGACCCAGGCCAGCGTCGATCCCACAACGCCCAGGCCGGCCTCCTTCGCCCTCGTGGGCCTCGGCCCGCTTGTTCCCACCGCGGCCCAGATCCGCAGGCCGGCCTCTTCCGGCCTGCCTCGCCTCTTCTTCACGTGGGCCGAAGCCCAGTGGTGAGCCACTATTTCCCGCGTGTGCGCTGTTTAGCTTCATCTCGCTCACTCTGTTTCTGTCAAAACGGCTAAGTCCCAGAAAACTTGTTGCCTGATGCATACTTTGAATGCTGGTAAATTTTTGTGTGGTGATCCAATTTGAGTGAATGATATGTCAAAATGTTCGTTGTGACATGCTCTTCATATTCTTCCATTGTGGCATGCTTGTTTGAGTTCATCTTGATGCTCTAATCCCTATTGCAAGAGTGCTACTTGTTTAAAACTGATGTTACCTGCAATTTTGTTAGCATGTTTGAGATGTGATAACTTTGTGCATGTTTATCCAAATAGAGCATATGATATGTCAAAATGTTCATTGTGAAGTTCTCTACATGATGGTTGATGTAGCATTCATGTTAGGTGCCATATTGCCATGTTAATCTCTGTTGCAAAAGAGCATTTGGCTGTTAAGTGCTGAAACTTGTCATGAGATGTTGATTTCATTTGCTCATTGCTATTGGTGTGTTTGTCTTCATGCCAGATGTCTAGATGTTTTAGAAGCACAATCATATGGTCTTTGCTGTGGTGAAATCCACTTTCCATGTTATGCCTTGAGGTGACTTAAACAAGCTTGTAAACATGCCATGCCAATGTTATTGTTTTACACTTAGTGAAAAAACTGATGACTCACTCAAATCCATGCTTGTTTTGGAGTGCCCAATGATCATTCCTTGTTGTCCATGTTATTGTCTATCCATTCATGCCTTAGTTTGCATATATAGCCTGCTGTAGCTTATTTATTTCTTGCTCTCAAGTTGCTATAAATTTTACCTGTCAGACTTTTATCAGCATGATCAATTTGGTGAAGCTTGTTGTTATTGATCCATGCCTCCTATGGAGATGATCCTATGGAGCTGTTTGATGTATGCTATGTCTACTACATGTCCAGGCTCTTTATATACTTAATAGAGTTGATATGCTTGTTGGTTTGTGCCTCCGAAGGCAGCATCGTGATGATGTTTTTGCCTTCCCAGATTTATACTAAGTCTGAATAAATTTATTGCAAATTGCCATGCTTGGTTAATTGTGTTCCAGAAAGCTTTCGGGTGTGTTCTAAGTTCATTATTGTTAAGTAACATGTCTACATCACATCCATGCTTCTTGTTATCATGTTTGGGTGTTGTAGCATATATATACCTTGCTCCAAAGTTGTTATGTGGCTGTTAACTTCAGCTTTCCATTGTAACTGGTTTTGCTGTTAAGTTGTAGCCCGTTGCTCCGTTTTGAGTGTGCCCTATATGAAACTTGTGTGATTTTGCATGTAGAAGCATAATATCATGTTGTTTTCATGTTTGCAGTGTGTTTGCTTGATGTTTGGATGCATCTTGCACCATTGCCATGCTTGACTTGTTGTGATCATATCTTCTAGGCCGTAGCTCCGAATTAAACAAACTTTATATGAAACTGGACTAGAATTTCGTGTAGATCATCATGGTGCATGTTAGCTTGCTGTTTAACAACTTTAACTTCAGGTTTGTTCAGATCTGGACCAATTTATAAATGTGCATATGAGGACTTACCGGATTAGTTATGTGTTGATTCCGGCCTCATTTTAACTTGTTGGTTTGTGTTGTTCTTGTGTGAATCATCCCTTGCCATGTTTTGCATCATATAGACTTGTCTTGCATCATACTTGCTTGAGCATCTTGTCGTGTTCTCGTGTTGTGTGTTTACCTTGTTGTGTGCTTTCTTCTCGCTAGTTCTTTTCCGTTGCGATCGTGAGGATTCGTTCGTCTACATGTGGTTCGTCTTCGTGAATTCTTCTTCGTCTACTTCATGGATCCGTTATTCTTCCTTGCCGGATCTCAGGCAAGATGACCATCACCTTGGATACCTTTACTATCATTGCCATGCTTAGTTGTCTCGATGCTATCGTTATATGTCGCGCTACCCATCTTTATTGTCAGTCCCTCTCCTTGTTGCCATGAAACCTCTAACCTTTTGACACCTTCCTAGCAAACCGTTGTTTGGCTATGTTACACGCTTGCGCGGCCCCTCTTATAGCGTTGTTAGTTGCAGGTGAAGTTGAAGATCGTTCCATGTTTGAACTTGTTGTTGGAATATCGCAATATATCTTATATAAATTAACACACCTATATACTTGGCAATGGGTGGAAGGCATGGCCTTTTGCTCGGTGTTTTGTTCCACTCATGCCGCCTTAGGAGCCGATAAACCTGCGTTATGTTCCTTGATTTTGCGTCCCTTACACGGTTGGGTATATGGGGACCCCTTGACAGTTTGTCTTTGAATAAAACTCCTCCAGCAAGGCCCAACATTGGTTTTAATTTGCCTCATAATAACAACTTAATTAAATAATTAAATTCCATAGGGGGTCGCGCCCTCGAGGATTCTTTTCTACATAGCAGGGGGGCCAGTGCTGATGGTGTTGGTCCCAAACCGTCAGGCTGCGGGGCCACCTGGGGGAAACCCGAGGGCTGATTTTACTCGTAGGATGTCCCATCCGGTCGTGGCCTGAGACGAGATACGCGTGGCTACTATCAGGGTGTCGGCACGCCGGGAGGTCTTGCTGGACTTGTTATACCATTGTCGAAATGTCTTGTGCACCGGGATTTCCGAGCCTGATCGGATTGTCCCTAAGATAAGGGGTAGTATTATTATTACTTCTGCTGATCGTGAGAGCTTGTGTTGGGCTATGTTGGGACACCCCTGTAGGGTTATGATCTTTTGAAATCCGTGCCCGCGGTTATGTGGCAGATTGGAATTTGTTAATGTCCGGTTGTAGAAAACTTGACAGAGGATCCGAAGTAAAATACACAACAGTGTGAGTAACCGTGACTGTCTCTTTTCACTTTGAGAAGAGAACACAGTGGGGTTATGTTTGACTCATAGGTAGTTCAAGATCTTTAGCGATCACTACTAGTTTGCGACCGTTTGCGTAGATGCTCATATTATTGTTGTACTCGTAAGTTAGCCACATTATTGCTTAGACGCTGCTGCAACCTCACCACTTAACCTCTTCCTACCCATTTAAGCTTTGCTAGTCTTGATACCCATGGTTATGGGATTGCTGAGTCCTCGTGGCTCACAGATACTACAACAACATTTGCAGGTGCAGGTTTCCGATGTCTTGGCGTGTGAGTGATGTTCTTTTGTTGGAGTTCTTTCTTCTTCTTCTTCACTCTTGGGTTAGGTTCTGGGTCAGCAGCCTGGGATAGCATATGTATGTCGTTGTGCCTTTCATCTTTGCATCCGTAGTCGGATGCCTTGTATTGATGTTGTTGTATTCATGTGACTTGTATGTATTGTTGTATCCCCCATGTATATTTATGTAATGGTACGATGTAATGATATCCATCTTGCTAAGCGCCTGAGTTGCGTTTGTGCCCCAATCACGTAAGCGTCACATGATCGGGATAGAATCGCATCTTGGGCCTGACAAGTTGGTATCAGAGCCTCGACCGACCATAGGAGCCCCCTTGATTGATCGTAGTTTGGCCGTTGTCGAGTCTAGCAAAACTTTTTCGAAGTCTAGTTATATCAGAGAGTAGGAATTCTTTTTACTCCTCAGTCCCTTCGTCGCTGTGGTGAGGAATCGTGACGTAGGTGTTTCTAATTACTCCTCTTCCCCTTCATATTTTTTTAAGATCACGTGGTTAGTTTTCGTTCGTTGCGTTGTCAGTTATTTCATCTGGTGCATCTCTCGTCAAGTGAATTCGACCCTCTTCTTCTTGCAAGTTCAACCCTCAGTTCTTTTCAACCAACGGTGTTTTCCCCGTCCACAGTTGTCTTTCCTTTCCCACCCACCCACCCTGTTTCTTCTCGGAGCCGGAGTCCTTAATTGAGTATCCATCTTACTCGTGTGAAGTCTTTGCTTCATCTCATCAATTGTTTCAACTGGTGATTTCTCTTCTAGTTCGTCATCCTTCATCTCTTTTCTTCTCCGAGGAGTTCTCCTCTCGTTTGATATTCTTCACCTCTTCTTCTTTTCCGGTGGTTCCAATTCAATTTGTATTCGGTGCTCATCATATTCTTTTCCTCGGCTGAGATGTTTTCCCCTTACTTGTTCGCCTCTTGCCATTTAATTATTCCGGAGTTTCGAAGAAATCTCTGGATATTCGTCTGTGTTCTAATTCATTCGAGGTTGTCACCTCATTCAAGTCTTTCAATCGTTCCGGTGCATTATCTCCTTTTCGATCCTTTCCAACGGTGTTTCTCTTCGGTGGGCTCATAACCCACAGGTCTTTCCCAGGACCTTACCTGACTCTTCTAATTTCCCGGAGTGTTCGAAATTCTTTTCAAGTGTGATGTAAGTATGGATTCCATCAGTCATGTGCCTTCTCCAAGATCGTTTCAAATTCTTTTCATCATTGGTTCAACCTTTCTTCTTTTCATTCTTACGGAGTATTTCATGAATTCTTTCTGTGTGTTCCTCTGAAGGCTATCAGTTCAGAAGATTTCTTCGTTCTCAGTTTTCAACTTCGTCCTCCAAATATTCTTCATTTATGCCTCTTCGTTCGTCTCACATTTGTCCGGTGCTTCCTCCAAATATTCTTTAATCAGTTCGCGATCTCTTTGTTCTCTTGTATCTAAATTTCCTCAAGTGCATTATTCTTCCCGGCGATTCATTCTATGGTATTCACTCAATTTCAATTCCTTATGGTGGTTGTTCTCTTTCGTCGCTAGATTTTAATTCTTCCCGGTAGTTCGTTCCTTTTCATCACCAGGTTTCATTTTCTTACGGTGGTTCGCTCAAGAGTTCTTTCCGGTGCTATCTTATCAATTCGATCGTTCTTTCAATCTATCGGTGTTTCAGGATGATTTTCGCAAGTTCGCGATATATCCCTCTTTAATAATTTCAACAAGAATAAGTGGTATGCGAATCCATTGCTTCTCATTAATTTAATTGGTGGAGGATAAGCATAACATAATTCGTATTCCTTTTTTCATCAAGTCGATTTAATTCCTTCCTTCGGAGTTTAATCTTGATGAATAAATTCTAGTTCCAAGTGTCGTCATCTTTTCTTTTCCGGAGTTCAATTTATTGGATATCTCGTCGGTACCCCCCGTCTAAACCATCGCAAGGCTTTATTCTTATTCTTTTCATACTCAATTCCGATTTATCATCCTTTTCATTACCAGAGTTCTTCTTGAGTTAATTCATTCTTCGAGTGTTCACCAAATTCTTTTGGATCAAGCGCAAGCTTTATTCTTTTGCATCTCGAAGTGCAATTAATTCTCCGTATTCTTTTGAAGTGGAGTTTTGCTGTTCTTCATTCTCAGCGAATCCATCTTTTGGGTGCGGCATAATTCACCTCAAGTTTTGAGATGTTTTCATCAAACCACAACAAGCTTATTCTTTTGTTGTTGATTTTATCAACAACTTCGTTCAAACCGTTATCCTAAGGATGCTCTTTCAAATTCATTCGCGCTCGAAGTTGTCATCTTCTTCTCCATTCTTTTAATTTCATTATTCCAATTCTTACGGAAGTGTTGTGTTTTCATCTCGTCATGTATCGTTCCATCCTATCAAGTTCTTGTTCTATTCTTTCCATGTTCACCCGGAGTGCTGCCTAAATTACTTCGTTCGAATTCCTTTTCTTTCTCTTATTAACGGAGTGGTTTCGAATTCATTCTTGTTACTTCAGCTCTTGTTTCGTGCCTTTCAACCTCCTCGATTCTCGTCGTATTCCTTGTTCCTCTTATTTAACGAAGTCTTTGCAACTTCATTCATCTCCATTGTATTCTTTCTTTCAAGTGGCTCAACCTCTCAAGATTCTTTGGTTTCACTTTGTTCTTCCTTTTTTCCTTCCGTCTTGTTCCTAAGATCTCGGGACGAGATCTCTTGTTAGTAGGGGAGTGTTGTGACACCCCGAGACCGATGCGCCAGGTGTCAGCCAGTTATTCGTCGTTGTTGCCAAGTCATCTGCTTGCGTGTTGCATCTTTGCCTTATCATCATGTGCATTGCATCAGCATGTTTTCAAAACTTGCATCCGTCCGAGTTCCCTCGTCCTCTCCGTTGTCCGTTCTGAGCCCAGACACACTTGCACGCGCCCGCGGCACCTCCGAATATTTATTTTATGAGTGGCCAAAAATGTTCTCGGAATGAGTTGAAACTTGGCGTGTGGTCTTATTATAGCATAGGTAGACCGCCTGTCAAGTTTCGTCGCGTTCGGAGTTCGTTTGATAGCTCAACGGTTAACCGCGTTAACTGTCGAAAGCCTTTTTCTCTTTTGGCCCAGCACCCCTTTCACAACAGCCCACAAGCCCATCCCAACCACCTCCATGCTCTCGTTCGTTGGATCGTGATCGCGTGGCCGAAAACCGCTCCTCATTTGGACTGTCGTAGCTCCCTCTTCCTATAAATATGCACCTCTCCTTCCAAATCACGGTCTAAACCCTAGCCTTCCTCCTCCTCGCGCAGCCGGACGCGTCCATCCACACTAGACATGTCCGTCGCAGCTCAGCCACGTCGCTCCAACCTATCAGTGGCCGCCACCTGAGCCACGCCGCCGCCCTCAGCCAATCGCGGCTCGCCACATCACCCGACGCTGCCTCCCACCACCGCGCGGGGCCGCGAGCCCATCGGCGGCCAGGACGAGCGCCCGCGAGCCGCCGCTCGTCTTCCAGCTCGCCCGCATGGCTCCCGAGCATCCGCGCCGCCCGCGCCTCTCCTCCGGCGAGCCCATCCAACCGTTGCCGCCCAGATCCGCAGGGTCCCCGCCGGCCTTGTTCCGTTCCACCGCTGTTCGCTCCCTCCGGTGACCTCCGCCAGCGCCAATCACTGCCGCCGCCCCACATCTTCGGCGAGTCGTCACCCCAAGCTCCACCTCCGGCCAAATCTGGCCGGGAATGGGGCCCCGCGGACATCCCGTGGCCGGATCCATCCGGACCTGCGCCGCGCCGGACCTCCTCATCCTCGCCGGCCGGCGTCCGCCCTGGCGCCATCGTACGCCGCCGTTGCCTCGACCCAGACCAGCGCCGATCCCGCAATGCCCAGGCCGGCCTCCTTCTCCCTCGTGGGCCTCGGCCCGCTTGTTCTCACCGCGGCCCAGATCCGTAGGCCTGCCTCTTCCGGTCTGCCTCGCCTCTTCTTCACGTGGGCCGAAGCCCAGTGGTGAGCCACTATTCCTCGCGTGTGCGCTGTTTAGCTTCATCCCGCTCACTCTGTTTCTGTCAAAACAGCTAAGTCCCAGAAAACTTGTTGCCTGATGCATACTTTGACTGCTGGTAACTTTTTGTGTGGTGATCCAATTTGAGTGAATGATATGTCAAAATGTTTGTTGTGACATGCTCTTCATATTCTTCCATTGTGGCATGCTTGTTTGAGTTCATCTTGATACTTAATCCCTGTTGCAAGAGTGCTACTTGTTTAAAACTGTTGTTACCTGTAATTTTGTTAGCATGTTTGAGATGTGATAACTTTGTGCATGTTTATCCAAATAGAGCATATGATATGTCAAAATTTTCATTGTGAAGTGCTCTACATGATGGTTGCTGTAGCATTCATGTTAGGTGCCTTTTATCAGCATGATCAATTTGGCGAAGCTTGTTGTTATTGATCCATGCCTCCTATGGAGATGATCCTATGGAGTTGTTTGATGTATGCTATGTCTACTACATGTCCATTGTCGGGGAAACTGATCCACGAACACCTATGGGACCGGCAGATGCAGCCCCTTTTCGGTTCGGCGGGGGGCGGAGATCGCACGAAGAGCAGATCGAGGCGAAGCACACGAGCAGTTTACCCAGTTTGGACCGCACGGATGCGTAAAACCCTACTCCTGCTTTGTGGTTTGTATTGAGTTCTTTCTCGGGAGCGCTGAGTGCTACAGTAGACTCTAGCAGCTAACGAGACCGAGCGTGAGAGTGTTCGAAAACCCCTTTCTACGTTGCGCATGGGCCTCCTTTTATATGCTCAACGGGTCACCGACAGGTGGCATTATAGACAAGGGTAAAAAAGGAAAAGGTGTTGCGGTTGGTACAGCTACCTGTACAGTGTATCATACCTAACCCTGACGGCAGGGGACAAGGGCATTGAATGCCCGTCTGCGTCGCCCAAACAGTGAAAAATGGGCCGTCAGGGGCGCCACCGCTTGCCACGATGGCAATCTTGTCAGCTCCGCTTGCCACCGCTTACCACTGGTTGCACAGCCTCCCGCCACGTACGCCTGGAAGGGTCCCAGAGCGACACGTTGGTGGATGCGCTGGAGCGCGGGTTCGGAGTGGTAGCTTGCCGCGGCAAGCGCCTTGCCGCGGTCGTTGTCTTGTCGCGTCTGGGAGCTTGCCGCTCACCGGGCCTTGCCGGGACGCGTGGCGCGTCGCGGCAAGTTCCTTGAGATGCCTTGGTTGGCCTTCCCGGCAAGCTCCTCTTGGCGGGGTCTTGTCTCCTTGGCTTGAATACTTTGTTCTTGAATGGCTCCAAATGAACCACGGAGGACCTTGGCGGTCACCCGGCAAGCCTTGCCGCGGGGTGCTGCGACTGCCCGTGCACAAGTTCGGGATACTAGGGTACCCCTACTCTAGTACATCGACAGGAGCCCCCGGGCCTGGGTCATACACGGTGCCGAGCGCTGTTGGGCCAGGCCCAAAACAGGGCACGGGCACGCGCGGCCTGGGTTACGCCGTATCTTTCTCCGTATCCACCGCGCACTCCCCTAACGGCATGCGTTGAATGCGGCGTCGTGGGAGAGATCGTGGGTGGTTTCTTTAATCAGAAAGGTGGAACGTCCGCCCCCTCCCTCCTTATAAGCAGGGGAAACAGGGGCAGTTCGCCCATCCGCCAGTGCAATTCCAACCTCGAAAACCTCCGCTGCTCCCCTTCTTCCCGAAGCTGAAAGAGAGTAGCGTTCCGCCCCCCATCACCACCAGCACCACCAACGCCGTCGACCTCCCTCACCACTTCCGCCATGGCTCCGAAAGCCGAGAAGGGGAAGGGCGTGAAGTCGGCCGAGGCGCAGCGGCTCGCGGCTCTGCGAAAGGAGCGGGCAATCTTCCCCCGCAAGCTTGCCGCGAAGGAGCTGAGGCAGTACTACTACCTCTTCTGGTCGGGGGAGACGCGGGCGCATCCGCGCACCAAGGTACTCCCAGCCGTCGCTTGGAAAATGGCTCTGAGTGGATACCCTTTCTTCGCCTTGTTCTTCTACTGCGGGCTCTGTCCGCCCTTCTCTGAATTTTTCTACGATAACATGAACACCTACGGATTCCGCCTCCTTGACTTCACCCCCAATGTTGTCCTGACCATGGCAGTTTTCGCACATCTCTGCGAAAACTTTGTCGGAGTCCACCCAAACATAGCCCTTTTCCGCCACTTCTTCATGCCCCGAGTCGAGAGAGGAGAGCCTTTATCCGGCGGAATCGCCTGGATCTCAAGAGCCCATATGAAGGAAGCTTATCTGGAGGGAGAGCTCCGCAGCAAGTGGGAGGAATGGAGAGCAAACTGGTGCTGGATTGTCGAGGAGAACCCGCAGCCATTTACCGCCCGGCGCCAAAACCCAGTAGTGCGCGGCAGCAACTGGAGCAACGTGGCCCCGGAAGATGATAGGCTGAAGATTGCCGTTGCCCAGATCCTACGCCTCAGGCTTGCCGGGCTCACTGTAGGCGCAGTTGGCGCAGATTTCCTTCGCCGCCGCATCGCCCCCCTACAGGAGAGGAAGAGACCCGCCTAGGAGTTCGGGAATGCGGCGGACATCATGAGGCTGCGCCCGGGCCTCAACTTCAACTTCACTGTTATAGAACTCAACGCCATGCTCCAGGAGCTGTTCAAGTACGACCCGCAGCATCCCGAGGTGTTCAGGTTGCCGCAGGGTGTCGTTCCGCTGTGCAACAATTCTGCGCTCAGCCGCATACGCGCAATGATGCCGCTGTGCGACTCTCATGGGATTGACCCAACTTGGCAAGAGCCTGCAGATGAGGCCGTGCAGGAGTTCTTTGACAACTTGGAAGAAGTGCCGATTCGCTCCGACGAGAAGAAAGGCCTCACCCGCGACACCATCGATACGGAGCTGAAGCGCATCGCCACTAGGCTGGAACAGGCGGCGGCAGCCGCAGCCGCTGGCGAGTTCGGATTCACCGTGGAGGAGGCAGAGGCAACAGAGGCAGCAAGCCGTGCCGAGCGAGAGGAGCTTGCCGGCGTGGAGGAGGCAGAGGCAGCAGAGGCGGCAAGCCGTGCTGGGCATGACGTCGAGTCGAGCGAGCCCGCTGAGGATACGAGCGGCTCGCTAGAGATCGACTCCTCTTCCTCCTCATCTTCAGACAGCTCGCCGCAAGCAGAGCCCCCTGCTCCACCAAGAAGGCGTCTCCGCAAGGCCGGGGACGTAGCGGAGCGGCAGACGGGTCGACAGCCGCTGCGCCGCGCGACACGCTCCACCGCGGCAAGCACTGTTGCCACGGGAGCACCTCGCGCAGCTGCGGCAACTGTAGCGGGGTCTTCCCGGACCACCGGTTCTGCTCCTGCCGCTCCTCACGCCACGGCGGCAGCCGAAGCGGGGTTGTCTCGGACCACCGCCACTGCTCCCGCCAAGCGGCCAAGGGAGCCTACTCCTCCACCTCCTCGCGCTGGACGTGAGCCGGACTTTGACTTCTCCGCGCTCAGCTTCGATGAGGAAGAAGAAGAGTAAGATTCTTGTTGTACTTGCATTTCTTCAATTTTTGTTGTTCTGTCTTGTATCTCATTTGCTTTTCTCCGAACCTATCCTTTTTCAGGACTCTGGCCCAGAGAGCGGCGAAGAGACTCAAGGTCCCGGCGAGGAGAGAGGAGGTGATCATCGTCGAGGACGAACCCACTGAGACCACCTTGCCGGACCCGGCAACTAATCTTCAGAGCAGCCCCCAGCGCAGCCCCCAGCGTAAGTATATGGTTCACTTTCAGCTGTTAGGCGCGCGTGGGTGCTCTTTCTTTGCTGACATTTATTTGTTGATTTGTGTAGGAGCAGAGCAGCCACACCAGGAGCGCCCGGAGACCGCCCCCGAAGTGCCATCTGCTTCAACCACGCCGCCAAGGGAGAGTTCTCCGGCAAGGGTCTCCCCGACAAGGGAGAGTTCTCCGCCAGGGGAGAGTTCTCCGTCAAGGGAGAAGTCTCCGCCAAGGGACAGCACCAGCGTGCCCCCGGCGGCGGAGACTACAACTGCAGAACCCGGCGCAGGTAACCCTCTTGCTTCAAAACTTCCCTTGGGTTCTTCTTCTTTTGATCTTCTTTTTGGATATTTGCTTGACTGTTTTCCTTTTTCCTGCCGTCAGATCCATCTGCTGCGGAGCCGATGGAGACTGAGGTTGCTACTGACGACGCCGCCGCTACCGAAGAAGCAGCCGGCGGAGATGATCCCGCCGGCGCAGAGGCCGCCAAGGCTGCCGCCGCAGCAGCTGGCGAGGGGTCTGGCGATCGCACTGACGGCCCTGAGGCCGCAGGAGCGCCAGGCGCTACGCCGACCGCCGAGCCCTCCGCCGCTACCGCTGCGCCAGGCTCCGAAGAGCCGCAGCCAGGCGCCTACTTGAAGGCCGGCGATGGCGTCTTCATCAAACTCCCCTGGGCGTCAAGCTCCAGGGCGCCGGTTGAAGGACAAAGCTTTGACGGAGAGGTGCTCGCCTCCGCTGGGCTGACGCTGGTCGACGTGTCGAGCAGCAACAGCGGCGAGCCTGAGGAAGAGCGGCTGCTGCGGAAGCTGTTGTCGCTCTACCGCGCTCGGCAGGCCAAGCTGGAGTCCCGAGAGGCGCTTGCCGCGAAGGCGGGAGCTGACATCGAGAAACGTGCGGAGGAGCTCCGGGGTCTTCACCAGGAAGCTCTCCGGTCCTTGGCAGAGGAGCTGGAGCAGCTCGCCGAGGAGCAGAAGGCCTTCTTCCTTGAGAAGGCCGATGTCGAAGAGCAACAGCGGCTTGCCGCCGAGAAGCTGTCCGCGCAGGAGGGCGAACCGGCGCAGCGGAAGATCAACCTCGACAGCCACGAGGAGGAGATTTCCGCGCGCGAGCAATCACTTGGCGGAGCCCTCAAGCAAGCAGAGGATGCTGCCGCAGCTGCCGAGGCCACCAAGAAGGAGCTGGAGATGAAGGTGGCGCAGCTGGAGGCCGATCTCAAGGCAAGAGGTGAAGAGCTTGCTGCACTCAAGCATGACCGGGAGAAGGACGCCCACAGCAACTCAGAGCTGCAGGTTTGTCTCTCCGTGAAGGGCAAGGAGCTCAGCGCCGCCAAGGACTCCAACGCACATCTTGTGTTGAAGCTGACCACTTTAACCAAGACACTGGACGGCGCCAGGGAGCGGGAGGCGGCCTTGAAGGAGGACATCAAGGCCGAGAAGGCGCTGCTGGCGAGTGCTGCTGCCATCCAGAACACTTTCAGGGAGACCGTCGAGCACTGGATGGAGGGTCTCGTGAATGCTGCCACAGATATTGACAAGGAGCTGGCACAGCTGGGGATGGAGGATCTCGGGTTTCCCTCCGACGAGAACCTCCAACCCAGCGCCAAGCTCACTTTGTTCTTCAAAGGGGTGGCGACAGCCCTCCAGCGACTCCGAGAGACGACTCTACAGCGGCTGGCCGACGAGTCGCGCAAGATCTGCGCGCGAGCTCTCCAAAAAGGGTTGCTGAAGGTGGCCTTCCGCAACCCGGGCCTCAACCTCACCAACGTCCTCAAGTCCCTGCCGTCGGATGCTGATCTGGAGGCGCTCAAGGCCCTTGTCGCACCCATTGTGGACAAGGTGAGCGGGATCAAGAGGGTTGAGGGCGATCGTGTAGATTAGGCCGCCCGTTTTCTTCTTTCCTTGTCGCTGGTGATCATGTTATGAAAACAATCTATTAGAGCTGTGACAAGCTACCTTGTAATATAACTCTATTTTGGGTAGTGATTGCAATGTTATTTCCTTTACTTGATTCCATCCTTTGTATGTTTTTTTGCCCTACGCTTTTAGGGAACTTGCCGGCGCGGGCACCTTAGCCGCGAGCGCTGAGTGCGGAACGTCAGCAGCCTGCTGGCGGTGCAGCTACTGACAAGAAACCTTGTCGCAACTAGTTGCAGCTCGCTTAAGTTGTTGAGCGGACTCGAAACAAAGTAAGGGCACAACTAGCTACGAGCTGGTTCCTCCGCGCACAGGTTTTCCATACAAAGTGCGGTCGTTCAAGGAAGATAACTTAAAAAATTTAAAAATCTGATTGCTCAAACTTTGGCAACTTAGCTTTTCTGTTGTTTGCTTCCCGGCAAGGCGAAACTTTCTTGAACGACGCCTGTTCCATACCATTATCTTCTCCTTCCCCCCCGGCAAACTTGTGGGCGAGGGAACCTTCTTTTCCTTGAGAAAAAGAAAGAAGATAAAATAAAAGATATGGAGCCTTACGGCTCGTTATTGCTTACCGGGGGTAGGTGCTGCACAAAGTGTCAGATAACACATGCAAAAAATAGAGAGCATGAAATTGACAAGATGTGTGGAGCACATGAGCTTTACTTATGCACGGGGTCTGTGCCCGGCTTTGTACAAAGGATTACATGCAATAGCGGCAAGACATGTACAAAAGGTGGTTGCCGGAACAGGGTCCGGCAACCGCGCCTTACGGGTAAAACTTACGAAGATGCTCAATGTTCCAGGAGTTGCTCACCGGAATGCCATCTTCGGTCTCAAGGCGGACAGCGCCAGGCCTAGTGACTCGTTTCACCCGGTAAGGGCCTTCCCACTTCGGCGTCAACTTGTTGGAATT
The DNA here is from genome assembly GCA_902687465.1 of Secale cereale. Classification (NCBI taxonomy): domain Eukaryota; kingdom Viridiplantae; phylum Streptophyta; class Magnoliopsida; order Poales; family Poaceae; genus Secale; species Secale cereale. The sequence continues at coordinate 335,852,054 of LR738714.1, forward strand.
CTTGGCGGATTGAACGCGCCGAAGAACAAGGTCGCCTTCCTCGAGACTTCTGGCATTAACTTTGCGGCTATGGTAGCGACGCAAAGCTTGCTGGTAGCGAGCAGCTCGTACAGCAGCCTGAAGACGGTCTTCCTAAAGGAGCAGCGCGTCATCTTGTCGCAGCTGCTCTTGCTCAAGCTCATCATAAGAGAGCACTCGAGGCGACCCGTATACGAGTTCCATGGGGAGAACTGCCTCTGCTCCATAGACTAGAGCGAAAGGTCTCTGACCAGTGGCTCGATTTGGCGTCGTCTTGATCGACCAAAGAACCACCGGCAGCTCCTCAATTCAGTTTCTTCCGCACTTGTGCAGCCTGTCGAAAGTCCTGGTCTTGAGTCCACGCAGCACTTCAGCGTTTGCCCTCTCCACTTGACCGTTGCTTCTTGGGTGAGCAACAGAAGCGAAGCAGACCTTGGTGCCAAGATCTTGGACGTACTGCATGAAGGTGCGGCTCGTGAATTGCGTACCATTGTCGGTGATGATCCTGTTAGGGATCCCGAAGCGGCAAACAATCGACCTGAAGAACTTGACTGCTGACTGTGCTGTCACCTTCCTCACTGCTTCCACTTCCGGCCACTTTGTGAACTTGTCGATTGCGACGTACAAGTACTCAAAGCCCCCGACTGCGCGGGGAAAGGGGCCGAGGATGTCGAGCCCCCAGACCGAAAATGGCCTGGATAAAGGGATCGTCTGGAGAGCTTGAGCTGGCTGGTGTATCTGCTTGGAGTGGAACTGGCATGCTTCACACTTGGTTACTTGTGCAGTTGCATCCTGGAGGGCTGTCGGCCAAAAGAAACCTTGCCGGAATGCTTTGCCGGCAAGTGCTCTTGCGCCAATGTGGTGACCATATATGCCTCCATGTATCTCTGCCACCAACTTTTCTCCATCTTCCCGGAGAATACACTTCAATTTCACACCGTTGAGTCTTCTTCTGTACAGTGTGTTGTCGACAAACTGGTACATACTTGACTGCCGGGCTACTCTCTCCGCTTCTTCTTGCTCTTCGGGAAGTTCTCCTGTCTGAAGGAAACGGACAATCTGTTGTGCCCATGCTGGAGCTTGTGGCTCGACAACAAGGACTAAAGGCACGTGTGCTGCTGCGGGAACGCCCGCTTCTACGGCAAGAACCTGTGGCTCAGCCGGAGCTTGACGTTCCCGGGCAAGCTTGCCGGAGCAAAACTTGTCGGGAGCGTCTGCTTCAACGGAACAAACCCTAGGGCTTGCCGGAGCAGACTGCTCCTCAGCACTCTTGGTGTTGATCTTGGGGACCTTCTTGGCGGCGGCTTCGGGAAGCTCTGCCGGAAAATAGCCACCAGAAATCAACTTCCTCTTCTTGCTCTGTCCAGTTGATGGGGTTACAGACGGTTGAGTCAGCTTGAGCACAAAGATCCCTGGTTCCACAGGTAACTTAAGTGCGGCGCACTTCGACAGGCCATCGGCAATGTCGTTCTGAGCTCTTGGAACATGCTCCATCTGCAGGCTGTCAAAGTGCTCTTCAAGCTTTCTCACTTCATCGACGTAGGCTTCCATCAACGGACTCTGATAACTTTTGTTCACTTGGCGGACGACAAGCTGTGAGTGACCCCTGACAATAAGCTTCTTGATCCCAAGGTCTGCCGCGATCCTGAGACCGGCAAGCAAACCTTCATACTCTGCGGTATTGTTTGTTGCTTGCTCCTTGGGAAAGTGCATCTGGACTACATACTTGAGGTGCTCTCCAGTGGGCGCGACAAGCAGCACGCCAGCACCGGTGCCTTGCAGCGAGAAGGCACCATCAAAGTACGTCAGCCACTCTTTGCTCGCTTCCTTGACGGGGATGCTCGTTTCTGGAATTTCTTCATCTGGTGTTGGCGTCCACTCTGCTATGAATTCTGCCAATGCTCTGCTTTGGATAGTTGAAGTGCTCTCAAACTTGAGGCCAAAGCTTGACAGTTCCAGTGCCCACTCAACAATCCTGCCTGTTGCTTCTGGATTCTGCAGTATCCTCTTCAGCGGAAAGCGAGTGACAACTGTGATCTCATGTGCTTGGAAGTAATGGCGCAGCTTTCTCGAGGCCATGAGGAGGCCGAAAAGCAATTTCTGCACACCAGAGTACCTTGACCTAGCCCCCTGCAGAAGGGAACTGACAAAGTAAACTGGGCGCTGCACCATTCTCTTCTACACCTCCTCGCACGTCTGCGCAGATCCATCTTTGTCTGGACCAGATCTTGTCGGGGAAGCCCCCTGCTTGTCGCTGGATGCGCCTGCCGCGGTTGCTGGCTCATCATCTGCCTCCCTCTCCGCTACTAACGCAGCACTAACCACTTGATTGGTTGCCGCAATATACAGCAGCAACTTCTCTTGTGGCTTAGGTGCGACAAGTATTGGAGTGGAGGACAGGTATCTCTTCAAGTCTTGCAGCCCAGCCTCCGCTTCCGGAGTCCATTTCATTGGACCTGCCTTTTTCAATATTTTGAAAAACGGCAGGGCGCGCTCAGCAGACTTAGAGATAAACCTGCTGAGAGCAGCCACGCAACCGGCAAGTCTTCGTACATCCTTGACGCGCTTTGGTGCTTCAATCTGCTCAATGGCCTTGATCTTGTCGGGATTGGCTTCAATTCCACGTTGAGACACGAAGAAACCGAGGAGCTTGCCGGAAGGGACTCCAAACACACACTTCTCGGGGTTGAGCTTGAGGTTGATCTTGCGCAGATTTGCAAAGGTCTAGTCTAAATCTTGAATCAGAGTTGCCTTGTCCTTGCTCTTGATCACTATGTCATCCATGTAGGCTTCTACGTTTCTGTGTATTTGTGGCTCAAGAGCGACATGGACTACTCTTGCAAATGTTGAACCAGCATTCTTCAAACCGAAAGGCATCCGTATGAAACAGTATGTGCCACATGGAGTGATGAATGCGGTCTTCTCCTCATCCTCTTCTGCCATGAAGATCTGATGGTATCCTGAGTATGTGTCAAGAAATGAAAGCAAGTCACATCCGGTCGTGGAGTCAACAATCTGGTCAATGCGCGGCAAGGGAAATGGGTCTTTGGGACAAGCTTTATTGACATTGGTAAAGTCGATACAAAGCCTCCATTTCCCGTTTGCCTTGCGCACGACTACAGGATTGGCCAACCACGTAGGATGGAGCACTCCTCTGACAAGGCCTGCTGCTTCCAACTTCTTGATCTCTTCTGCGATGAACTCTTGGCGCTCCACTGCTTGCTTCCTAACCTTCTGCTTGACGGGCCACGCATGAGGACAAACGTCAATATGGTGCTCAATTACTTTCCTGGGAACACCGGGGATGTCAGACGGTTGCCACGCAAACACGTGGGCGTTCGCCCGCAGGAAAGCAATGAGCGCGCTTTCCTATTTAGGGTCAAGAGTGGCACTGATGGTGAAGGTACCACCAGTGCCGTCCTCCTTGGCGGACACCTTCTTGGTCTCTGGCGGAGCTGCCATTGTCTTCTTACACTTGCCGGTGGAGCTCGATGGTGCGTCCTCGACGGTAGCGCAGCACTCCGAAGAGGTGCGCTTGCCGGAGTGGGCATCAGAACTCTTGCCGGACTTGGTCTTCTTCTTCCCCCCAGGAGCTTCAGCGGCAAGTGACTTGCGATCTGTTGCGGCTGCCGCTTCCCGGTAGATCTTGTCGGCGCAGATAAGAGCATCCTTCTTGTCGCCAAGGACAGAGATGACGCTTATCGGGCCTGGCATCTTCAGCATGTTATATGCGTAGTGAGAGGCTGCCATGAACTTGGCGAGTGCTGGACGGCCGAGAATCCCATTGTAAGGTAATGGAAAATCGGCAACGTCAAAAGTGACCCTCTCAGTCCTGAAGTTCAACTCGCCGCCAAATGTCACTGGCAACAAAATCTTCCCCTTCGGCTTCCTCCTTCCCAGGTTGATTCCTTGGAATGTGCCGGTCTCTTCGAGCTCGCTGTCAGGGATCTGGAGTTTCTGGAGTACAGAGAGGAGATCAGGTTCAAGACGGCCCCGCCGTCAACTAGCATCTTAGTGACCTTGAGGTTGCAGATAGTTGGTGAAACCAACATCGGCAAGCACCCGACCGTAGTAGTGCGATCAGGGTGGTCCTCAATATCAAAGATGATAGGCGTGCTGGACCATTTCAGAAGCTTGCGTGATTAGACAGGTGGTTCTGTCGCATTGACTTCCCGCACCCACTGCATGAGTTGGCGGTGTGAAGTATGCAGAGAAGCACCGCCGTCAACGCACAAGACCTCTGTGGCTTTCTGGAACTGGTGTTCACTGGCCTCGACATCATCCATGTCCTCGTCGTCGTCGTCATCTTCATCCTTGTCACGGCCGTGGGGAGGTCTATCTCCTTGCCGCTGCTTGGCCTTGCCGCGGCGTCCTCCCCGGCCCGGACGCTTCGTGCCAGATCCTCCACCACCTCCTTGGGCCTTCTCCTTGTCGCGTCGCTCGTATTGAGCCTTTTGCTGCTCGACAAGCTGCTCGACCCTCTTGCACTTCTGGAGGTCATGACCCTTGGTGCGGTGGATCTTGAAGTACTGCTTGTCGATGTCGTCCTGCTTGTCGGCGGCCGCCACAGCCTGGCAGTTGGTGCAAGCGGCAATCTCCTTGCCGGAGCTACCAGCTTTGGCTTTCTTGGCGCCACCTTCGTTGCCGGACTGCTCAACGACTAGCACATCTTTGCATTTCTTTTTCCTGTTGTTCCGCCGCCGGTTTTTCTTTGCCGGGGCGGCATCCTCGTTGTCAGATCCACCTGCACCTTCTTTTCTCCGGGGAGTTTCCTCCCTTCCTCAGCACGTGCACACTTGTTGGCCAGGGCATACAGCTCGCTGACATCTCTGATCTTGCACATCGCCATCACGAACGTTCTGATGGAACGCGCTGATAACCGCGGGAGGGTGGACATCTGGGATGTTGTGCTGTACACGGCTGAACCTCTAAATGTACTTGCGCATGGGCTCTCCTTCCTTCTGGGCGAGCAGATGAAGGTCACTCTCCTAGCCATGAGGTTTGTGGCCGCCTATAAAGGCCCCGACAAACTGATGGCACAGGTCTGCCCAGGAGGATATGGAGTTGTCCGGCATGTGCATGAGCCAGGATCTGACGTTGGGCTTGAGCACCAGCGGGAAGTAGTTGGCAAGGTTTTGTCGTCTCTCCCCCCGGCAGCCTGCACCGCGATGGTGTAGATGCTGAGGAACTCTGATGGATGTGTCTTGTCGTCGTACTTCTCTGGTACGTCTAGCTTGAAATTCTTCATGCTGGGCCACTGGACTTGCCGCAGCTCACGAGTAAATGCAGGACAACCTACCGCGTACGGCAAGTCGCCTGGTCCCCCTGGCGCATGCATGTCGACAGCGGGCCCAGCGCGCTGGTCTGATTGATGCCGCGCTTCTCTTCGGCGCTCAATGCGAGTACGAGCGTCCTCTTGCTGTTGTTCGTGAAGAACTTGGCGCTGATCGCGATGAGCTCGTTGATCTGATGACGCTGTGGACTCGCTGTCGAGGTGGATCCGGCGAGTCGGCGATCTTGGCCTTCGGGGCGGAGAGTGCATGGTGGTTGCACCCCCACCGGTCTTGTCACCATCGGCCCGTGCCTGGCTAACCTGCCGCGGCTGCGATGTACTCGGCTGCCGTGGAGTGTCGCCGTTGGCGAAGGCGATGAGACTCTGAATGGTGGCCCTCCAGTCGTCGATCTTGTCTGCCGTTGGAGGGTAGTCTAGGAGCAGTTGAGCTCGCGCCAAAGCTTCTGCTGGAGTGGTGGGTAGCGGTGGCGAACGGTGTGAGGAGCGGGATATGCTCGGACTTCTAACTATGTTAGAAGGAGCAGTATCCTGTCCAGGCGACCGTGGCTTGCTCGTGCCGGCATGTTGGCGTGCATGCTGGTCTTGAGCATCCCGAGATCTACCAGCTCGATCTTGGTCCAGCAAGTGTATGGTACCGTGAGTACCATGACGCTGCCGGTCCCGCGCCTCCTGAGATGGGCGCGATGCATGTACGGACGCTGAGGTCTTGGAGTGCACCCGGTCGTTGTGGGAGTCGACTACGCCGCCGATGGGCAGCGCAGCTTTGTCCATGGACTTGGCGGCAACGTGAGCTCCCTCGTCAACGCCCGTTCTTCCGCCGGCATCTACCCCACCAGCCGTTGGCTCCGGCGGTTGTGGGATCGACGCGGACGGAGCAGCTACCTCCGAAGCCTTTTTCTTCGGCGGCATGTCGATGAAGATGATGAGGATCTGGCTCGTGCGAACGCCGGATCAGGTTCACACAACCTCGACGCCCCCTACCTGGCGCGCCAAAGATGTCGGGGAAACTGATACACGAACACCTATGGGACCGGCGGACGCAGCCCCTTTTTGGATCGGCGGGGGGCGGAGATCGCACGAAGAGCAGATCGAGGCAAAGCACACGACCAGTTTACCCAGGTTCAGGCCGCACGGATGCGTAAAACCCTACTCCTGCTTTGTGGTTTGTATTGAGTTCTTGCTCGGAGCGCTGAGTTCTACAGTACACTCTAGCAGCTAACGAGACCGAGAGTGAGAGTGTTCGAAAACCCCTTTCTACGTTGCGCATGGGCCTCCTTTTATATGCTCAAGGGGTAACCGACAGGTGGCAATATAGACAAGGGTAAAAAAGGAAAAGGTGTTGTGGTTGGTACAGCTACCTATACAGTGTATCATACCTAACCCTGACGGCAGGGGACAAGGGCATTGAATGCCCGTCTGCGTCGCCCAAACAGTGCAATAAGGGGCCGTCAGGGGCGCCACCGCTTGCCACGATGGCAATCTTGTCAGCACCGCTTGCCACCGCTTACCGCTGGTTGCACAGCCTCCCGCCACGTACGCCTAGAAGGGTCCCAGAGCGACACGTTGGTGGATGCGCTGGAGCGCGGGTTCGGAGTGGTAGCTTGCCGCGGCAAGCGCCTTGCCGCGGTCGTTGTCTTGTCGCGTTCGGGAGATTGCCGCTCACCGGGCCTTGCCGGGACACGTGGCGCGTCGCGGCAAGTTCCTTGAGATGCCTTGTTTGGCCTTCCCGGCAAGCTCCTCTTGCCAAGGTCTTGTCTCCTTGGCTTGAATACTTTGTTCTTGAATGGCTCCAAAGGAACCATGGAGGACCTTGGCGGTCACCCGACAAGCCTTGCCGCGGGGTGCTGCGACTGCCCGTGCACAAGTTCGGGATACTAGGGTACCCCTACTCTAGTACACCGACATCCATGATCTTTATTTACTTAGTAGAGTTGATATGCTTGTTGTTTTGTTCCTTCGAAGGCAGCATCGTGATGATGTTTGTGCCTTCCCAGATTTTGACTAAGTCTGGATAAATTTATTGCAACTTGCCATGCTTGGTTAATTGTGTTCATGCAAGCTTTTGGGTGTGTTCTAAGTTGATTCTTGTTAAGTAACATGTCTACTTCACATCCATGCTTCTTGTTATCATGTTTGGGTGATGTAGCATATATATACCTTGCTCCAAAGTTGCTATGTGGCTCTTAATTTCAGCTTTGCATTGTAACTTGTTTTGCTCTTAACTTCTAGCCCGTTGCTCCGTTTTGAGTGTGCCCTATATGAAACTTGTGTGATTTTGCATGTAGAAGCATAATATCATGTTGTTTTCATGTTTGGAATGTGTTTGCTTGATGTTTGGATGCATCTTGCACCGTTGCCATGCTTGACTTGTTTTGATCATAACTTCTAGGCCGTAGCTCCGAATTAAACAAACTTTATATGAAACTTGACTAGAACTTCGTGTAGATCATCATGGTGCATGTTAACTGGCTGTTTAACAACTTTAACTTAAGGTTTGTTCAGATCTGGACCAATTTATAAATGTGCATATGAGGACTTACCGGATTTGTTATGTGTTGATTGCGGCCTCATTTAAACTTGTTGGTTTGTGTTGTTCTTGTGTGCATCATCCCTTTCCATGTTTTGCATTATATAGACTTGTCTTGCATCAAACTTGCTTGAGCATCTTGTCGTGTTCTCGTGTTGTGTGTTTACCTTGTTGTGTGCTTTCTTCTCGCTAGTTCTTTTCCATTGTGATCATGAGGATTCGTTCGTCTACATGTGGTTCGTCTTCGTGGATTCTTCTTCGTCTACTTCATGGATCCGTTCTTCTTCCTTGCGGGATCTCAGGCAAGATGACCATCACCTTGGATACCTTTACTATCATTGCCATGCTTAGTTGTCTCGATGCTATCGTTATATGTCGCGCGACCCATCTTTATTGTCAGCCCCTCTCCTTGTTGCCATGAAACATCTAATCTTTTGACACCTTCCTAGTAAACCGTTGTTTGGCTATGTTACCCGCTTGCTCAGCCCCTCTTGTAGCATTGTTAGTTGTAGGTGAAGTTGAAGATCGTTCCATGTTGGAACTTGTTGTTGGAATATCACAATATATCTTACATAAATTAACACACCTATATACTTGGCAATGGGTGGAAGGCTTGGCCTTTTGCTCGGTGTTTTGTTCCACTCATGCCTCCTTAGGAGCCGATAAACCGGCGTTATTTCCTTGATTTTGCGTCCCTTACACGGTTGGGTATATGGGGACCCCTTGACAGTTCGTCTTTGAATAAAACTTCTCCATCAAGGCCCAACATTGGTTTTAATTTGCCTCATAATAACAACTTAATTAAATAATTAAATTGCATAGGTGGTTGCGTCCTCGAGGAGTCTTTTCTACATAGCAGGGGGGCCAGTGCTGATAGTGTTGGTCCCAAATAGGCAGGCTGCGGGGCCACCTGGGGGAAACCCGAGGGCTGGTTTTACTAGTAGGATGTCCCATCTGGTCGTGGCCTGAGACGAGATACATGCGGCTACTATCAGGGTGTCGGCACGCCAGGAGGTCTTGTTGGACTTGTTTTACCATTGTCGAAATGTCTTGTGCACCGGGATTTCCGAGCCTGATCGGATTGTCCCTAAGATAAGGGGTAATATTATTATTACTTCAACTGATCATGAGAGCTTGTGATGTGCTAAGTTGGGACACCCCTGCAGGGTTATGATCTTTCGAAAGCCGTGCCCGCGGTTATGTGGCAGATTGGAATTTGTTAATGTCCGGTTGTAGAAAACTTGACAGAGGATCCGAACTAAAATACACAACAGTGTGAGTAACCGTGACTATCTCTTTTCACTTTGAGAAAAGAACACCGTGGGGTTATGTTTGACTTGTAGGTAGTTTAGGATCTTTAGCGATCACTACTAGTTTGCGACCGTTTGCGTAGATGCCCATCTTACTCTTGTACTCGTAAGTTAGCCACATTGCTTAGCCGTTGCTGCAACCTCGCCACTTAACCTCTTCCTACCCATTTATGCTTTGCTAGTCTTGATACCCATGGTTATGGGATTGCTGAGTCCTCGTGGCTCACAGATACTACAACAACAGTTGCAGGTGCAGGTTTCCGATGTCTTGGCGTGAGAGCGATGTTCTTTTGTTGGAGTTCTTTCTTCTTCTTCTTCAGTCTTGGGTCAGGTTCCGGGTCGGCAGCCTGCGATAGCAGATGGATGTCGTTGTGCCTTTCATGTTTGCATCCGTAGTCGGATGCCTTGTATTGATGTTGTTGTATTCATGTGACTTGTATGTATTGTTGTATCCCCCATGTATATTTATGTAATGGTACGATGTAATGATATCCATCTTGCTAAGCGCTTGAGTTGCGGTTGTGCCCCAATCACGTAAGCGTCATGTGATCGGGATAGAATCGCATCTTGGGCCTGACAACTATTACAAGGAATCAAGTTTATTTTATCCAATGATCTTCATGAAAGTTTTTACTATATCCTTCTTGGATATCTATCACTTTGGGACTAATTTTCATGTGTTGCTTTTGATAAGCTCCAACAAATATAAGTGAAGAACATGAGCATAATATTTTATTCTCTCAAAATAATCTAAGTGAAGCAAGAGATAATTTCTTCAAAAATACTAAAGCACACCGTGCTAAAAAAAGATACAAGTGAAGCACTAGAGCAACGGCGCAAGAAAAGAGCTTAGTTGACGGGATGCGAATGCCACTTACCTAGCCTCCGTGACAACTATTTGGAGGCTCTATTTTATGTAAAAACTTTCGGATCTAAGTATTTTATTAAAATGTCAAGCAAACAAAATAAAATGACATTTCAAGAATAGCACATTTCATGTGAAGAAGCAAAAACTTAGGATCAACCGATACTAATCGATAATTGTTAATGAAGAAAGGTGGGATGCCTATCGCGGCATCCCCAAGCTTAGATGCTTGAGACTTCTTGGAATTTTAACTTGGGGTGCCTTGGGCATCCCCAAGCCAGAGCTTTTGTGTCTCCTTAATTCTTCTCATATCACGGTTTTCCTAAATCTCAAAAACTTCATCCACACAAAACACAACAAGAACTCGTGAGATAAATTAGTATAAATCAATGCAACATCTTATCATCCTCTACTATAGAAAATCACTAAAATTATAATTTAACATTGCATACTAAATGCCTCTTCATATTTAATACTCCTATCCTCAAATAGAATCATTAAACACGCAAACATATGCAAACAGTGCAAACATAACAGTAATCTTTCAAAACAATACGGTCTATAAAGAATGCAAGAGGATCCATATTTCCCTAACTCATTTTTTAAAATTTAACATGCTATAGCAAATTTACCATAGCTATATGTGCAAAAAGTTTCAACCTTTTATCAAATTCTAACTTTTCTCGAATTGTTTTACAACAGCGACAAACTTTCTGTTTTCAAACAACAACAAATAGACTTGCAAAATAAGCATGGTAGAGGCTACCCTTGACACTTTTATTGAAATAAAAGATAATTTTTTTATTATAAATACCAGCGAGCAAATCCTACAAAAATAAAATGACGCTCCAAGAAAAACTCATAACATGTGACAAATAAAAATATAGCTTCAAGTGAGGTTTCCGATAATGTTGGAGACGAAAGAGGGGATGCCTTCCGGGGCATCCCCAAGCTTAGTTGCTTAGGTATTCCTTGAATATTTCCTTGGGGTCCTTGGGCATCCCCAAGATTAGGGTCTTTCCGCTCCTTATTCTCCTCATATTGGTATCTCACCCAAAACTTGAAAACTTGAATCACACAAAACTTAACAAAATTTCGTGAGATGGGTTAGTATGATAAAACAAATCATTCACTTTGGGTACTGTCAAAGACAAGATTCATAATTGTTCTCACACAATGCCTACTTTAGAGTATCATTTCTACAATTTATATTGATCAATATAAGCCATATAAACTTGGAAACAAGCAAACTATGCATTGAAAAGACAATGTGTCAAAAACAGAACAATATGTAATGATCTGGACAACTGCCATACTTATTCAACTCTAAAAATTATGACAAATTACAACAATGTAGGAAATTTGTATACCAATCATGTTTCAAAATTATAGATAATTATCACGTTCCAGTGATTTATTGAATTTTCTGCACTGGGCGCAAAACTTTCTACATTGCACAAAATGAAATCAACTATCATCCACACTACCCCAAAGGTTTACCTTGGTACTTTGTTTAAACAAAACATGTAAAACATGATTACTACTGTAGCTTAACCATATGAGCACACAAAAACAGTAGGTATAAGTGTTGGATTGTATCCCAACAAGCGCTTTTCTTTAATTCCTTTTAGCTTGGCATGATGATTTCAATGATGCTCACATAAAAGATATGAATTGAAACACAAAGAGAGCATCATGAAGAATATGACTAGCACATTTAAGTCTAACCCACTTCCTATGCATAGGGATTTTGTGAGCAAACAACTTTTGCGAGCAAGAATCAACTAGCATAGGAAGGTGAAACAAGCAAAACTTCAAGATTTTCAAAACATAGAGAGGAAACTTGATATTATTGAGATATGTAGAAGCACATGTTCCTCTCCCATAATAATTTTCAGTAGGATCATGAATGAATTCAACAATATAGCTATCACATCAAACATTCTTTTCATTATGCCTAAGCATAGAAATTTTGCCACTCTCGACATAAGCAAATTTATTCTCATGAATAGTGGTGGGAGCAAACTCAACGAAATAACTATCATGAGATTTAAAATTAAAGTCATGATGACAAGTTTCATGGTTAACATTATTCAATATAGCATACATGTCATCACCATAATCATCATAGATAGTAACTTTGTTATCATAGTCAATTGAAACATCCTCCAAAGGAGTGGATTCATCACTAAAGAAAGTCACGACCTCTCCAAATCCACTTTTATCAATATAATCATCTAAATAGGAGGCATGCTACCATTATAAAAAAATCCACATCAAATCTTGGGGTGGCTAAAAATATCATCTTCATCAAACATAGAATACCCAAGCTTATGGCTTTGCATATCGTTAGCATCATGGATATTTAAAGAATTCATACTAACAACATTGCAATCATGCTCATCATTTATGCCAAACATTTTATAGCATTCTTCTTCTAATAGTTGAGACAAATTTTCTTTTCCATCATTTTCAAGAAGGATATAATAAAGATGATCAATAATATGAAGCAACCTCAATTCCATTTTTATAATTTTCTTTTACACAACCAAACTAGTGATAAAACAAGAAACTAAAAGATTCGATTGCAAGATCCAAAGAAATACCTTCAAGCACTCACCTCCCTGGCAACGGCGCCTGGAAAGAGCTTGATGTCCACTACACAACTTGTTCTTGTAGACTCGTGTTGGGCCTCCAAGCGCAGAGTTTTGTAGGACAGTAGCAAATTTCCTTCAAGTGGATGACCTAAGGTTTATCAAACTGTGGGAGGTGTAGGATGAAGATGGTCTCTCTCAAACAACCCTGCAACCAAATAATAATAAGTCTCTTGTGTCCCCAACACACCAAATAAAATGGTATATTGAATAGGTGCACTAGTTCAGCGAAGAGATGGTGATACAAGTGTAATATGGATAGTACATATTGATTTTTGTAATAGCAACAATAAAAAACAGCAAGGTAGCAAGTGATAAAATGGAGCACAAACAGTATTGCAATGCTTGAATATGAGGCCTAGGGTCCGTACTTTCGCTACTGCAATCTCTCAACAATGCTAATATAATTGGATCATATAACCACCCCTCAACATGCAATGAAGAATCACTCCAAAGTTCCTATCTAGCAGAGAACATAAGAAGAAATTGTTGGTGGGGTATGAAACCACCTCAAAGTTATTCTTTCCGATCAATCTATCCAAGAGTTTATACTAAAATAACACAAGGTTATTCTTTCCGTTCGATCTATCAAGAGTTCGTACTAACATAACACAAAGTTATCCTTTCTGATCGATCTATCAAGAGTTCGTACTAAAATAGCACCAAAGCAAATTCATATTCATAATAGTCAATCCAACACAAAGAACCTCAAAAAGTGCCCCAAGATTTATACTGAAGAAACAAAGACAAGAAGGTGCATCAACCAATATGCATAGATTACCCCAATGTCACCGCGGGAATCCGCAAGTTGAATGCCAAAACACATATCAAGTGAATCAATATGATACCCCATTGTCCCCACGAGTATTCAATTATAAGACATATATCCAGTGTTCTCAAATCCATAAATGTATTCAATCCGATAACAATGAAATCTCAAAGGGAAAAACTCAATTCATCACAACAAGATAGAGAGGGGAAAACACCATATGATCCGGGTATATTAACAAAACCCGCGATACATCAAGATTGTGCATCTCAAGAACATTAGAGAGAGAGAGAGAGATTAAACACATAGCTACTGATACAAACCCTCATCCCCGAGGGTGGACTACTACCTCCTCATCATGGTGGCCATTGGGATGATGAAGATGGCCACCGATGATGGTTTCCCCCTCCGGTGGAGTGTCGGAAAGGGATCTAGATTGGATCTCGTGGACTACAGAGCCTTGCTACGGCGGAACTTCTGATGTAGGTTCACCCCAAAGGGTTTCAGAATATTTGGGTATTTATAGGGCGGATAAGGGGTGCGGGAGGCCACTGAGGTGGGCACAACCCAGCTGGGCGCGCCTGGCCCCCAACCGTGCCCTGGTGGGTTGTGCTCCCTCGGGGCACCCCCCAGGTGCTACTCTGGCCCATCGGGAGTCTTCTGGTCCATAAAAAATCCACAAAAAGATTTCACGGTTATCGGACTCTGTTTGATATTGATTTCTTGCGATGTAAACAACATGCAAAAAAACAGCAACTCGCACTTGGCACTATGTCAATAGGTTAGACCCAAAAAATGATATAAAATGATTGTAAAATGATTCTAAAAAATCCAAGAATGATAATATAACAGCATGGTATAATAAAAAATTATAGATACATTGGGGACGTATCAGGGGGCACCCCCACCCTTGTGGCTAGGGTGTGGGCCCCCTCTGGTGATTCTTTCCGTCAATATATTTTATATAATCTAAAAATATTCTTCGTGAAGTTTTAGGCCATTCCGAGAACTTTTATTTCTGCACAAAAGTAACACCAAGGCAATTCTGCTAAAAATAGCGTGAGTCCGGGTTAGTTCCATTCAAATCATGCAAATTAGAGTCAAAACAATGGAAAAAGAGTTTGGAAAAGTAGATACGATGGAGACGTATCAGCCAGGCTCGAGCCTTGGAACACGGTTGGCGGGCCGCGAGCAGATGGGCCAGGTGGTGAGAATTTGGTGGGCTTGCAGATTAGCTTCCGCTCGGAAGTGGGCTGCAGTAGGAGGGAGGAGTTGTTCCATAGAAGAGAGGAGCAGGCCGACCACAGGCAGCAGCCTGGAAGGTAAACTTGACTTTGGTGGGCATGCATTCCACAGATGGCAGCGGCGGCAGCGTGCGGGAGCACAGCCTACCATCGAGCAGATTGGGCCAGAATTTGAAGAGGATTGACCGGCAACTCTCCCACGCCAACACCTCTATGAGGTATTTGAAGGAGGGAGGGTAGCCATCGTCCACCGCTAGTGGTCGCACCGGAATGAACCATACGATTGTCTAACGGTTGTTTAGCTCAAGCGTCAAGGAGAAGCGTAGTTCCTCCGGGTCGAAGGAGACCAAAACACAGTGAGGAATGGAGGCAGGGGCGGGCCTCATCCTCATGGCCGATTTGCACCACCATAGGGAAGGAGAAAGCGGCATTCTTGATCAGCTTAGGCTTGGCAATGATCTTGAGCATGGCTAGGCAGTCGGCCACAAAGGCTGTCGAATTCGTGGGCTCGACAAACTAAACGAGGTTCGAATACATGGGCGTGAGCGAAGGACTCCATTTTCACCGGAAGATGAGGCACACCATGCTCAAAGCTTAAGCTCCTGGTCAATATGATTGCAGAGAAAGGGGGAAGTGACACTGAGATTTACCCAGGTTCAGGCCACCTCGTGATGTAAAACCCTACTTCTGCTTTTTGGTGGATTGGTCTCTCGGGGAGCCGAATATGAGCTTGCTATAGTGGGAAAATGGCCTCAGGAGGGCTCTTGAGAGGAACGAGGACTCGATGGACCGATCCCCTTGTATGGTGTATGCTATTCCCTAGTTATTGTGGCTTTGGTGCTCTTCCCGCATCATTTGGGCGGGAAGGGATCCCACAACGACCAATTTCAAAGGGGGGCAAGTAGTACATATTATCCTGACGAAAGGTGGTGTTCGCCTGCAAAGCTTTCCGCCGTGACGCGACGGTGGGCTCGGCAATGACATCCCTCCTGTCGCGCCTGTGGTATCAAGCTCTTTGCATCGGAATGGAAACCTTTGCCAGATTCCTCGGGAACCCACGCATGTCCTTGCGTCCTTAGCACCAAAGAGGGAACCACCTCCTCAGCGCCCGCTGGTGCCCGCTTGGCACCGATCGTCACGGCTCATTTCACCGCACCCTCCTGAGTAGGGGTGCTCGCATAGGAATCTCCGCTCCTCCGGAGGTAGCCTCGGGAGGCCGCTCCCTAGGGAAGCCTTGGCATCGCCTGCCTCACGAGGCTTGGCCCCTCACAAGGATCTCCTCTTGGTGATCATGTAGTGATGAGGACATCACTAACAAGGTTACACCCACAACCCCAACTAACACATATACATGACCAATTACTAGAGGCCGCGCACGCCAATTAAATTATCAGGTACTTTCGTTTCTTGGTAATGATTCTAATGTTCATGAGAATATGATGCTGCCTAAATTGGATACATTTGTCTTGCTTACAAATGAAGGGCCTAGCTTGGACAAGAAGGACGAACATTGGAGCAAGATCAGACATGGAGATGATGGCATGCGCAAGGGGAACAAGAACGGAGTTACAAGTGATGATTTCTGGACATTGAAGCCACCATAATGAGTGCGTGAAGCCTTGGACGAAATATACAAGATGCCACTTCATAAATTTCATCCAGAGGCTATTATAGGTCCTGCTTCACCTTATTATTGGGCCAGGCCCATGTAATTCCGAAATACTTCAGTATAGGCTGTTTTTAGAGTCCGTATGTGTGGGGAAACAAGAGTTAGGGTTGGTTTCGGACCCCTCCGCCAAGGACCACGAAATTCCCCCCTCTTCCCCCATATATACAGCCCTTAGGGCGTCGTTTAGACTTTGAGTTTTGTTTAGATTAAAGTTCGCCATAGCTGCAACTTCGCGTACTTCGTTTGTGTTCAGCGACCAGACAAAGACGTCACAGAACCCCACTTTGATCAATAAAGCTTTCCTCTTATATTCGAAATATCCAGATTGCAATCTTAGTTTCTTGCTTGTTCTTCGTTTGCTTGCAAGAAATAGACCCTCGTGGTCAGGTTGATCGTGCTCCGGCGTGGTCAATAACCTCTCGGAGTTGGTTTAGCGATTGCTAAGGCGCGACGTCCTCGAACGTTCGTAGTCGGATCGTCAAAGTCTACTCCACCGAAAACGATAGCCACCATCTCATCGAAAGACGGGACACCTTTGCCTCTATCAAGTGGTATGAGATTTCCAGGTTGCTCAGTGAGATTTTACAGTTTTTCGTAGTATAGATCGAGCCTGTTCTTCATACCTACAGTCCACGAAAAAGCAAAAAATAAATAAATTAGGGTCAGTTCATCATATCCGAACCCGTCTGAGCCATTGCATAATCTTTTCCGTGTTTGCTTTGTTGAATTTGCGGTTGCATCGTCGTGTCGAGTTACTGGTCTTAGCGTCTAGTTCTTTAGAGTTTCGAGTTTTGTTCACAGTTTGTCACGCCGCCGCCGCACTATATTCATCACCGCTGCCATATCCCACCACCGCGACCACATACCACCATTGCTGCCACATACCACCAACGCTGCCATATCCTACAACCGCTGCCATATCCTACCACCATATATCCACCACCAATCCGAGTTATTTTCATATTAGGTTTGTTCTCGAGATCCACCAAAGTTTCGGATTCGTGTTTCCTTGATTGCGTAGGTCTCGGCAAAAAAAATCGGTAGGTGAAAATAATTTTTCCCTATCCTATTTTTAGGCTTTGCTAAGTCTTTTGAGACACGTGCCATCATACTGTTTTTTACCGCACTTTTTCGTCGTCGTTGCCCTGATTCCGAAAAAAAATTGTCAAAAAAATTTCGTGTCTATCATCTTACTTTGACTTGGGAAGAGTTTTGAGCCACTCGCCATTATAGTGATTTTTGACAAAAAAAAAGGAGCGCAAAAAAAAGAGGCGGAAAAAAAATTCAAAGTGTGCTTTCCCCTTGTTTACGTGCAGCACCGTGATTTTTTTAGTATTCTAGGCTCGCATCTCTAGTACGGTCTAGCCTAGGACCAGCACAGTACCGTCGTTAAGCGTTTATTCAACTTTGCAGCTCTGAATTGATTATTGCTGACCCTTTTTGCTACCATATTATAAGCCTTCTCAGCTCCACATACATCTACGTCGTGTGTTTGACTCTCTCTAGTAATCGCTTTATCCAAGCTTTGAGTGTTTTGACTACCACGGTTGCCGAGCACCACCTGCTGCTAGGTAAGAACTCGTAAGAATTTGAGATTTCCTTGATGGATTTGTGATGCCGCACCACCACCATTTTCTAGTAGTCTGTTGGATCATATTTTTTGTGTGTTTCTATTGCTGCTAACCATGCCAGAATCACAAGTCGACGAGACTGACTGGGAGAACATGACGAACAAGGAGTTGCATGATAAATTTTAGGAAATGATGGGTCAACGGGTAGAAGATGTGATGACCAGTTTTGACAACGCACTAGCGAGGATGGATGGCATTGATAAGTCAATTGACACCAAGTTGGATGCCAAATTCGGTGAAGTGCTTGCGCGTCTACCTCCCCCTGCAGCACCATTGCAACAACAACAACAACTACCTTCACGTCGCGAAACCGCCCTCCGCAAAGCGAGCCGTGTTGCTCTTAGCCTGGCTAAGAGGTTGGTGCTGCTGTTGATACTTATGTGGCTCCTGCTGCTGGTGAGGAGGAGGACGATTACGCGGGGGATTACGAGGATGAGGTTGATCAAAATCAGATTTACGTGCAACAACCAGCACCACAACTACCAGGTCGTCCACATGCAAATAATCGTAATGGTAGGGTTGCACCATACCCTCTGGTACGCGATCATGACCATCTCCCTAAAATAAAATTGAATATTCCACCATTTGAGGGTAGATATGTTCCTGATATATATCTTACTTGGGAGTTAGAAACTGAACAACGTTTTACATGTTTAAAATATCCCGAGGATAGACGTGTTGCTGCTGCTCTTTGTGCTTTCACTAGTTTTTCTTGTGTGTGGTGGTCTGAATATTGTAGATTACATCCCGATAATATTCCAACTACTTGGGCTGCTTTGAAAACTGCTATGCGTACTCGTTGGGTTCTACCATATTATCAACGCGAATTACTTCAGAAATTGCAGTGTTTAAGACAAGGAAAAAATTATGTAGACGAATATTATCAAGAATTACAAACTGTCCTGATTAGATCTGGTATTGTTGAGGACAATGAGGCTATGATTGCACATTTTATGGGTGGTTTAAATAGAGAGATTCAGACAATTCTAGAGTATAAGGAGTATAATAATATCACTCGTTTATTCCATCTTGCTTCCAAAGCTGAACGTAAAGTGCAGGATCGACATGCCTTGGCACGGACTAATTTTTTTGTAGGTCGACCTTCATCATGGACACCGCGTGCATCATCTACTTCGACACGTCCGACTGCATCACCGCCTACTTCATCCGTCAATTCTAGCCGTGATAAAAGCAAACAGGCACCACCACCATCAACCAGGAGTACACCTTCCGGTCCTGCGCAGAGCTCTTCTTCATCCATGGCATCCAATGGGCCAACTCATGGAGTTATATGTCATCGTTGCATTGGTCGTGGTCACTATGTGAGCAAATGCCCATCGCAGCATGACCTGATTGCTACTGAGGATGGTAGTTATGAGTCCGCTAGTGACTATGATGAGGAGATTTTGGCTCTTATTACACGTGAAGAAGACGGTGGAGATGATTCTGAAAATGAGACGCAATACATGGCTCCTGAAGACGCTGACAGGTATGAATGTTTAGTTGCTCAACGTGTTTTGAGTGTGCAGGTCACACAAGCGAAGCAAAATCAGAGGCATAATTTGTTCCATACAAAGGGAGTTGTGAAGGAACGTTCTGTTCGCGTCATCATAGATGGAGGGAGCTGCAACAACTTGGCTAGCATGGAGATGGTGGAGAAGCTATCTCTCACCACAATACCACATCCACATCCTTACTACATCCAATGGTTCAACAACAGTGGCAAGGTTAAGGTAACACATACTGTTCGTGTGCATTTTAGTATCTCCACATATGCTGATTATGTTGATTGTGATGTGGTACCCATGATAACATGTTCATTATTACTTGGTAGACCATGGCAATTTGATAAAAATTATGTACACCATGGTAGAAACAATCAGTATACTCTTGTTCATAAGGATAAACGTATTACTTTGCTTCCTATGTCTCCTAATTCCATTTTGAAAGATGATATTAATAGATCTAATAAAGCAAAACAGGAGCAATATAAGAGTGAAAATCAGATTGTGGCAAAAGAATTTGAGCAACAAATGAAGACTGATAACACACTATCATCTCATGTTGCATCTGAAATTAAATTAAAAAGTGTATGTTTACTTGCCACCAAATCTGATATTGCTGATCTAGATTTAAGCAAATCTGTTGGCTATGCTTTTGTGTGCAAAGAGGCATTATTTTCATTCGAGGATGTGCCTTCCTCTTTGCCTCCTGCTGTCACTAACATTTTGCAGGAGTTCGCCGACGTCTTTCCACAAGACGTGCCACCGGCATTACCACCAATTCGAGGGATTGAGCATCAGATTGACTTAATTCCCGGTGCATCGCTACTCAACCGCGCACCATACCGTACCAATCCAGAGGAGACGAAGGAGGTTATACGTCATGTACAGGAGCTACTCGACAAAGGTTATATACGCGAATCCCTTAGTCCTTGGGCTGTTCCAATTATTCTAGTGCCGAAAAAGGATGGTACGTCGTGTATGTGTGTTGATTGTAGAGGCATTAATAATATTACTAATCGTTATCATCATCCTATTCCTAGGCTAGATGATATGCTTGATGAATTGAGTGGCTCTACAATATTCTCCAAAGTTGATTGGCGTAGTGGATACCATCAAATTCGTATGAAATTGGGAGATGAATGGAAAACAACATTTAAAACTAAGTTTGGATTATATGAGTGGTTAGTCATGCCTTTTGGGTTAACTAATGCACCTAGTACTTTCATGAGATTAATGAGTGAAGTTTTACGTGCTTTCATTGGACGATTTGTGGTACTATACTTTGATGATATATTGATTTATAGCGGATCTTTGGAGGAATATTTGGAACATTTACGTGTTGTTTTTATTGCTCTACGTGATGCACGTTTGTTTGGTAACCTTGGAAAGTGCATCTTTTGCACCGACCGAGTGTCTTTTCATGGCTATGTTGTTACTCCACAGGGAATTGAGGTTGATAAAGCCAAGATTGAAGCTATTGCGAGTTGGCCGCAGCCCAAAACGGTCACACGCGTGAGGAGTTTCCTTGGCCTCGCTAGATTCTATCAGCGTTTTGTGAGAGATTTCAGCACCATTGTTGCACCTCTCAATGAGCTTACAAAGAAGGATGTGCCTTTTGTTTGGGGTACTGCATAGGAATAAGCATTCACGGTATTCAAAGATAAGTTGACACATGCTCCTTTACTCCAACTTCCTGATTTTAATAAGACTTTTGAGCTTGAATGTGATGCTAGTGGAATTGGGTTAGGAGGTGTCTTATTACAAGATGGTAAACTGCTTCATACTTTTATGAAAAATTGAGTAGGCCTAGTCTGAATTATTCTACTTATGATAAGGAATTATATGCTCTTGTTCGGACTTTGGAAACATGGCAACATTATTTATGGCCCAAAGAATTCGTTATACATTCTGATCATGAATCTTTGAAGCACATTAAAAGTCAAGCAAAACTGAACCATAGACATGCTAAATGGGTTGAATTCATATAGACTTTCCATTATGTTATTAAACACAAGAAGGGAAAAGAAAATGTTATTGATGATGCATTGTCTCGTCGTTATACTATGCTTTCACAACTTGACTTTAAAATATTTGGTTTGGAGACCATCAAAGATCAATATGTGCAAGATGCTGAATTTAAAGATGTATTGCAGAATTGTAAAGAAGGGAGAACATGGAACAAGTTCGTCGTTAATGATGGATTTGTGTTTCGTGCTAACAAGCTATGCATTCCAGCTAGCTCTATTCGTCTTTTCTTGTTGCAGGAGGCGCATGGAGGAGGATTAATGGGACACTTTGGCGTGAAGAAGACAGAGGACGTACTTGCTACACATTTCTTTTGGCCAAAGATGAGATGGGATGTTGAGCGTTTTGTTGCTTGTTGCACTACATGTCAAAAACCTAAGTCACGACTCAATCCTCATGGTTTATATATGCCTTTGCCTGTCCCTAGTGTTCGTTCGGAAGATATATATATGGACTTTGTTTTGGGTTTACCTCGAACAAAGAAGGGGAGGGATAGCATATTTGTTGTCGTGGATAGGTTCTCGAAGATGGCACACTTTATACCATGTCATAAAAGAGATGATGCTGCTAATGTTGCTGATTTGTTCTTTCGTGAAATTATTCGCTTGCATGGTATGCCAAATACTATTGTTTCAGATCGTGATACTAAATTTCTTAGCCACTTTTGGAGATGTTTATGGGCTAAGTTGGGGACTAAACTGCTTTTTAGTACTACTTGTCACCCCCAAACTGATGGACAAAGTGAAGTAGTCAACATAACTTTGTCTACTATGCTTAGGGGTGTTTTGAACAATAACAAGAAAATGTGGGAAGCATGCTTTCCTCATATTGAATTTGCTTATAATCGTTTGTTGCATTCTACTACTAAGATGTGCCCTTTTGAAATTGTCTATGGTTTCCTACCTCGTGCACCTATTGATTTGTTGCCTCTTCCATCTTCGGAGAAGGTTAATTTTGATGCTACATAACGTGCTGAATTGATCTTAAAAATGCATGAGTTAACTAACAAAAATATTGAGCGCATGAATGCTAAATATAAACTTGTTGGAGATAAGGGTAGAAAACGTGTTGTCTTTGCACCTGGAGATCTTGTTTGGTTACATTTGCGTAAGGATAGGTTTCCTAATTTGCGCAAGTCAAAGCTAATGCCACGTGCTGGTGGTTCTTTCAAGGTGTTAGAGAAAATAAATGATAATGCATATAAACTTGAGTTGCCTGCAGATTTTGGTGTTAGTCCCACATTTAACATTGCAAATTTGAAGCCTTACTTGGGTGAGGAAGATGAGCTTCCGTCGAGGATGACTTCAATTCAAGAAGGGGATGATGATGAGGACATCACTAACAAGGTTACACCCTCAACCCAAACTGACACATATACATGACCAATTACTAGAGGTCGCGCACGCCAATTAAATTATCAGGTACTTTTGTTTCTTGGTAATGATTCTAATGTTCATGAGAATATGATGCTGCCTAAATTGGATATATTTGTCTTGCTTACAAATGAAGGGCCTAGCTTGGACAAGAAGGATGAACATTGGAGTAAGATCAGGCATGGAGATGATGGCATGCGCAAGGGGAACAAGAACGGAGTTACAAGTGATGATTTCAGGACTTTGAAGGCACCATAATGAGTGCGTGAAGCCTTGGACGAAATATACAAGATGCCACTTCATAAATTTCGTCCAGATGCTATTATAGGTGATGCGTCACCTTATTATTGGGCCAGGCCCATGTAATTTCGAAATACTTGAGTATAGGCTGTTTTTAGAGTCCGTATGTGTGGGGAAACAAGAGTTAGGGTTGGTTTTGGACCCCTCTGCCAAGGGCCACGAAATTCCCCCCTCTTCCCCCCATATATATAGCCCTTAGGGCGTCGTTTAGACTTTGGGTTTTGTTTAGATTAAAGTTCGCCATAGCTGCAACTTAGCGTACTTCGTTTGTGTTCAACGACCAGACAAAGATGTCACAGAACCCCACTTTGATCAGTAAAGCTTTCCTATTATATTCGCAATATCCAGATTGCAATCTTAGTTCCTTGCTTGTTCTTTGTTTGCTTGCAGGAAATAGACCCTCGTGGCCAGGATGATCGTGCTCTGGCGTGGTCAATATCCTCTCGGAGTTGGTTTAGTGATTGCTAAGGCGCGACGTCCTCGCACGTTCGTAGTCAGATCGTCAAAGTCTACTCCACCGAAAACGATGGCCACCATCTCATCGAAAGACGGGACACCTTTGCCTCTATCATGTAGACAGGTCGCACCAGGATGTCAATGATGCCACGCCTTTGGCCACAGGCAGGCAAGTCTAGGCACCCTGGTTCCTAGTACATCGACAGTAGCCCCTGGGCTCAAGGCGCGCTCATACTTGGCTTCATGGTGAAGCCAAATGCCATTGGCGAAGCGCCGCTGGGCCCCAAACGGTTGTGGCCCTGGCTTGACGTGTGGCGCTTGACGGGATGTGGGCGCCTCCGCTTCCCCATGCCGCCTCAGAAACAACAAGGATTTGACAAAAGCATGGCACCCATAGCGGGGTCATCATTTCCTTCAGCCTCACTTCAGATCCCTTTTCTCTCAACCGAACGCACCTCCAGATCCAAACAAGCTCTCTCCCTCTCCCTTCTGCAACTCCGGTGCCATTGAGCTCGCCATTGGTTCCCAAGAAGACGAAAGCCATGGCGTCCATCGCGAGCTCCCCATCCACTCCTGCGTCTGCACTCGGTGTTTCCTCCGTCATCGAGGAGGGGCACCTCGCCCCCGTGCTCCCATACACGATGGGTGAGGAGAATGAGTGGAAGGAGACCTTGATCTAGTCCAGCTCCGCAGAGCAGCGGACCCTGGCATGGCCAGTTTACCCCTTCTTCCTCCATAACACCTTCGTGGGGCTCATTCCCCCTATTTCAGAGTTCTTCACCGCCATCCTTGACCACTACCAGGTTCATGCCCTGCACTTCCAACCCCTCTCCATCCTTCTCCTGATCTTCGCCTTTTACTGCAAGGCTTTTGTGGGCGTGAGGCTCTCCATACCCCTTCTTCGACACTTCTCCTCACTGCAACTGCACGACCCAACCCAGCGCTTTGGATGCGTGTCCTTTGTCATGGTCCACATGAACAACTTGCTCATGAGGGTCGGGAAGAAAGTGGAGAACTTCTGGCGCCGCTAGGTCTTCATGGACGTCAAGGGTCTCAACGCGCGGTTGGAACTGCCAACCCAGCTGCCGGAGAAGCTCGATAGGTGGGGTCACGAGAAGCTCAGTGACCCCCAAGCTGCGCCCGTTTTCAATAGGATGACATCGGACATGGACGCCAAGGTGCTGAAGGGGGCATGCTCGTGAAAGATTTCATCGGATAGCGCTTGGCTCCACTCCAGTCGCACAGGCGCCCAATGTGAGAGCTCAAGGGCGTGCAGGACGACATCAGGCTGCGCCCGGGAGACCTGACGGACGAGGAGCTAGACAAGGCCATAAGCGTCCTGCTCGAGGGCGAGCCTGGGGACCTCCAGGAGGCCTACATCCCGTTGTAGTGCCGTGCTCACAGGGAGGCAGTGGTTGCCGCCATGCCTTTCTTCAACGAACTGTGGCTCGCGTCCCCTTGGCCCCACAACTCCCAGGAGTGCTGACGGAGAGGATCATGGGGACTGAGAGGCGACCGAGGATGACGTGTGGGAGATCTTCCCCCCATTACAAAGCGAGCTTCTCCGTGGCTTCTCCGACGACGACGGCGCCGACGAGCCCCCGGCCGTGGAGTCCCCGCGCACCTCCGTGGTCCTCACAAGGTCAGGGACCACTCACCTGGCCCAGCAAAGGGCATGCCAGGTGACTCCAAAGAAGAAAGGGGTAGCACCCCCTTGATGTCGCTTGAGATGCGTCAGTGTTTCCCCAAGGAATAGGCGATGATGCAGCACAACAATCGTAAGGTATTTCCCTCAGTGATGTGACCAAGGTTATCGAACCAGTAGGAGAACGAAGCAACACTATGCAAACGCTACCTACACATAAAGAACAAATACTTGTAAGCTGGCGCGTTAAAGGGGTTGTCAATCCCTTTCGGGTAATGATGCCAAAAAGTGACGTAGGGATGGGATAAAATTGTGGTAGATTGAAAGATGCAAATAAGAGCAAATATAACGCAGCAAGGTATTTTTTGGTTTTTGATAATATAGATCTGAAAATAAAAGTTGCAAATAAATAAAAAGGTATATGGAAATATAGATCTGAAAGTATATGATTGGAAAATGGACCCAGGGCCGTAGAATTCACTAGTGGCTTCTCTCAAGAAAATAGCACGTGGTGGGTAGATAAATTATTGTTGGGCAATTGATAGAAAAGCAAATAATTATGACGATATCCAAGACAATGATCATGTATATAGGCATCACGTCCATGATTAGTAGACCAACTCCTGCATGCATCTATGACTATTACTCCACACATCGACCGCTATCCAGCACGCATCTAGTGTATCAAGTTCATGGAAAACGGAGTAATGCAATAAGAACGATGACATGATGTAGATAAGATCTATTCATGTAGGAAAAGACCCCATCTTTTTATCCTTAATAGCAATGATACATGCGTGCCTTGCTGCCCCTTCTGTCGCTGGGAAAGGACATCGCAAGATCGAACCCATTACAAAGCACTTCTTTCCTTTGCAAGATAAATAGATCAAGTTGGCCAAACAAAATCCAAATATTGGAGAAGAAATACGACACTATAATAGTCAAGAATGGATATTAAATCAAGGAAAATCTAATCATAAATTCATCATTCATCGAACCAACAAACACACCGCAAAGTGATTATTACATGAAATAGATCTCCAAGAGACCATTGTATTGAGATACAAAGAGAGAAGAAGCCATCTAGATACTGCCTACGAACCTGTAGGTCTGCGGTAAACTAGTCATGCATCATCGGAGAGGCACCAATGACGATGATGAACCCCTCCGTGATCGTGTTCCCCTCCGGCGGAGTGCCGGAAAAGGGCTCTAGATTGGATATGGTGGTTCTGGAACTGGCGGTGGCCGGAACAAAATTTGGTCGACTCCTCTAGGGTTTTTGGAATATTGGAGTATTTAAAGACGAAAGAGGCGGTTCGGGAGGCCACCGAGGTGGGCACAACCCACCTGGGCATGCCTGGGGGCCCAGGCGCGCCGTGGTGGGTTGTGACCCCCTCGGGGCAACCCCAGGTGCTTCTCTGGCCCATTGGATGTCTTCTGGTCCATAAAAATCCACAAAAAGTTCCGCTGGACTAAGTCAATAGGTTAGTCCCAAAAAATGATATAAAATGATTATAAAACATGCAAAAATGATAATATAATAGCATGGAACAATAAAAATTTATAGATACGTTGGAGACATATCACTCCTCAGGGCGACGCCCCTGCCCCACCAAGGGGCGGCGCCGCGCAGGTGCCGGCTACTGAGTGCCCCGCTCACTCCTCGGGCGCGACGAAGACCGCGGCAAGGAAAAGGGAAGGTGCCCCATCCTTCGTCAAGAAGAGGGCATACATCCACCCCGATGAGTAAGTATCTTACCTCGCTTCTACTTAGTATATATTTGCAATGTGCTCACAGTTCTCTCGTCTTGACGACCAAGGTGGGCGCCGTGGTGAAGAAGAGGAAGGAAGGAGACCAGGCTCGGGAGATGCTGCATCCTGCTGCATCCGCAGCGGCGTTGGCACAGGCGGTGGAGGTCATCCCTCGTCCTCTTGTGGAAAAGAAGGCCTCTTAGGATGTGGTGGCGCCGCTTCGGGGCGAGCCGGTCCCTGCGGGCCCACAGACTACAGAGTTGTCTATGCTTGTCATTGATGGGCAAGGTTCTGGACCCGCGGTAACCGTAGCCGACCTTTCCAGCGCCTCCGGTGTCACATCCCTAGTTAGCACTTGCATTAGGGTTAGTTGGTGTGTGCATCATGTTTACTTTTCAAAGAAATTTGAAATGGGAATGACAGAAACCCCAGCACCCCTCTCCTAACAACTAGGGTTTGCTAAAATATTTTCCAATGTACCCAAAATGCCCTTCAAAAATGTTCATCATTTCTGCCTTGGTCTTAAACCTCTGTCAAAAGTGGTGCACATTTTTCTAGGACACTCAAGGGCTTTGGATTAAATCATATGGTATTTGTATTTGGGCATTTAAATACTTTAAAATATTTTAAATGCTCAAATAATCATGAACTATAATGTTTCCTACTGTTCATATTATATACAGTGGGTATGACAAGTTTCATGAGTTATAAAAATGTTTTGGCATTTTTATTAATTGAACAAAGCTGCAAAAGAAATGAAACAGAAAAGAAAATAGGAAAAAGAGAGAGAGAAGAAACTTACTTGGCGCCCCACCCGGCCCACCTGCCGGCCCAGCCCAGCTGCCACTCCAGCGAGCTGCTTGGCTCGGCCAGGCAGGCAGGCAGGTGCTCGACGGTGACCGCACCTCACGCCACGCAGCTGTCCGCCGCCCTGCTTCCTCCCCTCGCTGCCCTGGAAGCCTGGTTCGGTCACACATGTCGCCCCCGACCTTGTAGACACCTCCCTCTCTCCCCAGCTCCTCTCCCTCGCTCTCCCCGCGCCATGGCCGACGCCGTCGTGCTCGCACCGTCGTAGAAGCCGCGCCCACCGTCGTCCCTGAGCCCCGCCTTGGTGTCCGTCGTCTCCGCCGTCCTCGACTGCTTCGAACAGGCCGAGCCCCGAGCGCTCGCCCGCCCTGGAGACGCCCCCGACCTCTTCTTCCCCAACTCCGGCCGCGAAGATCCCCCTCGCCGTCCCACTCAGCTCCGACCACCCCCGAGCTCGCTCCGGCGCCTGCTGCAACCCCTGTGAGCCCAGCTTCGTCCTCCCCCTCTCCGTTGGCTCTCTTTTGCCCTGGAACGCACCACACGAAGCTCACCTGCACGCACCGCCACCGTGCTCGCCGCCGGTGATGCTCCGGTGACCATTTGGTCACTGGCACCCGTCCATCACACTCACCGCAGTGCGTAGATGCGAAAGGTTCTACGCACGCATCGCCTAGGCCCCTGCAGCCGCATCTCCACACACGCCCAACGCCGGTCGCCGCCGTCGATCTTGTTGCCGTCGTCTCCAGCCACCCCAGGTCCGGCGACTACCACCATTCGACGCGCCATGACAAGAGCTTTCCAACGCGCCAAGCCGCAGCTCGAGCCGTGCCCCGTAGACGATTTCCGAAGCACGCCGCCGCACTTGGCCTCGCCGGCGTCACGTCGCCGACGGGTTTTACCTGTTTGACCAGGGGGTTGACTACCCCTGGGTCACTGACGTGTGGGCCACCTTTGGCTAATTAGTTAGTTTAATTAAGTTTCTTCTAATTTAATTAGTTAATTAGTTTAGTCACTGACCCGTGGGCCCAGGCCCCACTGACAGCTAATTAGTTTTAGTTTAACTCTAATTAACTTAGTTAATTAGCTGTGACACTGACCAGTGGGTCCCACTGGTCAGGTTTGACTTGGACTGGCCCTGTTGACTGACTGACGTCAGCATGATGTCATGCTGACGCAGTAAAGGTTTTTCTGGGATTTTTTAGATTAAAAATAATTCAGGAAATTCCAGAAAATACCCAAAACTTCTAAAAATCATATAAAATCAACCATAGCTCAGATGGAAAAGATTTATATATGAAAAATGATCAGAAAAATCCAATCTTTCTAATGGCACTGGTTTCATGCATGTTTGAACAAGTTAACTTGCTGTATACATCAAAAACATGATAATGCACTTCAATTTGAATCTTTGATTCAAATAGGTTCAAACCCTTCAGGTTTTAGTTGCATTAGCCAACACACATGCATCTTGCCATGTCATGAGCATGCATCATATTGTTGCATTTGTTTGTTAATGATTGTATCGCCGGTATTCTCTGTGTTAGGTCCTGCTCCCGAGGATACTGCTGCGTATCCAGTTGAAGAGCAGTACCCAACAACTACTTTGTCAGGCAAGCAATCATTGATCATTCCAATACAAACCAAATGTTCTCGCTCCTGCTCTCTTTTACTGCATTAAGGCAACAGCGTGTGAACTGCTACTTGTTGCGGTAGTTGAACCCTATCCCTTGCATGACCTGTCATTGCCACAGTAAATAGTTGAAACCCACTAGCATGTGTAGGAGTTAATTGAGCCATGTGATGTGTGATCCACCATGCTATTTGCTTATGTTGCCTGCTATGCTTAGAGTTATGTCTGGTCTGGTTCATCTGGGTGATGGATCAGAGTGAAATGATCATATCGATAAAGAGAAGGAAGTGTGGAATACGCTTGGTAAAGGTATCTATGAAAGGCCATGTAGGAGTACGTGGTGGGTTGTTTCATTGGAATTGTCCATAGGACCCGAGATCTGTGTGTGTGACCCAAGTTACAGTTACTACCACACATTGGTCCCTGAAATATGATCCCACTCGACTTATTGAATGCCCTTGTACTCTGTCCAGGAGTTGCAACTAGTTTCTGGTGTTTATAGTTTACTGGAGGTCGTGCACAGCGCTGACCCTCGGGGTGGGCTGTGATGCGACAGGTACGTGGCACGGTGTATCGGTTGCCCGTTTGGTGACTCGGGAACCCTGTACACATCGTTTGGGGCCGTGAGCGACACCCCGGCCGGATCTCCCCACGGATGGAACCCAAATAGGCGATAAACCTGGACGAGAGACTTGAGTGGTTGGTTAGGTCGTGGTCTACACCCGCGTCGGCTTTCGCTTGAAGTCTGCCGAGCACATGTCGTGTGCAGACGCTAAGTGGTGAAAACATGTGTGAAGAAGTACACCCCTGCAGGGTTATCAATCTATTCGAATAGCCGTTGTTCGCGGTACGGACTACTTGGTTGCTCTTACAGTTCATAGACAAGTTGATGGATACTACTAAAAGCCTCAAGATAAGTGTGAGTGCCGTGGATGGCCCTTCCGTAGGATGACGGAAGAGGACCCTCGGTAGTGTATTGATGTGGTGAGTAGTGGACTCGTGTTCGTAATAACATCTTGCAATCTGTTGAGAGTTGTAGTATAGGATAGCCAAGGTCAAAGCTGGCATTCTGCTATGAACTCCACTACCCCCCCCTTGATAATGTTGCATGTATGATAGGTTCTGTGGTAAGACTTGCTGAGTACCTTTGTACTCATGTTTGCTTAATAACTGTTGCAGAGGAGAACCCTGCCCCTGCTGATGGGTTCTACATAGACGTTGACGTCAACGAGTAGCTTGACACCCAGACTGAGATCTGGAGCTTGTGAAGGGCCTTGTAGATAGTCAGGCTACACCAAGCCTGTTTTATTTTCTAAGTTGTCTGTACTCAGACATGTAGCTTCCGGTTGTGCTTGTATGACTGTATGAATTGAGTGTTGGGTCATGTGACCCCTACCTGTATGGATATGTTATGTATGGCTCTTGGAGCCTTTTAAATAAAGTACTTTGAGTCATAGAGTTCTGTTGTGATGCAATGTTGTATTTGCACATATTGAGCATATTGCGTGTATGATTGAAATGCTTGGTATGTGTGGGATCTGACACCTAGTTGTTTTCCTTTGGTAGCCTATCTTACAGGGAAATGCCTCCTAGTGTCTCCAATGAGCCTTGGTAGCTTGCTACTGCTCGGAACACGTAGGCTGGCCGGCATGTGTCCTTCTTCGTTCCTGTGTCAGTCCCTTAGGGGAAATGTCACGCGTTGTTCCTTTAAGTCCATGTAGCTTGCTACGACTTGGGTTCATACGTTGATGACCGACACGTTCGTTGCTGGGTCATGGATGCCAGTCTTTGTAACTTATTGCCACTTTTGGTTTAGAACTAGCCATGTCGGCCCGGGTTCTCTGTCATATGGATGCTAGCGACACTGTCATATACGTGTGCCAAAATGCGCAAACGGTCCCGGGCCAGGTAAGGTGGCACCCGTGGGGTTACCGTACGTGAGGCCGCAAAGTGATATGACGTGTTACAGCTAGATCGGTGTGACTTAGGATCGGGGTCCTGACAGCGTTGGCATCAGAGCTGGACTGCCTGTAGGTTTCTCAAGCCAAACTGGTCGATGTTGAGTCTAGAACAATTCTTAGTTATATGTAGGGGAATTGGTTGTGGAAGGGAACGTAAGGCTCTTTTTACTCCTTTACCTTATGCCCTTCTGATCTGAGTCAGTCTATTCTTTCTACGGGGATTTAGGACTAGGCCTCTTATCCTTACTAGGTTCACGTGTTACTAATCCGTAGACTCTTAGGATTGTTGGTTTCAAGCCTCAGTTCAGTTTCTATCCTTTTAGTATGATGATTGTTGGACCGGAACCTTGATATGGATTGTTGAGTGGCTATGCTATCATTTGTATGATGTCTCAAATCTCTGTTTGAGCGTTTACAGTTGTTATGCTGCCCGATTTCTTCCAAAAACACTAATGCCTTTGCATTCTATCGTGTTTCAGATGTCTGGCTGCATCCCTCACCAAGTGGTTCGTTTGACTCGGTGCATTAATGTGCCCGGTCACACGGCCATGCTAGTTCGTGTGCTGACCGAGACCGGTTATCGCTGGTATCCTGAATACACCGTGGAGGAACAGTACCGGGATTTCAATCAGAGTCAGTATTTCTGCACAGTCCGGATATACCCCTCATATCCCGGAGCTAACGATCCCATCCATTGGTCTTATTCGATGGCAGTGCAGGATGCCGCTTATTCGATGATGACCATTCTCCGTGCTAGGCATGCCCTGTTGCTGAACACTGAGTTCTGTTACATGCCAGCCTCACTTCCCGGGGAGGAAGGCTACTACACTAGTCTGTATACTGATTCTGCTCATGAAGAGCCACTGCTTCAGACTACTGTTCAGATGTTGGAGGATAGGGACCATGAGGTCCGTGCCCTCCGAATGCAGCTGTATAACACTCGAGCCGCTCATTGGACTACTTTGACACGGCTTGCACCTGCTGTGCACGCCGGATATCTGGACATGTGGGATTTGTACCCCGTGCAGACTCGTCTGCCTGATCGCATGGATTGGCGTGACGTTAGGGGTATTACACCTCCATGTGGGTGTCGATTACCACCAGCATCGGGACCGAGGCCACAGCCATGCCCCTATGGTCCACAGCCTTCGAGTGCTCGCGAGTTCCAAGATCCGTCTGTTCCACTTCCAGGCTACGGTGGTAATCTTTACGAGGATTACTACGCGAATGTCTGAGCTAGGCTGTGGTTGTAGTAGTATTGTAGTAGTTGTATTTCCACAGTCCTGCGCGTCTTGTGGAATATGACGTAGTGTGTACTGAGTTCCGGAGGTGTAGTTAAATAATGTATAGGAGCTTGGAATGCCTCTGATGGGATGTATCGTCTTTCATCGCAGTTGTACTTTAGCCTTGGCTTGTACTAAAATTTGTATGGTGTGTATGACCACTGGTGTATATATAGCAGTTCCTATATTACCATGTCGTACGGATGAACATCTTTGCATTCCGTGTCATCCATTACATTCTGCACTTCTATGTCAAATTTTGCCATCCTTGTCTAAACCGTTGTTTTGTCTTCCTAGGATGGTCAACACTCGCAGCACTCCTGCTGCTCAGGAGCAGGGTGAGGCTAGTGGGGCTAGAGATGGGAATCTGCCCCAGCCACCCTCCTTGGCGGAAGTTATTCTTGAAGCAGAACGGAACAAGAGAGAGACTAACCGTCTGCTGGAACGCATAGAGCAGAACACTGTGTTCCGCCAGAGGAATGACGTGGTGTCAATCCACGATTTTATCAAGATGTGTCCACCGAAGTTCCATCACTCCACCGAACCTCTGGATGCTGATGACTGGCTACGTAGTATCACCCACAAGCTACACTCTGCCCGTGTGGCCGAAGCTGACAAGGTTATCTACGTCGCCTACCATCTTGAGGGCCCTGCCAGTCTTTGGTGGGAAAACTTTGAAGCTATGCGTCCTGCTGGCCAAGTCACTACCTGGGTTGAGTTCAGTGAGGCATTCCTTGAACACCACATTCCGGAAGGTCTCATGGATCGCAAGCGGGAGGAATTCTGCAATTTCACCCAGGGTCGTTTAACTGTGGATGGCTATAGTCACGAGTTTGGTAACCTGGCACGCTATGCACTTGAGGAAGTATCCACCGATGCCAAGAAGCAGGCGAGGTTCCGCAAGGGACTCAGCCCTGAACTCCGCCGAGATCTGCGTCTGCATGAGTGCACTTCCTTCCAGAAGATGGTTAACAAGGCTATCAGTGCTGAAACAGGCCAGACCGACTTCGAGGCCACCCGCAAGCATACTCGAGACTTTGGTTCCTCATCCGGCTCTGGCTCTCACAAGCGCCGTGTGTGGGTTCCTAACACTGCTCTGCCACCCAAGTACACACCGAGGCCATCCTATGAGGTGCCTCGCCCAACTCAACAGTTTGCACCTGCTAAGACCTATGGAGGACCACCTTCCAACTTTGCTCCACGCACCACCACTGTGACATGTTTCAAGTGTGGAGAACCGGGACACTACATGCGTGATTGTCCCCAGAACCAGCCAGGAAAAACCGTTGGCCGTGGTAAGCCAACCGGCAAGGTGAATTATGTCAAGCCAATCCCCACTGCACGTGGTCATGTCAACTATGTCTCTGCTGAGGAAGCTCATGAGGATCCTAACGTCGTCCTTGGTACGCTTCTCGTCAACTACCATCCGGCATCTATTCTTTTTGATACTGGAGCATCCCATTCGTTCATATCTGAGAGCTATGCTCGATTGCACAACATGACTTTTTGTGAAATGACTACTTCCATGGTTATTCAAACTCCTGGTTCAAAGTGGCAAACCTCTAGGGTAAGCCATGGAAATGAAATCCTTGTCGATAGACTTGTTTTCCTAGAATCTTTAATCGCTCTCAAGTCCTCGGACATAAACATCATTTTGGGTATGGATTGGATGAAAACTCATTACGCCAAGATTGATTGCTTTACTAGGACCGTTCAACTTACACATCCATACGGCAAGATAGTCAATGTCTTGACTCGAATGGCTGAGCGTCAGCTCTACTCTCTTAATGCCAGCCCTCTACCAGAACTCGAAGATATCCCGGTAGTCCGTGACTTCCCGGATGTTTTTCCAGAAGAACTACCAGGAATTCCACCTGACAGAGATGTCGAGTTCGTGATAGATCTTATCCCTGGAACTGACCCAATCTCTAGGAGACCTTATAAGATGGCACCACTAGAATTAGCTGAGCTAAAGAAACAACTCGATGAGTCCTTGCAAAAAGGTTTCATCCGTCCTAGTTCTTCCCATTGGGCTTGCCCCGTCCTCTTCGTCAAGAAGAAGGATGGAACGGAGCGGATGGTTGTAGATTACCGACCTGTCAATCTGGTCACCATAAAGAATAAGTATCCGCTCCCCAGGATCAACGACCTGTATGATCAGCTCGCTGGATTCTCAGTCTTCTCTAAGATGGATTTGAGATTGGGCTACCATCAAATCAAAATCAAGAACGGGGACATTCCTAAAACGGCTTTTGTTACTCGTTATGGCCAATATGAGTACACTGTTATGTCCTTTGGATTAACCAATGCCCCAGCTACCTTTTCTCGGTTAATGAATTCTATATTCATGGAGTATTTGGATAAATTCGTCGTGGTATACCTCGATGATATACTCATCTATTCCAAGAACAAGGAAGATCTTGTCGAGCATTTAAGGCTGGTATTGACGAAACTTCGAGAGCACCGCCTTTATGCCAAATTCTCTAAATGTGAATTTTGGTTGCCAGAAGTAACCTATCTAGGTCATGTGATCTCTGGCAAGGGTATTGCTGTCAATCCCGAGCGAGTTCAAGCCGTCCTTGATTGGACTCCCCTGAATCGGTCAAGCAAGTTAGGAGTTTTCTTGGCTTAGCGAGCTATTGCCGACGTTTCGTCGAGAATTTCTTTAAGGTTGCTAAACCTCTAACCGAACTCCTCAAGAAAGATAAGAAGTTTGAGTGGACCCCACAGTGCGAGTCCAGTTTTCAGGAACTGAAAAGACGCCTGACATCTGCACCTGTACTGGTACCACCAGATTTTTCCAAGGATTTTATAATCTACTGCGACGCCTCGCGACAATTGCTAGGTTGCATACTCATGCAAGATCGTCAAGTGATTGCATACGCATCTTGACAGTTACGTCCACACGAGGATGACTATCCTACTCATGATCTAGAGCTTGCAGATGTAGTCCATGCACTCAAAACATGGCGACATTACCTCCTTGGTAATCGCTGTGAAATCTTCACTGATCACCAAAGTTTGAAGTATATCTTCACCCAACCGGATCTAAATCTCAGGCAAAGATGTTGGGTTGAGTTGCTCACAGACTACGACTTAGAAATCACTTACACTCCTGGAAAGGCCCATGTCATGGCTGATGCACTAAGTCGTAAGTCATATTGTAACAATTTAATGTTACAACAAAGTCAACCACTTCTCCACGAGGAATTCCGCAAGCTTAACCTTCACATTGTTCCTCGAGGATTCCTTTCCACCTTGGTGGCGAAACCTACCCTTATGGATCAAGTTATAGCTGCCCAGAAGCGTGATAAAGGTATATCCCGACTCCAAGAGAACATTGCTAGCGGAGTTGCTAGAAGTTTCTCTATGGATGATCGAGGTGTAGTGTACTTCGAGAACCGCTTGGTGGTACCCAAGAACCACCATCTACGGCAGTTAATCCTTAAGGAGGCTCATGAATCTCCTCTCACGATTCATCCCGGTAGTACCAAAATGTATCAGGATCTACGCCAGAGATTCTGGTGGACTAGGATGAAGAGAGAAATCACTCAATTGATTGCTAACTACGACGTTTGTCGTCGAGTCAAAGCAGAGCATCAACGGCCTGCTGGCACCCTTCAACCTTTAGCTATTCCTGAATGGAAATGGGACAAAGTCGGTATGGACTTCATTACCGGTTTTCCCAGGACCAGGAAAGGTAATAATGCTATCTTCGTCGTTATCGACCGCCTCTCTAAAGTAGCTCATTTCCTGCCTGTTCGCGAGAGTATTACCGCTAGCCAGCTAGCAGACTTATATGTCTCTCGAATAGTATCACTTCATGGTGTGTCGTTGGAGATTAACTCAGACCGTGGAAGTCTTTTCACTTCACGATTTTGGGAAAGTTTCCAGAATGCTATGGGAACTCATCTCTCCTTCAGTACCGCCTTCCATCCCCAGTCAAGTGGTCAAGTGGAACGAGTCAATCAAATTCTGGAAGACATGCTTCGAGCCTCTGTCATTTCCTTCGGTATGGAATGGGAAAAATGTCTTCCATTTGCCGAATTCGCTTATAACAATAGTTATCAAGCCAGCTTGGGCAAAGCTCTTTTCGAAGTTCTATATGGACGAAGGTGTCGAACACCTCTTAACTGGTCAGAGACCGGGGAAAGACAATTCTTTGGCTCGGATATGATCCAGGAAGCAGAGGAACAAGTTCGCATCGTTCATGAGAGATTGAAAATAGCCTAGTCTCGCCAGAAGAGCCAATATGATAGTCATCATAAGGCTGCGACTTTTGAAGTCGGCGATAAGGCTTACCTTCGGGTTACTCCTCTTAAGGGAACCCATCGCTTCGGTATCAAAGGCAAATTGGCCCCTCGTTTCATCGGTCCTTTTCGCATTCTTGCCAAACGAGGAGAAGTTGCCTACCAATTGGAACTACCTCCGCACCTCTCCAGAGTTCATGATGTTTTCCATGTTTCTCAACTCAGGCGTTGCTTCTCAGATCCTATCCACGGAGTGGACCACGAAACGCTTGATCTCCAGGACAATCTCACATATCGAGAATACCCCGTTCGTATTCTTGATCAAACTGAGCGCACAACTCGACGCCACAATATCAAATTTCTCAAGGTTCAATGGTCACATCATTCCGAGAGTGAAGCTACTTGGGAAAGGGAGGATCGTCTTCGACTTGAGTACCCCACCCTCTTTCCGGAGGAACCCGAATCTCGGGACGCGATTCTTTTAAGTGGGGGTGAGTTGTCACATCCCTAGTTAGCACTTGCATTAGGGTTAGTTGGTCTGTGCATCATGTTTACTTTTCAAAGAAATTTGAAATGGGAATGACAGAAACCCCAGCACCCCTCTCCTAACAACTAGGGTTTGCTAAAATATTTTCCAATGTACCCAAAATGCCCTTCAAAAATGTTCATCATTTCTGCCTTGGTCTTAAACCTCTGTCAAAAGTGGTGCACATTTTTCTAGGACACTCAAGGGCTTTGGATTAAATCATACAGTATTTGTATTTGGGCATTTAAATACTTTAAAATATTTTAAATGCTCAAATAATCATGAACTATAATGTTTCCTACTGTTCATATTATATACAGTGGGTATGACAAGTTTCATGAGTTATAAAAATGTTTTGGCATTTTTATTAATTGAACAAAGCTGCAAAAGAAATGAAACAGAAATGAAAATAGGAAAAAGAGAGAGAGAAGAAACTTACCTGGCGCCCCACCCGGCCCACCTGCCGGCCCAGCCGAGCTGCCGCTCCAGCGAGCTGCTTGGCTCGGCCAGGCAGGCAGGCAGGTGCTCGACGGCGACCACGCCGCGCGCCACGCAGCTGCCCGCCGCCTTGCTTCCTCCCCTCGCTGCCCTGGAAGCCTGGTTCGGTCACACATGTCGCCCCCGACCTCGCAGACACCTCCCTCTCTCCCCAGCTCCTCTCCCTCGCTCTCCCCGCGCCATGGCCGACGCCGTCGTGCTCGCACCGTCGTAGAAGCCGCGCCCACCGTCGTCCCTGAGCCCCGCCTTGGTGTCCGTCGTCTCCGCCGTCCTCGACTGCTTCGAACAGGCCGAGCCCCGAGCGCTCGCCCGCCCTGGAGACGCCCCCGACCTCTTCTTCCCCAACTCCGGCCGCGGAGATCCCCCTCACCGTCCCGCTCAGCTCCGACCACCCCCGACCTCGCTCCGGCGCCTGCTGCAACCCCTGTGAGCCCAGCTTCGTCCTCCCCCTCTCCGTTGGCTCTCTTTTGCCCTAGAACGCACCGCACGAAGCTCACCTGCACGCACCGCCGCCGTGCTCGCCGCCGGTGATGCTCCGGTGACCATTTGGTCACTGGCACCCGTCCATCACACTCACCGCAGTGCGTAGATGCGAAAGGTGCTACGCACGCATCGCCTAGGCCCCTGCAGCCGCATCTCCACACACGCCCGACGCCGGTCGCCGCCGTCGAGCTTATTGCCGTCGTCTCCGGCCACCCCAGGTCCGGCGACCAGCACCATTCGACGCGCCATGACAAGAGCTTTCCAATGCGCCTAGCCGCAGCTCGAGCCGTAGGATAGCAGAAACTTAATTTCCGAAGCATGCAGCCGCACTTGGCCTCGCCAGCGTCACGTCGCCGGCGGGTTTGACCTGTTTGACCAGGGGGTTGACTACCCCTAGGTCACTGATGTGTGGGCCACCTTTGGCTAATTAGTTAGTTTAATTAAGTTTCTGCTAATTTAATTAGTTAATTAGTTTAGTCACTGACCTGTGGGCCCAGGCCCCACTGACAGCTAATTAGTTTTAGTTTAACTCTAATTAACTTAGTTAATTAGCTGTGACACTGACCAGTGGGTCCCACTGGTCAGGTTTGACTTGGACTGGCCCTGTTGACTGACTGACGTCAGCATGATGTCATGCTGACGCAGTAAAGGTTTTTCTGGGATTTTTTAGATTAAAAATAATTCAGGAAAATCCAGAAAATACGCAAAACTTCTAAAAATCATATAAAATCAACCATAGCTCAGATGGAAAAGATTTATATACGAAAAATGATCAGAAAAATCCAATCTTTCTAATGGCACTGGTTTCATGCATGTTTGAACAAGTTAACTTGCTGTATACATCAAAAACATGATAATGCACTTATTTAAATAATAGTTTGAACTCTAATTTGAATCTTTGATTCAAATCGGTTCAAACCCTTCTGGTTTTAGTTGCATTAGCCAACACACATGCATCTTGCCATGTCATGAGCATGCATCATATTGTTGCATTTGTTTGTTAATGATTGTATCGCCGGTATTCTCTGTGTTAGGTCCTGCTCTCGAGGATACTGCTGCGTATCCAGTTGAAGAGCAGTACCCAACAACTACTTTGTCAGGCAAGCAATCATTGATCATTCCGATACAAACCCAATCTTCTCGCTCCTGTTCTCTTTTACTGCATTAAGGCAACAGCGTGTGAACTGCTACTTGCTGCGGTAGTTGAACCCTATCCCTTGCATGACTTGTCATTGCCACAGTAAATAGTTGAAACCCACTAGCATGTGTAGGAGTTGATTGAGCCATGTGATGTGTGATCCACCATGCTATTTGCTTATGTTGCCTGCTATGCTTAGAGTTGTGTCTGGTCTGGTTCATCTGGGTGATGGATCAGAGTGAAATGATCATATCGATAAAGAGAAGGAAGTGTGGAATACGCTTGGTAAAGGTATCGATGAAAGGCCATGTAGGAGTACGTGGTGGGTTGTTTCATTGGAATCGTCCATAGGACCCGAGATCTGTGTGTGTGACCCAAGTTACAGTTACTACCACACATTGGGCCCTGAAATATGACTCCGCTCGACTTATTGACTACCCTTGTACTCTGTCCAGGAGTTGCAACTAGTTTCTGGTGTTTATAGTTTACTGGAGGTCGTGCACAGCGCTGACCCTCGGGGTGGGCTGTGATGCGACAGGTACGTGGCACGGTGTACCGGTTGCCCATTTGGTGACTCGGGAACCCTGTACACATCGTTTGGGGCCATGAGCGACACCCCGGCCGGATCTCCCCACGGATGGAACCCAAATAGGCGATAAACCTGGACGAGGGACTTGAGTGGTTGGTTAGGTCGTGGTCTACACCCACGTCGGCTTTCGCTTGAAATCTGCCGAGCACATGTCGTGTGCAGACGCTAAGTGGTGAAAACATGTGTGAAGAAGTACACCCTTGCAGGGTTATCAATCTATTCGAATAGCCGTTGTTCGCGGTACGGACTACTTGGTTGCTCTTACAGTTCATAGACAAGTTGATGGATACTACTAAAAGCCTCAAGATAAGTGTGAGTGCCGTGGATGGCCCTTCCGTAGGATGACGGAAGAGGATCCTCGGTAGTCTATTTATGTGGTGAGTAGTGGACTCGTGTTCGTAATAACATCTTGCAATCTATTGAGAGTTGTAGTATAGGATAGCCAAGGTCAAAGCTGGCATTCTGCTATGAACTCCACTACCCCCCCCCCCCCTTGATAATGTTGCATGTATGATAGGTTCTGTGGTAAGACTTGCTGAGTACCTTTGTACTCATGTTTGCTTAATAACTGTTGCAGAGGAGAACCATGCCCCTGCTGATGGGTTCTACATAGACGTTAACGTCGACGAGTAGCTTGACACCCAGACGGAGATCTGGAGCTTGTGAAGGGCCTTGTAGATAGTCAGGCTACACCAAGCCTGTTTTATTTTCTAAGTTGTCTGTACTCAGACATGTAGCTTCAGCTTGTGCTTGTATGACTGTATGACTTGAGTGTTGGGTCATGTGACCCCTACCTGTATGGATATGTTATGTATGGCTCTTGGAGCCTTTTAAATAAAGTACTTGGAGTCATAGAGTTCTGTTGTGATGCAATGTTGTATTTGCACATATTGAGCATGTTGCATGTACGATTGAAATGCTTGGTATGTGTGGGGTCCGACACCTAGTTGTTTTCCTTTGGTAGCCTATCTTACAGGGAAATGCCTCCTAGTGTCTCCAATGAGCCTTGGTAGCTTGCTACTGCTCGGAACACGTAGGCTGGCCGGCATGTGTCCTTCTTCGTTCCTGTGTCTGTCCCTTAGGGGAAATGTCACGCGTTGTTCCTTTAAGTCCATGTAGCTTGCTATGACTTGGGTTCATACGTTGATGACCGACACGTTCGTTGCTGGGTCATGGATGCCTGTCTCTATAACTTAGTGCCACTTTTGGTTTATAACTAGCCATGTCGGCCCGGGTTCTCTGTCATATGGATGCTAGCGACACTGTCATATACGTGTGCCAAAATGCACAAACGGTCCCGGGCCAGGTAAGGTGGCACCCGTGGGGTTACCGTGCGTGAGGCCGCAAAGTGATATGACGTGTTACAGCTAGATCGGTGTGACTTAGGATCGGGGTCCTGACATCCGGGGCCGTGGGGCACCCCACTGCGCTCGTGCTGCCTTCTCCTCAAATCCTTGCGCTTGCGAACTGCGGCCCCTTAGTCAGGCCCGGGGCCTTGGACGAGGCCTACGTTGCACTTGGTCATCTCTGGGCGGACCTTCAAGATGTTGACCAGTGCTTCATGAGGAAGTGCCTAGGGCTTCCGTCTGGGTAGGTCCAGGCCAACTCTTCCATCGGGAAGGCCTGGAGTCGGGCTGAGGCCGCCAACGCAAAGAGCAGGAAGGAGGCCGCCGACACCAGGGCCTCTTGTGATGCAGCACATGCCGAGGCTGCGTTCGCCGTGAAGTGTTGCAGGGAGGTGGAGGAGAGCTTGAAAGCCCTTGATGTCGCTTAAATGCGTCGGTGTTTCCCCAAAGAATAAGGGAGGATGCATCACAACAATGGTAAGGTATTTCCCTCAGTGATGAGACGAATGTTATCGAAGCAGTAGGAGAACCACGCAACACTACGTAAACGGTACTTGCACACAAATAACAACCACTTGCACCCCGATGCGTTAAAGGGGTTGTCAATCCCTTTCGGGTAGCGATGCCAAAAAGTGATGTATGGATAGGATAAAACTATAGTAGATTGATAGATGCAAATAAAGGCAAATAAAATGCAACAAGGTATTTTCGGGTTTTTGCTAATATAGATCTAGAAATAAAAGAAGCAAATATAAGAAAAGGCAAACGACAATACGGATATGAGAATATATGATAGGAAAATAGACCCCGGAGCCGTAGATTTCACTAGGGCTTCTCTCGAGAAAATAGCATGCGGTGGGTAGATAAATAACTGTTGGGCAATTGATAGAAAAGCAAATAATTATGACGATATCCAAGACAATGATCATGTATATAGGCATGACGTCCAAGATTATTAGACCGAATCCTGCCTGCATCTACTACTATTACTCCACACATCGACCGCTATCCAGCATGCATCTAGTGTATTAAGTTCAAGGAGGAAGAATGCAATAAGAACGCTCACATGATGTAGACAATATTTATTCATGTAGGAATAGACCCCATCCTTTTATCCTTAATAGCAACGATACATGTGTGCCTTGCTGCCCCTTCTGTCACTTGGAAAGGACATCGCAAGATCGAACCCATTACAAAGCACCTCTTCACATTGCAAGATAAATAGATCAATTTCGCCAAACAAAACCCAAATATCAGAGAAGAAATACGAGGCTATCATAATAAAGATTGGATGTAAAATCAAGGAAAATCTGATTATAAACTCACAATTCATCGGATCCCAACAAACACACCGCCAAAAGTCATTACATTAAATAGATCTCTGATGGACCGTCGTATTGAGATACAAAGAGAGAAGAAGCCATCTACCCACTGCCTACGGACCCGTAGGTCTCTGGTAAACTACTCACGCATCATCGCAGAGGTGCCAATGAGGATGATGAACCCCTCCGTGATAGTGATCCCCTCCGCCGGAATGCCGGAATAGGGCAATAGATTGGATCTCGTGGTTCTGGAACTTGCGGCGGCTGAAACAAAATTTTGTCGACTCCCCTAGTGTTTCTTAAGGTAGGTGGTATTTATAGAGCGAAGAGGCAATGCGGGATGCCACCGAGGTGGGAACAACCCACCTGGGCCTGCCTGGGGGCCCAGGCACGCCCTCGTGGGTTGTGACCCCCTCGGGGCACCCCCCGAGGTGCTTCTCTGACCCATCTAGTGTCTCCTGGTCCCAAAAAATCCACAAAAAGTTCCGCTGCATTTGGACTCCGTTTGGTATTGATTTTCTGCGATGTAAATAAACGAGTAGAAAACAACAATTGGCGCTTGGCACTATGTTAATAGGTTCGACCCAAAAAATGATATAAAATGACTGTAAAATAATTGTAAAACATCCAAGAATGATAATATAACATCATGGAACAATAAAAAAAAATTATAGATACGTTGGAGACGTATCAGCATCGCCAAGCTTAATTCCTGCCTATCATGGTCATCACATAATCTTTTCTTTATAGCATGGACTATTGGACTTTTATATGGTTCAAAGCAATAATCTAGTTTTCACATGAGGACTTTAATAGTCAAGCATATCAACAAACAACTATGTCTTTTCAAAATATCAATACTAAAGGAAGTTATCCCTAGCCCATCATGCTCAATCATTGATCCATTCATGCAACGCATCCAAATATTAGCTACGTCCAATGCTCAAGTGTGATAATAGTGTTTTGTAGTTGCTGCTTTATAAGAGAAGATGGAGACTCAAGTAAAAATAAAAATTGCATAAAATAAGAGATAGGCCCTTCGCAAAGGGAAGTAGGGATTTGTAGAGGTGCCAGAGATCAAAGTTTAAATTGAGAGAAAAAATATTTTGGGTGGCATGCTTTTCCTGTCAACGAGAACGACTTAGAGTTCCCAACACTGTCCATGCTAGATATATCATAGGCGGTTCCCAAACATAAAATAAAGTTTATTCCTTTTTCCACCAAACTTTCACAAGCCATGGCTAGCCGTATCCACGGTTTCCCTCCATACCAACACTTTCCAAGAAATTTATTATTTAACAACATAAAGTAAATTTTCTTTTTCATTTCGGGACTAGGAATCCCTATTACCGCCATACTCTCATGCAATGACAAGTGAATAAACACTCATCTTGAGAATAACACATCTAGCATGAAAAATATTAGCCACCCCTAGTTGCTTCATGAGCGGTACGGGCACATAAAAGAGAAATTTATTTTGAAATTAGAGTTGGCACCAACAAATTTGCTTAGAATGGCATGGAAGTACCACATATAGGTAGGTATGGTGGACTCATTTGGCATAACTTGGGTTTTAGGATTTGGATGCACAAGTAGTATTTATACTTGGTACAAAGTGGAGGCTAGCAAGACGTTGAGAAGCGACCAACTAAGGCAAGAAAACATCATAAGAGAACATTAAACATAACTAACACCAAATAATGCAACACAACTA
The DNA here is from genome assembly GCA_902687465.1 of Secale cereale. Lineage (NCBI taxonomy): Eukaryota > Viridiplantae > Streptophyta > Magnoliopsida > Poales > Poaceae > Secale > Secale cereale. The sequence continues at coordinate 335,896,637 of LR738714.1, forward strand.
GGATGTAATTTCATTGCATGACTATTGACATTCATTCTTGCATAGGGAATCACAAACCTTAACATCAAAATTATTACTAAAACATAATTACTCATTAACATGGATCACATATCACTATCATAATATCTCAAAACTATTACAAAGAATCAAGTTAATTTTGTCCAATGATCTTCATGATTTTTTTTATTATATCCTTCTTGGATATCTATCACTTTGGGACTAGTTTTATATGTTGCTTTTGATAAGCTCAAACAAATATATGAGAAGAACATGATCATAATATTTCTTTCTCTCAAATTAATCTAAGTGAAGCAAGAGAGAATTTATTCAAAAATATAAGTAAAGCACTAGAGTAGTTACAAGGCTCTAACAAAATTAAGTGAAGCATTAGAGAAAGAATAGCATAATTTGGCTCTCCCAAATAGGTGTGTACAACATGGATACTTATTGAAAGTTAAAAATTAAAACAAGCAAAGACTCATATCATACAAGACGCCCCAAGTAAAACTCATAATATGTGACGAATAAAAATATAGTTTCAAGTAAAATACCGATGGTTGTTAGAAGAAAGAGGGGATGCCACTCGGGGGCATCCCCAAGATTATTTGCATGATAGTTCTTGAATATTATCTTGGGGTGCCTCGGGTATCCTCAAGATTAGCCTTTTGTTACTCCTTATTCCTTCATCCATCATGATCTCACCCTAAACTTGAAAACTTCAATCACACAAAACTCAAGAAAACTTTGTGACATCCGTTAGTATAACAAAACCAATCTTTACTCTAAGTATTGTGGCAAACCAATTCTTATTTTGTAATTGTATTATATCTACTGTATTCTAACTTTTTATGGCAAACAATCATCAAAGGAAACCATAGAATCATGAAAACAAGCACATAACACAACGAAAGCAGAATCTGTCAAAAACAGAACAATCTGCAAAGATGCGAATTTTGACCATACTTTCATCGCTCTAAAAATTGTGAAAAATTAGAATAACATGTAAATTTTGTATATATATAACGCCAAAAAATTCAAGACATTATCACGCTCCTGTAATCGTTAGAAATTCTATCTCTGGACGCAAAAGTTTCTGAATTTTCCAACACGATCAAATCAACCATCAACCCAATCATACCAAAGGTTTTGCTTGGCACAAACATTTATTCAAACCACAAAAAATATCAAACCAGAGGTATTATTGTGTATTTTATTGAAAACAGCAAGAAACCAAAAAGCAAAATACAAGTTGGGTTGCCTCCCAACGAACGATATCGTTTTACGCCCTTAGCTAGGCATAATACAAAGATCTCAAGTGTTGTCATCCTTATTTAATGTTCTATATGTTGCCCTCATTATAGATTCATAAGGCAATTTGATCTTTGTTATAGGGAAGTGTTCCATGCCCTTTCTCAAGGGGATTTGAAATTTAATATTCCCTTCTTTCATATCAATCCCTGCACCAATCGTAAGCAAAATGGTCTACCAAGTATAATAGGGCAAGACGGATTGCAATCGATGTCAAGAACAATAAAGTCTATGGGTACATAGTTCCTATTTGCAAGAATAAGAACATCATTGATCCTTCCCAAAGGCCTTTTAATAGTAGAATTCGCCAAATGTAAATTAAGAGAACAATCATCAATATTGGTAAGACCAAGAACATCACAAAGAGATTTCGGAATAGTGGAAACACTAGCACCCATATCACATAAAGCATTGCACTCATAATTTTTTATCTTCGTTTTGATAGTAGGTTCCCTTTCATCATGTAATTTTCTAGGGATTGATACTTCCAATTCCAACTTATCTTCTAAAGCTTTCATCATAGCATCAACAATATGTTTAGTAAAAGCTTTACTTCGTTCATAAGCATGAGGTGAATTTATATGAATTGCATCAAGTAAATACAATCAATCAAAGAGCAACTATCATAATTAAAGTCCTTGTAATCCAAAAGAGTGGGCACATCACTAGTTAAAGTTTTGACCTCTCCAAACCCACTTTTATCAATTTTCTCAAAAAGATTTTCACCCTCTGAATCATCGGGACACCTTCTAAGTAAAGTTGACTCTTCTTCAGTTCCCCAATTATCGAGTTGAACTTTACTAAACAAGGAATCAATAGAAGAAACACCTATCATTTTGAGATCTTCGCCATTTTTATTTTCTAGAAAGATTGGTTTAGCAACCATTTGATTTACTAACGTAGCTTGTGCATCGAATATTTTTCCTAACAAACTTTCGGTATAAGCATACTTAGATTGGAGATTGCAAACTCTCTACTAATATCATCAAGTTATTTTGGTATACCATCTAGCACAATAGAGTGTACTTTAAGTTCTTCGGTAAAATAATTGTTGTGGTCAAATTGCGTAGTCATATATTCCTTAGTACTTTTCTCAATCTCAAGCAAGATATTGGGATAAGGAACATTATAAAATTTCTGTTGAGGCATCATGACTACGTAAGCAAGATTGCAAGAAAAAACAAATATGATGGGAAAACGGCGAACGAAAAAGAGGGCGAATAAACATGTCAAATTCTTCTGAAGTGGGGGAGATGAAAATGAGAGGCAAATGGTAAATAATGTAAATTGCAAGGAGATGAGATTTGTTGATGAGGACATCACTAACAAAGTTACACCCATAGCCCCAACTGATACATATACATGACCAATTACTAGAGCTCGCGCACGCCAATTAAATTACCAGGTACTTTCATTTCTTGGTAATGATTCCAATGTTCATGAGAATATGATGCTGCCTAAATTGGATACATTTGTCTTGCTTACAAACGAAGGGCCTAGCTTGGACAAGAAGGATGAACATTGGAGCAAGATCATGCATGGAGATGATGGCATGCGCAAGGGGAACAAGAACGGAGTTACAAGTGATGATTTCAGGACTTTGAAGCCACCATAATGAGTGTGTGAAGCCTTGGACAAAATATACAAGATGCCACTTCATAAATTTCGTCCGGAGGCTATTATAGGTGCCACATCACCTTATTATTGGGCCAGGCACATGTAATTTCGAAATACTTGAGTATAGGCTGTTTTTAGAGTCCGTATGTGTGGGGAAACAAGAGTTAGGGTTGGTTTCGGACCCCTCCTCCAAGGGCCACGAAATTACCGCTCTTCCTCCATATATATAGCCCTTAGGGAATCGTTTAAACTTTGGGTTTTGTTTAGATTAAAGTTCTCCATAGCTGCAACTTCGCGTACTTCATTTGTGTTCAACGACCTAACAAAGGCGTCACAAAACCCCACCTTGATCAATAAAGCTTCCCTTTTATATTCGCAATATCCAGATTGCAATCTCAGTTTGTTGCTTGTTCTTCATTTGCCTGTAGGAAACATACCTTCGTGGTCAGGTTAATCATGCTCCGGCATGGTCAATAACCTCTTGGAGTTGGTTTAGCGATTGCTAAGGCGCGAAGTCTTCGCACGTTCGTAGTCGGATCATCAAAGTCGACTTCCTCCAAAACAATATCCACCATCTCATCGAAAGACAGGACACCATTGCCTCTATCAAGTGGTATCAGATTTCCAGGTTGCTCGGTGAGATTTTACAGTTTTTGTAGATTAGATCGAGTCTGTTCTTCGTACGTATAGTCCACGTAAAAGTCAAAACCAAAATTAGGGTTAGTTCATCATATCCGAACCAGTTTGAGCCTTCGCATAGTCTTTACAGTATTTTGCTTTGTTGAATTTGCAGTTGCATCATCGTGTCAAGTTGCTGGTCTTAGCGTCTAGTCTTTTAGAGTTTCGAGTTCTGGTCATTAGTTGTCACGCCGCCGCCGCAACATCTTCATCGCCACTGCCAGATACCACCACCGATCCGTATCCATATACCACCACCAATCTGTATCCATATACCACCTGCCCTGTCATATACCACCACCACTGCCATATTCTACCACCATATATCCATCACCAATCTGAGTTCTTTTTGTTTTAGATTGGTTTTCGAGATCCATCTAGTTTTCGTTTCATGTTTCCTTGCATGAGTAGGTCTCGGAAAAAGAAGTCCGGAGACCCCCGGGTAGTTTTTAGGCCAAACTTTTGTGAGTCTTTTGAGACACGTGCCATCATATTGTTTTTTCCGCACTTTTTCGTCATCGCTGCCCTGATTCAGCGAAAAATTGGTCAAAAAAGTTTCGTGCCTATCATGTTAGTTTGACATGGGAAGAGTTTTGAGACACTCGCCATTATAGTGATTTTCGCCCAAAAAAAGAGGAGAAAAAAAGAGCGCAAAAATGGCGCATTTTTTTAGAGTGTGCGTTTCCCTTGATTACGTGCAGCGCCGTGATTTTGTTAGTGTTCTAGGCTCGCGTCTCTAGTACGGTCTAGCCTAGGACCAGCATAGTACCGTTGTTAAGCGTTTATTGAACTTTGCATCTCTGAATTGATTATTGCTGACCCGTTTTGCTACCATATTATAAGCCTTCCCAGCTCCACATACATCTACGTCATGCATTTGACTCTCCCTGGTAATCGCTCTATCCAAGCTTTGAGATGTTTTGACTACAACAGTCGCCGATCAACACCTGCTGCTTGGTAAGAACTGATAAGAATTTGAGATTTGCTTGACGGATTGGTGATGCGCCACCACCACCATTTTCTAGTAGTCTGTAGGATCATATTTTTGTGTGTTTCTATAGCTGCTAACCATGGCAGGATCACATGTCGACGAGACTGACTGGGAGAACATGATGAACAAGGAGTTGCATGATAAATTTCTGCAAATCATGGGTCAACAGGTAGAAGATGTGATGACCAGTTTTGGCGACGCACTAGCGAGGATCGATGGCATTGAGAAGTCAATTGACACCAAGTTGGATGCCAAATTCGCTGAAGTGCTTGCGCGTCTGCCTCCACATGCTGCACAATTGCAACAACAACAACAACCAACTTCACGCCGTGAAACAGCCCTCCGCAAAGCGAGCCGTGTCCCTCTTGAGCCTGGCCAAACTGTTGGTGCTGCTGTTGATACTTCTGTGGCTCCTGCTGCTGCTGAGGAGGAGGATGATTACGCGGGAGATTATGAGGATGAGGTTGATCAAAATCAGAACTACGTGCAACTACCAGCAACACATCAACCAGGTCATCCACATGCAAATAATCGCAATAGTAGGGCTGCACCACACCCTCAGGTACGAGATCATGACCATCTCCCTAAACTAAAATTGAATATTCTACCATTTGAGGGTAGATATGTTCCTAATATATATCTGACTTGGGAGTGAGAAACCATACAATATTTTACATGTTTAGAATATCCCGAGGAGAGACGTGTTGCTGTTGCTCTTTGTGCTTTCACTAGTTTTGCTTGTGTGTGGTGGTCTGAATATTCTAGATTATATCCGAATAATATTCCAACTACTCGGGCTACTTTGAAAACTTCTATGCGTACTCGTTGGGTTCCACCATATTATCAACGTGAATTACATCAAAAATTGGAACGTTTAAGACAAGGAAAAAATTATGTAGAGGAATATTATTAGGAATTACAAACCTGCCTGATTAGATGTGGTATTGTTGAGGATATTGAGGCTATGCTTGCAAGTTTTATGGGTGGCTTAAATAGAGTGATTCAGACAATTCTAGAGTATAAGGAGTATAATAATATCACTCATTTATTCCATCTTGCTTGCAAAGCTGAACGTGAAGTGCAGGATCGACAGGCCTTGGCGTGAACTAATTTTTCTGCAGGTCGACCTTCATCATGGACACCGTGTGCATCCTCTACTTTGACACGTCCGACTGCGCCACTGCCTACTTCATCCGTCACTTCTAGTCGTGATAAAGGCAAACATGCACCACCACCATCAGCCAGGAGGACACCTTCCGGTCCTGCGCAGAGCTCTTCTTCATCCATGGCATCCATAGGGCCAACACATGATGTTATATGTCGTCGTTGCACTGGTCATGGTCACTATGCGAGCAAATGTCCATCTCAGCGTGTCATGATTTCTACGGAGGATGGTGGTTATGAGTCCTCTAGTGACTATGATGAGCAGACTTTGGCTCTTATTACATGTGAAGAACACGGTGGAGATGATTCTGAAAATGAGACGCAATACATGGCTCCTGAAGACGTTGACAGGTATGCATGTTTAGCTGCTCAACGTGTTTTGAGTGTGCAGGTCACACTAGCGGAGAAAAATCAGAGGCGTAATTTGTTCCGTACAAAGGGAGTTGTGAAGGAACATTCTTTTCGCTTCATCATAGATGGAGGGAGCTGCAGCAACTTGTCTAGCATGGAGATGGTGGAGAAGCTATCTCTCAGCACAAAACCACATCCACATCCTTACTACATCAAATTGTTCAACAACAGCGGCAAGGTTAAGGTAACATGTACTGTTCGCGTGCATTTTAGTATCTCTACATATGCTGATTATGTTGATTGTGATGTGGTACCCATGCAAGCATGTTCCTTATTACTTGATAGACCATGGCAATTTAATAAAAATTCTGTACATCATGGTAGAAACAATCAGTATACTCTTGTTCATAAGGATAAACATATTACTTTGCTTCCTATGTCTCCTGATTCCATTTTGAAAGATTATATTAATAGAGCTAGTAAAGCGAAAGAGGGGTAAAATAAGAGTGAAAATCAGATTGTGGCAAAAGAATTTGAGCAACAAATGAAGCCTAATAACACACCATCATCTCATGTTGCATCTGAAATTAAATTAAAAAGTGGATGTTTACTTGCAACCAAATCTGATATTGATGATCTAGATTTCAGAAAATATGTTTGCTATGCTGTTGTGTGCAAAGAGGCATTATTTTCATTCGAGGACATTCCTTCCTCTTTTGCCCTCAACTGTCACTAACATTTTGCCAGAGTTTGCGGACGTCTTTCCACAAGACGTGCCACCGGGATTACCTCCTATTCGAGGGATTGAGGATCAGATTGACTGAATTCCCGGTGCATCGCTACCCAACCGTGCACCATATCGTACCAATCCATAGGAGACAAAGGAGATTATGCGGCAAGTACATGAGCTACTCGACAAAGGTTATATACGTGAATCCCTTAGATCTTGTGTTGTTCCTATTATTCAGGTGCCGAAAAAGGATGGTACATCACGTATGTGTGTTGATTGTAGATACATTAATAGTATTACTATTCATTATTGTCATCCTATTCCTAGGCTAGATGATATGCTTGATGAATTGAGTTGCTCTACAATATTCTCCAAAGTTGATTTCCGTAGTTGATACCATCAAATTCATCTGAAATTGGGAGATGAATGGAAAACAACATTTAAAACTAAGTTTGGATTATATGAGTGGTTAGTCATGCCTTTTGGGTTAACTAATGCACCTAGTACTTTCATGAGATTAATGAATGAAGTTTTACGTGCTTTCATTGGACGATTTGTGGTAGTTTACTTTGATGATATATTGATTTATAATAGATCTTTGGAGGAACATTTGGAACATTTACGTGTTGTTTTTGTTGCTCTACGTGATGCACGCTTGTTTGGTAACCTTGGAAAGTGCACCTTTTGCACTGACTGAGTATCTTTTCTTGGCTATGTTGTTACTCCATAGGGAATTGAGGTTGATAAAGCCAAGATTGAAGCTATTGAGAGTTGGCCACAGCCCAAAATGGTCACACACGTGAGGAGATTCCTTGGCCTCGTTGGATTCTATAGGCGTTTTGTGAGAGATTTCAGCACCATTGCTGCACCTCTCAATGAGCTTACAAAGAAGGATGTGCCTTTTGTTTGGGGCAATGCACAGGAATAAGCATTCACGGTATTCAAAGATAAGTTGACACATGCACCTTTACTCCAACTTCCCGATTTTAATAAGACTTTTGGGCTTGAATGTGATGCTAGTGGAATTGGGTTAGGAGGTGTGTTATTACAAGATGGTAAACCTGTTGCATACTTTTCTGAAAAATTGAGTGGGCCTAGTCTGAATTATTCTACTTATGATAAGGAATTATATGCTCTTGTTTGGACTTTGGAAACATGGCAACATTATTTATGGCCCAAAGAATTTGTTATACATTTTGATCATGAATCTTTGAAGCACATTAAAAGTCAAGCAAAACTGAACCGTAGACATGCTAAATGGTTGAATTCATAGAGACATTCCCTTATGTTATTAAACACAAGAAGGGAAAAGAAAATGTTATTGCTGATGCATTGTCTCGTCGTTATACTATGCTTTGACAACTTGACTTTAAAATTTTTGGTTTGGAGACCATCAAAGATCAATATGTGCATGATGCTGAATTTAAAGATGTGTTGCATAATTGTAAAGAAGGGAGAACATGGAACAAGTTCGTCATTATTGATCAACTTGTGTTTCGTGCTAACAAGCTATGCATTCCAGCTAGCTCTGTTTGTCTTTTGTTGTTCCACGAGGCGCATGGAGGAGGATTAACGAGACACTTTGGCGTGAAGAAGGCGGAGGACGTACTTGCTACATATTTCTTTTGGCCAAAGGTGAGACGAGATGTTGAGAGTTTTGTTGCTCGCTGCACTACATGTCAAAAAGCTAAGTCACGACTCAATCCTCATGGTTTATATATGCCTTTGCATGTCCCTACTATTCCTTGGGAAGATATATCAATGCACTTTGTTTTGGGTTTACCTCGAAGAAGGAAGGGGAGGGATAGCATATTTCGTGTCGTGGATAGGTTCTCGAAAATGGCACACTTTATACCATGTCATAAAAGCGACGATGCTGCTAATGTTGCTGATTTGTTCTTTCATGAAATTATTCGCTTGCATGGTGTGCCAAATACTATTGTTTCATATTGTGATACTAAATTTCTTAGCCACTTTTGGAGAAGTATGTGGGCTAAGTTGGGGACTAAACTGCTTTTTAGTACTACTAGCAAATATGCCCGTGCGTTGCACCGGGAGAATCAAAACACACTTCCCTAGCCCAATAACCCAAGACAACATTCTGTTGCATCAGCCATGTAATGTATATTTTACCAATGGTCTTAAAATGCATGTACGAGATGCTACACTTCAATCATGAAATAATTGATTAATTTAAATATCTAAATGTCAGGACCCCGATCCTAAGTCATACCGATCTAGCTTGTAACACGTCATATCCCTTTGCGGCCTCACACACGGTATCCCCACGGGTGCCACCTTACCTGGCCCGGGACCGTTTGCGCATTTTGGCACACGTATACGACAGTGTGGCTAGCATCGACAGAGAACCCGGGCCGACATGGCTAGTTATAAACCAAAAGTGGCACTAAATTACAGAGACAGACATCCATGACCCAGCAACGAACGTGTCGGTCATCAACGTATGAACCCAAGTCGTAGCAAGCTACATGGATTTAAAGGAACAACTCGTGACATTTCCCCTAAGGGACAGACACAGGAACGAAGAAGGACACATGCCGGCCAGCCTACGTGTTCTGAGCAGTAGCAAGCTACCAAGGCTCAGTGGAAGCACTAGGAGGCATTTCCCTATAAAATAGGCTACCAAAGGTAAACAACTAGGTGTCGGATCCCACACATACCAAGCATTTCAATCATACACACAATATGCTCAATATGTGCAAATACAACATTGCATCACAACAGAACTCTATGACTCAAAGTACTTTATTTATGAGGCTCCGAAGAGCCATACATAACATATCCATACAGGTAGGGGTCACATGACTTAACACTCAAGTCATACAACCATACAAGCACAAGCGGAAGCTAACATGTCTGAGTACAGACAACTTGGAAATAAAACAGGCTTGGTGTAGCCTGACTATCTACAAGGCCCTTCACAATCTCAGAATCTCCGTCTGGGTAGCAAGCCACTCGTCGACGTCAACGTCTATGTAAAACCCATCAGAAGGGGCAGGGTTCTCCTCTACAACAGTTATTAAGCAAACATGAGTAGAAAGGTACTCAGCAAGTCTTACAACAGAACCTATCATACATGCATCTTTATCAACAAGGGTAGTGGAGTTCATATCAGCAAGCCAGCATAGCCGTGTGACCTGGCACATTAATGCACCGAGTCAAACGAACCACCTGGTGAGGTGTGCGACCAGACATCTGAAACACGAAATCATGCAAAGGCATTAGAATTTCTGGAAGAAATCGGGCAGCATAACAACTGTAAATGTTCAGAAAGGATTTTGAGACATCATATAAATGATAGCATAGCCACTCAACAACATCATATCAAGGTTCCGGGTCCAACTAATCATCATACTAGAAGGCTAGAAACTGAACTGAGGCTTGAAACCAACAATCCTAAGAGTCTACGAATTAGTAGCACGTGAACCTAGTAAGGATGAGAGGCCTAGTCCTAAACCCCCATGGAAATAATAGGCTGACTCAGATCAGAAGGGCATAAGGTAAAGAAGTAAAAAGAGCCTTACGTTCCCTTCCACAATCAATTCCCCTACATATAACTAAGAATTTTTCTAGACTCAACATCGACCAGTTTGGCTTGAGAAACCTACAGGCAGTCCGGCTCTGATGCCAACGCTGTCAGGACCCCGATCCTAAGTCACACCGATCTAGCTTGTAACACGTCATATCACTTTGCGGCCTCACGCACGGTATCCCCACGGGTGCCACCTTACCTGGCCCGGGACCATTTGCGCATTTTGGCACACGTATATGACAGTGTCTCTAGCATCCATATGACAGAGAACCCGGGACGACATGGCTAGTTATAAACCAAAAGTGGTACTAAATTACAGAGACAGGCATCCATGACCCAGGAACGAACGTGTCGGTCATCAACGTATGAACCCAAGTCATAGCAAGCTACATGGACTTAAAGGAACAACGCATGACATTTCCCCTAAGGGACAGACACAGGAACAAAGAAGGACACATGCCGGCCAGCCTACGTGTTCCGAGCAGTAGCAAGCTACCAAGGCTCAGTGGAAGCACTAGGAGGCATTTCCCTGTAAAATAGGCTACCAAAGGTAAACAACTAGGTGTCGGATCCCACACATACCTAGCATTTCAATAATACACACAATATGCTCAATATGTGCAAATACAACATTGCATCACAACAGAACTCTATGAGTCAAAGTAGTTTATTTAAGAGGCTCCGAAGAGCCATACATAACATATCCATACAGGTAGGGGTCACATGACCCAACACTCAAGTCATACAACCATACAAGCACAAGCGGAAGCTAACATGTCTGAGTACAAACAACTTGGAAATAAAACAGGCTTGGTGTAGCCTGACTATCTACAAGGCCCTTCACAAGCTCAGGATCTCTGTCTGGGTAGCAAGCTACTCGTCGACGTCAACGTCTATGTAAAACCCATCAGAAGGTGCAGGGTTCTCATCTACAACAGTTATTAAGAAAACATGAGTAGAAAGGTACTCAGCAAGTCTTACAACAGAACCTATCATACATGCATCTTTATCAACAAGGGTAGTGGAGTTCATAGCAGCAAGCCAGCATAGCCGTGTGACCTGGCATTGAAAACATACAAACCAAGGGAGTCAAGTAAAGGAAATAACATTGCATTCATTACCTAAGATAAAGTTATATTACAAGATGACTAGTCGCAGTTCTAATAGACTATTGTTCATAATATTGTTGGCAGCGACAAGGGAAGAAGAAAATAAGCAGCTCAGTCCGCGCGGCGCCCTCAACCCTCTTAATGCCGCCCACCTTGTCCACAATGGGTGCGACAAGGGCCTTGAGCGCCTCCTGATCAGCGTCCGGTGGCAAGGTCCTGAGAACGTTGGTGAGGCTGAGTCCTGGGTTGCGGAAGGCTACCTTCATCAGCACCTTTTGGAGGGCCCCCGCGTAGAGCCTGCGCGACTCGTCCGCCAGCTGCTTCGGGATCTTCTCCCGGAGTTGTTGGAGGGCCGTCGCCACACCCGTGAAGAATAGAGTAAGCTTGGCGCTGGGGTGGAGGCTCTCGTCGGTGGAGTACCCGAGATACTCCGCCCCCAGCTGCGCCAGCTCCGTGTCGATGTCCGCAGCGGCGTTGACAAGGCCTTCCGTCCAAAGCTCGACGGTCTGCCTAAAATTGTTCTGGGAGATGGCGGCGCTGTCCAGCAGCGCCTTCTCGGCCCTGATCTCCTCCTTCAGGGTCGCCTCCCGCTCCTTGGCGCCGTCCAGCACCTGGGTTAGGGTGGCCAACTTCAGCTCGAGGTCGGCGATGGAATCCTTGGCGACGGCGAGCTCCTTGCCCTTCTCAGAGAGGCGGACCTGCAGCTCGGAGTGGCTGTGGGCGTCCTTCTCTCGCTCGAGCTTGAGTGTGGCAACTTCCTCGCCGCTCGTCTTGACGTTGGCCTCCAGCTGCGCCACCCTCGTCTCCAACTCCCTCTTCGCGGTCTCGGCGGCCGCGGCAGCATCCTTCGCTTCTTGGAGAGCTTCGCCAAGCGACTGCTCGCGCGCGGCAAGCTCATCCTCGTGGCCGTCGAGGTTGACCTTCCGCAGCGCCAGCTCGCCTTCTCGCTTGGACAGCTCCTCGGCGGCAAGCCGTTGCTGCTCCTCCACTTCAGCCTTCTCCAAGATGAAGGCCTGCTGCGCCTCGGCAAGCTGCTCCCGCTCCTCCGCCAAGGACCGGAGAGCTACTTGATTGATGGCCCGGAGCTCCTCTGCGCGTTTCTCCAACTCAACTCCCGCCTTGGCGGCCAGAGCCTCACGGGACTCCAGCTTGGCCTGCCGGGCGCAGTACAGTGACAGCAGTTTGCGCAGCAGGCGCTCCTCCTCTGACTCGCCGCTGCTGCTGCTCGGCGCGTCGACAAGCTTAAGCCCGGCAGAGGCCAGCACCTCTCCGTCGAAGACCTCTCCCTCGACGGGCGCCCTGGACATAGACGCCCACGTGAGCTGGATGAAGACGTCGTCGCCGGCCTTTAGATAGGCGCTTGGCTCGGGCTTGTCGGTGTTGGGGGGCTGCGGCTGGGACGGAGGGCTCGACGGTCGACGTAGCGCCTGGCTCTCCTGGGGCCCCAGTGCCGTCAGTGCGATCGCCGGCCTCTTCGCCGGCTGCCGCGGCGGCAGCCCTGGCTGCCTCTACGGCAGCAGGATCGTCCGCGCCGGCCGTTTCCTCGGCAACGGCGGCGTCGTCAGCAACGACCTCCGTCCCCATTGGCTCGGCTACGGACGGGTCTGACGGAGGAAAAGAAAAGACAAACAGTCAAGCAAATATCCTAAAAGAAGAAATTCAGAAGAAGAAAAGCCAAGGGAAGCCTGAAGCAAAGGGGTTACCTGCACGGGCCAGCTCCTCGGTGAGGTTCCTTGCCGGGGAGCTCTCCCTCGGCGGCGTAGTTGTAGCTCCCGCTGGCGGAGGGCCGCTAGTGCCATCCCTCGCCGGAGAGCTCGCCCTTGGCGGAGTGTTCGCCCTCGGCGGAGAATCCGTCCTTGGCGGAGGACTAGCCCTTGCCGGAGAGCCTCCCCTTGGCGGTGTGGTCGAAGCGTGCGGCACGTCGGGGGCGGTCTCCTCGCGCTCCTGATGTTGCTGCTCTGCTTCTACACAAGTCAACAAACAAGATATCAGCAAGGATGGAAGACCCACGCGCGCCCGACAAGCGGAAAGTGAACTACACTTATGCTGGGGGCTACGCTGGGGGCTACTTTGAAGAACAGTCGCCGGGTCCGCCAAGCTTGTCTCAGGCGCGCCCCCTGCTGTCGCGGCGGACTCGTCCTCGATGACAATCACCGGGACCTTGGCCCTCTTCGCCGCCCTCTGGGCCAGAGTTCTGAAAAAGAGCAGGTTCAGAGTTAGGCAAAAGAGATACAAGACAAAGCAACAGAAAATTGAAGAAGTACAAGAACTGCGAAGATTTACTCTTCTTCCTCCTCGTCGGAGCTAAGCGCGGAGAAGTCAAAATCTGGCTCACGTGTCCCGGTGCGAGGAGGCGGAGGAGTGGGCTCCCTTGGCCGCTTGGCGGGAGCAGGGACGGTGGTCTGAGAAGACCCCACTCCGGTTGCCGCCGAAGCGCGAGGGGCGGCAGGGGCAGAGGCGCCAGTCCGGGAAGACCCCCCTCCAGCCGTTGTAGAAGCGCGAGGTGCTCCCGTGGCGGCCTTGCTTGCCGCGGTGGCGCGTGTCGCACGGCGCTGCAGCTGTCGGCCCGTCTGCCGCTCCATCACGTCCCCGGCCTTGCGGAGACGCCTTCGCAGAGCCGGGGGCTCTGCTGGTGGCGGCGAGCTGCCTGAGGACGAGGAAGAGGAGTCGCCGATCTCAAGTGAGCCGCTCGTATCCCCAACGGGCCCGCTCGACTCGGCGCCCTGCTCGGCAGGCCCGCTCGATTCGACGCCCTGCTCAGCGGGCTCACTTGTCTCGGCGACCTTCCCGGCAAGTTTCTCTGCTTTCAGAAACTCTTCCTGCTCGGCAAGGCTTGTCGCCTCCGCTGCCTCCGCCTCCTCCACTGTGTACCCAAGCTCGCCCGCGGCCGCAGCTGCCATTGCCTCCTCCAGTCTGGTAGCAATATATGCCATCTCCTGGTCAGTGGTGTCGCGAGTGAGGCCCTTCTTGTCGTCGGAGTCGATTGGCTGCTCCGCCAAGTTGTCGAAGAACGTCTGCACCGCTTCGTCGGAAGGCTCTTTCCAAGTGGTGTCGATCCCGTGGGAATCGCACAGCGGCATCACTGCGCGGATGCCGCTGAGTGCTGAGTTGTTGCACAACGGAACTACGCCCCTCGGCAACGTGAACCATTCGGGGTGGTCGGAGTCGTACTTGAACAAAGCCTGGAGCATCGCATTGAGCTCCAGGACAGTGAAGTTATAATTAAGGCTCGGGCGCAGCCTCATGATATCTGTTGCGTTCTCGAACTCCCAGGCGGCCCTCTTCCTCTCCTGCAAGGGGGCGATGCAGCGGCTGAGAAAGTCTGCTCCAACTGCGCCTACAGTCAGCCCGGCAAGCCTAAGGCGAAGGATCCGGGTAGTGGCGATCTTCAATCTGCTATCCTCCGGGGCCAAGTCGCTCCAGTCGTCACCGCGTACCACTAGGATTTGGCGCCGGGCGGTAAAGTGCTGCGGGTTATCCTCTACAATCCAACACCAATGGGCTCTCCACTCATCCCACTTACCGCGGAGCTCTCCCAATAAGTAAGCTTCCTTCTTATGGGTCCTAGAGATCCAAGAGATTCCGCTAGACAGAGGCTCTCCCCTCTCAACCCGAGGCGTGAAGTAATGGCGGAAAAGAGCTACATTTGGGAAGACTCCGACAAAGTTTTCACACAGATGTGCGAAAACAACCATGGTGAGAACGGCGTTGGGGGTGAATTCAAGGAGGTGGAACCCGTAGGTGTTCATTATGTTGCAGAAGAACTCAGAATAGGGCGGGCAGAGCCCGCAGTAGAAGAACAGAGCGAAGAATGCGTAGGCACTCGGGAACATCTGGCAGGCGATGGCCGGGAGTACCTTGGTGCCCGGATGCGCCTTCGTCTCCCTCGAACAGAAAAGGTAGAAGGAATCCCTCAGCTCCTTCGCGTCAAGCTTTGGCGGGAAGACTGCCTTCCTCTTCTGCATCGCCGCAAGCCGCTGCGCATCAACCGACTTCTTGGTCTTCCCCTTCTCGCTCTTCGGAGCCATGGCAGAAGCGGTGAAGGAGGTCGACGGCGCTGGTAGTGCTGGTGGCGACGGAGGGCGAAGCGCTGCTCTCTTTTGGCCTTCGGGAAGGAGGGGAGCGGCGGAGGTTTCTGAGAAAGGAAGAAGCAACGGGCAGATGGGCGAACTGCCCCTGTTTTCCTTGCTTATAAGGGGGAAGGGGGCGGACGTTCCGCATTTCCCATTAAAGAAACAGGCCATGGTCTCCCCCACGACGCCGCATTAAACGCGTGTCGTTAAGGGAAGGTGCGGTGGATACGGAGTGGGATACGGCGTGCCGCAGGCCGCGCGTGCTCGTGCACTGTTTTGGGCCTGGCCCAACAGCGCTCGGCACCGTGTCTGGCCCAGTCCCAGGGGCTCCTGTCGGTGTACTAAAGTAGGGGTACCTTAGTATCCCGAACTTGTGCACGGGCAGTTGCAGCGTCCCCGCGGCAAGGCTTGCCAGGCGACTGCCAAGATCCTCCGTGTTTCCCTTGGAGCCATTCAAGAACAAAATATCCAAGTCCAGAAGACGAGACCCCGGCAAGAGGAGCTTGCCGGGAAGGCCACTCAAGGCACAAAACCACTCAAGGCACAAGACCCTGGCAAGAGGAGCTTGCCGGGAAGGCCAATCAAGGCATCTTAAGGGACTTGCCACGACGTGCAACACGTCCCGGCAAGGCCCGGTGAGCGACAAGCTCCCGGAAGCGACAAGATAGCAACCGCGGCAAGGCGCTTGCCACGACAAGCTTCCACTTAGTACCCGCGCTCCAGCGCATCCACCCACGTGTCGCCCTGGGACCGTCCCAGGCGTACGTGGCGGAAGGCTGTGCAGCCTGGGGTACACGGTGGCAAGCGGCGATGACAAGACTACCGTCGTGGCGGACGGTGGCGCCCCTGACGGCCACTTATTGCACTATTTGGGCGACGGCGACGGGCATTTAATGCCCTTGTCCCCTGCCGTCAGGGTTAGGTATAGAACACTGTTCCAACTACTACTCTTTTTACATTTTTACCCCCATCTGTGTTGCCACCTGTCGGTGTGGGGACCCCGACTTAGAAGTCGAGATCACCGAATGCACGTGTACAGTGATCCCAGAGATCAATGCTCACTGAACACACAGAAGCTGAAACAACAAGAGTCTTACATCCATACAAATAGTCTTACACGAATTAAGGCTATTATGGCCAAGTCTTACATAGATAGAGCCTCACGGGCTGAATAGGAAATAACTCAAATAGCGGAAGTCTTCGATAAACGGGTAGAACCCATGCCATCTGCCTTAACCCTACAGGCATTCTGACTGGGATATCGTCCTAGTTCGCATGTTCGTCTCCAAAGAATTCTTCCTCATAATCCTGTTCTTCCATGCCTGGCCAATTAAATAACCAGTGGCAAGCCAATGAGTACTTTGAATGTACTCGCAAGCAACCCATGATGTGGTTCAAGTAACAGTGCAATTGAATAACAATGATCAATCTAGCAAGGCTAGAACAAATATTCTACCATCAAGTTTATGCATCAATAACCTCGCGTAACCTCGAAGACAGGTTACCGACATCAACATGAATATGATTCATCTCATCGAGTCAAGTCACCACCTTGAATCACATACACACGCATGGTTTCACAAACATTGGACGTAGCCCAAGAGCGGTTACCCAACTGTCCATGACCGTGGACACGGCTATTCGCATAGTTTGACACTCTGCAGAGGTTGTACACTTTACCCACAAGATCCGGGGAACTTCCGTGTCATCAATGACCCGCAGTACCTCAAGTACCCGGGGTAAGCACCCGGTCATTACCTTTCCTTAGACGACACTAACATAGAGTCCACTCGTTGGCACACGGCCCTCGGGTACAAACAATAGATCACGGGACTTGCCCTAATTTCAATGTCACGCGTACCCAAAGGGACCAACGGTGTGTCCGGTGCCCTGTAAAAACAGTCATGGCCGTCTATCCAAGCACGACCCCGTCCCGGGAAAGACCTCAAGTCTCCCCATCACTAGTAATGCGGGCACCATGTTAGTATCGACCTAAGTAATCAATAAAGCCCCGTCCCATAAGGGGTAGTGTGGTTGCACATGTATGGTTGGAATAACGGTCGCAACTTCAACCAATCCGTTTGAAAAACACACACACTTGCCTTGGCACACCACTTCGTCATCAAGTGGTCACCCAACTCATCATCATCATCTCCCTCGGGCATAAATGGCACCCGACGGGGTTTTATGCAAAGACTTCAACCATGAAGGTTCATGTCACTCATGCATCACTAATCATAACCACTAACCATATGCATGTCATCTAGCACATAGAAAGATCAAGATCATGTCATGCATCATATAAGCATCATGACCACCTATTGCATGTCATCTAGCATATAGCAAGATCAACAATAAAGCATGCATCATGTGGTGGTTCATCTAGGTTACCATCGTAACCCTAATCATCATGCATCGGAAAAAAACGGGTTCCGAAGAACAAGTGTATCATGGTCAAAGGGCTGCTTGCCTGGATTGGCTTGGTCTTCAAAGTCTTCAAATCCTTCTCCTTCTTCTTCCACAGCAACTTCGTCAAATACGGGATCTATACGTCGCATAATAACCACGGAAAAATAAGAATTCAAACAAAACAGAAAAATCCAAGTGCTCAGAAAAATGTCAACTCATTTTTGTAAAATACTAGAGGGATTACTAAGATGGGGAAAAAATCTTAGTTGGAGTTTTGGAGTTACAGAATGGAATATATTGATTTTAGAACAGGAGTATTACTGCCCAAATTTGAATTTAAATTTGAAAAAGTACAGAAAAGTTTCATGGATTTGAATGAAAGTAGTACCATTAAATAGGTTGGAATATTGCAAGATTTTAGGAGTTGGAAATATTTAATTTGGATCAATATTCTTTTCTGTAGAAATGTTTAAAACATCTACAAAAAAGAAAAAGAAAAAGGGGTCCTGTGCACTGGGCCAGAGGAGGCCACAGTGCACGGCCCTGATGGATCGGCCCGGCCGCACGGGAGCCTGCGCGCGCACGTCAGGTTTTCAAACCTGACGGGCGGGGCCCGTGGGTCAGCGGCACAGAGGAGGGGGAGAGAGGTGGGGGGATGACAGGCGGGGCCCGCCTGTCATCTCTAACCCCACGGCCACGGCGACGGCGAGCTCACCGGCGAGGATTCCGGCCACGGCGACGGCAACGGAGGCCAGGGATGAGTTCAGCGTCGTGTTGCGGTTGCTGTGGTGGTGGTGCGGCACGGCGGGGAGGTCCGGTTCACCGGCGGCGAGGTGGGATGGCGGAAGCTCGTCGGAGGGTGGTTGCTACGGCCGTTTCCGACTGCGAACGAAGGGGGAAACAGGGGAAAGGAGTCAGGGTGGCTCTGCGGTTCCGAAACGGGTGGAAGGAGAGGCAGGGGAGGCCCGTACCTCGAGATCGCCGGCGGCCCGACGCGGCGGCGCTCCGGTCGATCCCGAGCACTGGGACCTTCTGGGGATGAGCTGGTGATGCAGGAGTGATGCTGGGGAGGAGGAGAAGCTGCTGGTGCTGTTGGAATGGCTCGGGAGGGCCTTATATAGCCGCGCCCGTGGTCCACCGTGGACCCGTGCGCCGGCGAGGTTGCAGGCGAGGCTGGGAGAGGTTCTGGAGCCTGGGAACACGCCGGGGAGGTCCGTGGACTAGTTCCACGTCCAGCTGAGGGGATAAGAGGAGCGGGGGAGCGTCATAGGAGGGCGCGCGTGTGAGGCAGAAGAATGGCCGAAGCGGGCGGCCGGTGCGCGTGCGACGACGTTCACTGGAGGGCGCAGGAGGAGGGGGGACAGCGCCGGGGAGGTCGCGGACGTCGAGGCGCCTCGACTGGCGCGAGGGGGAGGCCCAAGGCTGTCGGGGGAGGCTGATTAGCCCGAGCTACAGTGCTGGTCTGCACTGTTACGCGCTCCAGAGCGCGCGTATGGCTGGCATCGCCGCGCTCTCGCCGTTCTGGTAAAACCCAACATGTCCAGTAGTGTCTAGCACGTTGTGGGAGGAGTAAAGAAAGGGCCTGAGGCCTTGGATGCCCTGGAGATGCAGAGAGAGAGGGAGGGGGCTGGTAAAATGGTGGAAACCTGCTGTACAACAAGGTAAAACAGGGGTTTCACCCTTCAATCATGGAGCTGAGGTGCTGGGGGAGTTACTGGAGGTAGCTGGTAACTCAATGAGCGTGTGGTAAGAAGTTGAGGCCATGGAGAAAAGTGAAAGTTGTCAAGTTGGAGGTTTTAGAAATTCTGTAGAAGGTGTTTGATCAGTGTTTGGTCAAGTAAATGAATTCCACTTGACATGGCACTTGACAGGGTTGAAAGACATGAGAAAATAGGGCGCTTCACCAAATTTGGGCCCATTTGGAGAAACTGGCCAATGTAACTTTGGTGAACCCTAGAAATCAACAGAATCAGTTTCATCTTGATTGAGTCAAGCTAATCATCTCCCCTTGATGCACCACTTGGTGTAGCATCATCATTTGGGGTATTGATCATGCCCACCAAGTTTGAAGCTCCAGATAAAAAGTTGGTAAAGTAAAGTTGTTCAAATTTGCATTTGAACAGAAAGGGTTTTGAGGTGATCAGATCAAGTTGCTCTATTCCAAATCTTGTGCCATTTGGTCTAGATGCCTTATTAGGTCATTCTAGCATGTGCACCAAGGTTGACAGCATTTGGATAAGTTTGGCAATGTAAAGTTGCTCAAACTTCAAATATGGACAGAATGGTTATGTAGGGGTTTGAGGATGTTTTCTTGCTTCCCAAGGCATGGGATTTGGCAAGATCATCAAATATGTCATATACGACATGATAGAATTTCCCTGGAATTTTTGGAGAAAGTTTCCTTTGTAAATATTTCAAAAGCTTGAAATATCCAGAAAGGGTTTTAGAGGGTTTAGCACATTATTTTGAACATGACCAAGTGTTGAAACTCTTATATATGGACAATATATGTCCTATGAGTCCCTCTGAATTTTGGAAAATATTTTTGAAATAGTTAAATAATTTTTCCCTATTAAAGACCATTTCTGGTCTTAAGAAAAAGCTTTTAAATAAAATAGGAAAATAACTATTAAAATTATACCTTTGTGGTTTCTGGGAGTCCTATGACTACTAGGTCTCAAATAAACCTTTTGAAATAATTTTCTCACCCTAAATCAAGTACATGCAGTGCAAATCTCAATTCAGGGGTTTTTGGAAAACTGATTTTATAAAATACTTTTTAGCCAAATTAATTTTGTAAGAAAATACTATATTGTCTTATAACACTTGGCATGATCATTGGGCAGAAGTTTTGGGTGTGGAGATGAAATCTACAAGAGGTCATAGTTGACTTTAATGAGCACATGAAAAAGCAAATGAAGAAAACTCAATTCCAAATAACAGCCAAATGATGCTGAAAATTTTTGCTGGTCCAAATTTTCATGCTTCAAAGTTACGAACAACATGTTACAAAATGCAGGGTGTGACAGACCTACCCGCCTTACAAGAATCTCGTCCCCAAGATTCCTAAACTAGGGCTTAAAAGAGGTCGGGAAACTCGGATCTAAGATAGTCTTCTCGTTCCCAGGTTGCTTCTGCTTCGGTGTGGTTGCTCCACTGGACCTTGAAGTACTTGATGGTACGGCTTCGCGTACGTCGTTCTGCTTCGTCCAGAATGCGAATAGGCTTCTCGCGATAGGTCAAATCAGGCTGCAGATCAATGGCTTGGTGATCCACATCCTTGTAGAGACTGGGCTTGTCTGGAACCTGGAGACATTTCCGGAGTTGTGACACATGGAATACATTGTACACATCGGATAGCTCAGGTGGTAGTTCCAACTGATAAGCCACTTCTCCTCGTCGGTCGGTGATCATGAAAGGGCCAATGAACCTTAGCGCGAGCTTCCCCTTGACGTGGAAACGCTTGGTTCCCTTCAGAGGAGTTACCCGCAGGTACACATGATCTCCGACACGGAAACTCATGTCTCGGCGTCGAGTGTCAGCATAACTCTTCTGCCTTGACTTGGCTGCCTTTAATCGCTCTCTGACTAGTTGGACTTGCTCTTCTGCTGCGCGGAGAATATCTGGTCCAAAGACTAGTCCTTATCCACTCTCTGACCAATTGAGGGGTGTGCGGCATCTGCGTCCGTACAACACCTCAAATGGTGCCATCTGAAGGCTTGACTGGTAACTGTTGTTATAGGAGAACTCGGCAAAAGGGAGACAGTCTTCCCACTTGGCTCCATACGCCAGGACACCGGCTCGGAGCATGTCTTCGAGAATCTGATTGACTCGCTCAGTTTGACCTCCGGTCTGTGGGTGGAAAGTTGTGCTGAAAGACAATTTGGTTCCCAAGGCTTCTTGGAATCTCTTCCAGAACCTAGAAGTGAACTGGGTGCCTCGATCTGACACAATCTCCTTGGGAACACCGTGAAGACTTACGATTCGGTTGATATAGAGAGTTGCCAGCTGGTTGCCTGAGTAGGTAGTCTTGACAGGAATGAAATGAGCCACCTTGGTCAAATGATCGACTATGACCCAGATAGAGTCATGTCCTCTATTCGACCTTGGTAATCCAGTGATGAAGTCCATTCCGACTTTATCCCACTTCCACTCAGGAACCTTGAGTGGTTGAAGCAATCCAGCAGGTCGCTGATACTCAGCCTTGACCCTTTGGCACACATCACACTTTGCAACATAGGTTGCAATCTCTCTCTTCATACCGTGCCACCAGAATCGTGCCTTCAAATCTTGGTACATCTTGGTTCCTCCGGGGTGGATGGAATACGGAGTGTCGTGGGCTTCTTGCAGAATCAGCGTCTTCAGCTCGGTGTTGTTTGGTACGCAGAGGCGACCTTTGTACCAAACAATCCCGTACTCGTCTTCGGAGAATCCTGGGGCCTTGCCCAGCTTCATCTTCCTATTGATACCTTCAATGCTTGCGTGTCCATCTTGAGCCTTCTTGACGTCGTCCAGCAGGGTCGGTCTGACTTCCAAATGATCCAGAAATCCGGGGGTGACCAATTCCAAACTGAATTGTTCGATCTCCTTAAACAAGGTTGGCTGCCTTTCTCGAATAATGACATTCAAAGAGCAAGCCTTCCTGCTTAAGGCATCGGCCACCACGTTAGCCTTCCCAGGGTGATACTGAACACTGAGGTCATAATCTTTGATGAGTTCCAACCATCTCCGCTGCCTCATGTTCAACTCCTTTTGGGTGAAAATATACTTCAGACTTTTATGGTATGTGTAAATCTCACACCGTTTCCCTAGGAGGTAATGCCGCCATGTCTTCAAGGCATGAACTACAGCCGCTAGCTCAAGATCGTGAGTAGCGTAGTTCTCCTCATGGGGTCGTAGCTGCCTGGAGAGGTATGCTATGACGCGGCCTTCTTGCATCAGAACGCTTCCCAATCCGGTTCAAGAGGCATCACAATATATCACGAACTCCTTGTGAATATCAGGTGTTGCCAGAACTGGGGCGGTGGTCAATCTCTTCTTGAGCTCTTGGAAGCTCTCTTCGCATTTTGGCGTCCACTCGAACTTCTTGTCCTTTTTGAGGAGCTGAGTCATTGGTCGTGCAATGCTAGAGAATCCTTCCACGAACTTGCGGTAATAGCCCGCTAATCCGAGGAAGCTTCTGACTTCCTTGACGGTCGTTGGAGATTGCCATTGGGTCACAGCTTCGATTTTTGCAGGATCAACAGATAATCCTTCCTCGGTCAAGACATGACCTAAGAATCCAACTTTATGCAGCCAGAACTCACACTTGCTGAATTTGGCATACAGTTGGTGCTCACGAAGCTTGTTTAGGACCATCCTCAGGTGCTGCTCATGCTCTTCTTCCGACTTCGAGAACACAAGAATGTCATCAATGAAGACAACAACAAACTTGTCCAAATATTCCATGAAGACTTTATTCATGAGATACATGAAGTAAGCTAGGGCATTGGTTAACCCAAAAGACATGACCGTGCACTCGTACAGGCCATATCTGGTTACGAATGCCGTCTTCGGAATATCTTGGGGTCTGATCTTCAGCTGGTAATACCCAGATCTGAGGTCGATCTTGGAGAATACCTTGGCTCCGCTGAGCTGATCAAACAGATCTTCGATCTTGGGAAGTGGATACTTGTTTTTGATTGTAACTTCATTGAGGAAACGATAGTCAATGCATAAGCGGATGGTACCGTCCCTCTTTGCCACAAACAGAACAGGAGATCCCCAAGGGGAGGCACTCGGGCAAATAAATCCCTTCCTTAGCTGCTCTTCTAGCTGCTTCTTCAACTCGGCTAATTCTTCCGTCCCCATTCTATAAGGCTTCTTATAGATGGGTCCTGCTCCGGGCACGATCTCAATGATGAACTCAATGTCACGGTCAGGGGGCATTCCCGGTAGTTCATCCGGAAAGACATCAGGATACTCACATACCATCGGTACTTGATCTAGCCCAACTTCAGACAGACAGTTGACTTTAGCGGCTTGAGCGGAAGAGGAGTTGGGGGCAAACTTGACTTCGACTCCCTGGTCATTGGTCACAGTGACTGTCCGATTGGCATAGTCTAACAAGCCTTGGTGCTTGCTGAGCCAATTCATGCCTAGGATCACATCCAAGCCTTGCGATCTCAGGACGATAAGGTTTGCTAGGAAGTCTACACCGTTAATGGAAATACTAACTCCTTTACAGCCTATCTTGGCTCTCATCTCGGCTCCGGGGGTTTGTACCACCATAGGGTTATTCAGGGGTGTAGGGGTCATGCCACTTTTTAATGCAAATCTTTGAGTGACAAATGAATGCGTTGCTCCAGAATCAAACAAGACAGTTGCAGGTGCTGAGTTGACAAGGAACGTACCCAGCACGACGTCCGGGTCTTCCTGGGCTTCTTCAGCAGTGACGTGATTCACACGCCCCTTCCCATAGTTCGGTGGATTGCGAGGAGCTGGGTTCCTTGGTGGCATACCACGGCCTTGTCCCTGGTTCTGCGCATTGGGGCGCGGGGCATCAGGCTTCTTGTTGGGGCACACCCTTGAGATGTGTCCGGGCTGACCACATCCAAAGCAAGTGACTTGGTTTGGAGTGTTGATCTTGTTGCCACCACTGGTATTGGGGTTGAAAGCTGGCCTGGGGTTGGCATACTGCTGAGGCTGAGGATTGGCACGAGGTGCAGGAGCTCTTGGTTGCTGATAGGTTGGCTTGGCCGGGGCTGACTGCCACGGACGAGGCTTCTGGTTGCTGGAACTTCCCTTACTGACCAACTTGCGCTTGCGAGTATCTTCCAAAGCACGCCGCTTGTCTTCAAGCATAAGTGCCTTGTTCACCAGGTCAGGGAAAGATGGGCAGTCGCACACGACAAGCGAGTATTGCAGAGTCTGATTAAGGCCTTCCATGAAGCGCTCCCTTTTGGCAGCATCAGTGCTGACATCCTCAGGGGCATACCTTGACAGAACACTGAACTTCTGCATGTACTCCTTGACAGTGCCACTTCCTTGCTTCAGGGCTCGGAACTCATGCTTTTTGATAGCCATGATTCCGGAAGGAATGTGGGCCTTGCGAAATTCTGCCTTGAAGTTCACCCAAGTGATGTCTTGTTCCGCATGCATGACCTTGAATCCATCCCACCAAGCTCTAGCAGTTCCCCCGAGGCAGTGGGTTGCATAAGCCACCTTCTCGCGATCTTCGGTGCATCCGACTAGTTCCAGGATTTCCTCAATGGAACGGACCCAGTCATCTGCATCCAGGGGTTCAGCAGTCTCGATGAAGGTTGGCGGTGCATGCTTCTTGAACTCTGCCAACGTGGAACGTCCATTGCCATTCCCCGCCGGCTGGAGGTTGTTGGTGACAGCTTGAGCAATCAGCTGAAGAGCTGCAGTGTTGGCTTGGCGTTCCTCTCGAAAAGCTTGGAGAAGCTGAGCCATGTCCATGCTTGGAGGAGGTGGTGGTGGAGCTTGGTCGTTGGTTTGGTCGTGGCCTGCCTCTGGCTGAGAGGATGCTCCGGCTTCGGGCTGCTGGGTAGAGGTACCAGTACGAGTTACAACAGGCATCCTGTTGGAGCGGTAAAAGGTCTCATGACTCGGAAGAGGGAAAGCAAGATAGATGGGTGCCTAGTAAGGGGGTGGGTGTGACACTAAATCAAATCATGCAAGGGCCGAGAGGCCAAAACACATTCATTAAAATCCAAATGGGTGATGTAGTCGTTTACTTATTCCCGAAGGAAGAATACGACATACACCCAGACACAACAAAAGCAAACACTAGATGGCTTCATATGAACCATACAAGGACTCGACTGCGCATAGGGGTTACACGACCTATCCTACCGTAGGGGTTACAACTGGCATATCCGAGTAGCGAATAATGTCTAAGCGGCGGAATGCTCGGTCGTGTATTCCGGCTCTTCTGGGTCTTCCTCCTTGTCTTCATCTGTCTAGGCTCCCTTGTCGCTGGAGGGAGTGGGGGAGTGGAGGAGTTGGATACGACGGTGCTTCGACGGTGGTGCAGGGAAAAGCTTGCGGTATTCCCTTGCTGTCATCCGGCATCGCCGAGGTGGTTCTTCACCCTTGGAAGATACATCCTCGGAGGGCCTTCCGCCTCGATATGTGATAGCGGATTGTCTAGAAGGTGCTCCTTCCTTCTTGATCCTGTTTGCCTTCTCTTGAGCTCGACGAAGAAGTGCCTTGGTCTTGTAAAGTTCTTCTCGAAGCTTCATTGATTCCGAGGCCAAGTCTTGTGCCAAGCTGTCGGCACATAGACTGAAGTAGGTCTGGAACCGAAGCGAGAGTCCTTCCTTCAGTGGAGGGGCTAGTGTGCTGCTTTCTTCGTCACCTTCCTTCCGGTAAGGTAAGAAGCGAGTTGCCATCTTGGCTGCCATCTCCGGAAGAAGCTCGCGGAGACGGGTTAGTGCCTTGAGTGCAGCAGCCTCGACAGCGAGTGGTAGAGTTGCCATCTGGGGTCCCTCGAAGAACCAACCTGTGGGAGGATCGTTTGCCTTCACGATCACTTCCACATGGTACTCCACCTCAGTATCGCTCACCCAATGCTCAAGGTAGGTGAGGATGGGTGCTCGGTGGAACTGACACTCCTGGAGGCTATCCTCGAGAAGTAAGGGAAACCCAGTGGTCAGGTGCTCTTCGGGTACAGCGGCCATCTACAAAGGTGGAATAGGAGGGGTTAATAAGCTGATGAAATCTCAGGTTTAGAAAAGAAGAGAGGTTCAGAAGGTTTTGAAAAGGGGTCTCAACTAACTAACGCCCATGCTAACTAAGGCTTCCTACAGTCAGGATGGCTCTGATACCAGCTCTGTGGGGACCCCGACTTAGAAGTCGAGATCACCGAATGCACGTGTATAGTGATCCCAGAGATCAATGCTCACTGAACACACAAAAGCTGAAATAACAAGAGTCTTACATCCATACAAATAGTCTTACACGAATTAAGGCCATTATGGCCAAGTCTTACATAGATAGAGCCTCACGGGCTGAATAGGAAATAACTCAAATAGCGGAAGTCTTGGATAAACGGGTAGAACCCATGCCATCTGCCTTAACCCTACACGAATTATGACTGGGATAGCGTCCTAGTTCGCATGTTCGTCTCCAAAGAATTCTTCCTCATAATCCTGTTCTTCCATGCCTGGCCAATTAAATAACCAGTGGCAAGCCAATGAGTACTTTGAATGTACTCGCAAGCAACCCATGATGTGGTTCAAGTAACAGTGCAATTGAATAACAATGATCAATCTAGCAAGGCTAGAACAAATATTCTACCATCAAGTTTATGCATCAATAACCTCGCGTAACCTCGAAGACATGTTACCGACATCAACATGAATATGATTCATCTCATCGAGTCAGGTCACCACCTTGACTCACATACACACGCATGGTTTCACAAACATTGGACGTAGCCCAAGAGCAGTTACCCAACTGTCCATGACCGTGGACACGGCTATTCGAATAGTTTGACACTCTGCAGAGGTTGTACACTTTACCCACAAGATCCGGGGAACTTCCGTGTCATCCACGACCCGCGGTACCTCAAGTACCCGGGGTAAGCACCCTGTCATTACCTTTCCTTAGACGACAATAACATAGAGTCCACTCGTTGGCACACGGCCCTCAGGTACAAACAATAGATCACGGGACTTGCCCTAATTTCAATGTCACGCGTACCCGAAGGGACCAACGGTGTGTCCGGTGCACTGTAAAAACAGTCATGGCCGTCTATCCAAGCACGACCCCGTCCCGGGAAAGACCTAAAGTCTCCCCGTCA
The DNA here is from genome assembly GCA_902687465.1 of Secale cereale. NCBI lineage: Eukaryota > Viridiplantae > Streptophyta > Magnoliopsida > Poales > Poaceae > Secale > Secale cereale. Next base: position 335,924,428 of record LR738714.1, read on the forward strand.
CTAGTAATACGGGCACCATGCTAGTATCGACCTAAGTAATCAATAAAGCCCCGTCCCATAAGGGGTAGTGTGGTTGCACATGTATGGTTGGAATAACGGTCGCAACTTCAACCAATCCGTTTGAAAAACACACACACTTGCCTTGGCACACCACTTCGTCATCAAGTGGTCACCCAACTCATCATCATCATCTCCCTCGGGCATAAATGGCACCCGACGGGGTTTTATGCAAAGACTTCAACCATGAAGGTTCATGTCACTCATGCATCACTAATCATAACCACTAACCATATGCATGTCATCTAGCACATAGCAAGATCAAGATCATGTCATGCATCATATAAGCATCATGACCACCTATTGCATGTCATCTAGCATATAGCAAGATCAATAATAAAGCATGCATCATGTGGTGGTTCATCTAGGTTACCATCGTAACCCTAATCATCATGCATCGGAAACAAACGGGTTCCGAAGAACAAGTGTATCATGGTCAAAGGGCTGCTTGCCAGGATTGGCTTGGTCTTCAAAGTCTTCAAATCCTTCTCCTTCTTCTTCCACAGCAACTTCGTCAAATACGGGATCTATACGTCGCATAATAACCACGGAAAAATAAGAATACAAACAAAAAAGAAAAATCCAAGTGCTCAGAAAAATGTCAACTCATTTTTGTAAAATACTAGAGGGATTTCTAAGAAGGGGAAAAATCTTAGTTGGAGTTTTGGAGTTACATAATGGAATATATTGATTTTAGAACAGGAGTATTACTGCCCAAATTTGAATTTAAATTTGAACAGTACAGAAAAGTTTCATGGATTTGAATGAAAGTAGTACCATTAAATAGGTTGGAATATTGCAAGATTTTAGGAGTTGGAAATATTTAATTTGGATCAATATTCTTTTCTGTAGAAATGTTTAAAACATTTACAGAAAAGAAAAAGAAAAAGGGGTCCTATGCACTGGGCCAGAGGAGGCCACAGTGCACGGCCCAGATGGATCGGCCCGGCCGCACGGGAGCCTGCGCGCGCACGTCAGGTTTTCAAACCTGACGAGCGGGGCCCGTGGGTCTGCGGCACATAGGAGGGGGAGAGAGGTGGGGGGATGACAGGCGGGGCCCGCCTGTCATCTCTAACCCCGCGGCCACGGCGACGGCGAGCTCACCGGCGAGGATTCCGGCCACGGCGACGGCAACGGAGGCCAGGGATGAGTTCAGCGTCGTGTTGCGGTTGCTGTGGTGGTGGTGCGGCATGGCGGGGAGGTCCGGTTCAGCGGCGGCGAGGTGGGACGGCGGAAGCTCGTCGGAGGGTGGTTGCTACGGCCGTTTCCGACTGCGAACGAAGGGGGAAACAGGGGGAAAAGAGTCAGGGTGGCTCGGCGGTTCCGAAACGGGTGGAAGGAGAGGCAGGGGAGGCCCGTACCTCGAGATCACCGGCGGCCCGACGCGGCGGCGCTTCGTTCGATCCCGAGCACTGGGACCTTCTGGGGACGAGCTGGTGATGCAGGAGTGATGCTGGGGAGGAGGAGAAGCTGCTGGTGCTGTTGGAATGGCTCGGGAGGGCCTTATATAGCCGCGCCCGTGGTCCACCGTGGACCCGTGCGCCGGCGAGGTTGCAGGCGAGGCTGGGAGAGCTTCTGGAGCCTGGGAACACGCCGGGGAGGTCCGTGGACTAGCTCCACGTCCAGCTGAGGGGATAAGAGGAGCGGGGGAGCGTCAGAGGAGGGCGCGCGTGTGAGGCAGAAGAATGGCCGAAGCGGGCGGCCGGTGCGCGTGCGACGACGTTCACTGGAGGGCGCAGGAGGAGGGGGGACAGCGCCGAGGAGGTCGCGGACGTCGAGGCGCCTCGACTGGCGCGAGGGGGAGGCCCAAGGCTGTCGGGGAAGGCTGATTGGCCCGAGCTACAGTGCTGGTCTGCACTGTTACACGCTCCAGAGCGCGCGTATGGCTGGCATCGCCGCGCTCTCGCCGTTCTGGTCAAACCCAACATGTCCAGTAGTGTCTAGCACGTTGTGGGAGGAGTAAAGAAAGGGCCTGAGGCCTTGGATGCCCTAGAGATGCAGAGAGAGAGGGAGGGGGCTGGTAAAATGGTGGAAACCTGCTGTACAGCAAGGTAAAACAGGGGTTTCACCCTTCAATCATGGAGCTGAGGTGCTGGGGGAGTTACTGGAGGTAGCTGGTAACTCAATGAGCCTGTGGTAAGAAGTTGAGGCCATGGAGAAAAGTGAAAGTGGTCAAGTTGGAGGTTTTAGAAATTCTGCAGAAGGTGTTTGATCAGTGTTTGGTCAAGTAAATGAATTCCACTTGACATGGCACCTGACAGGGTTGAAAGACATGAGAAAATAGGGTGCTTCACCAAATTTGGGCCCATTTGGAGAAACTGGCCAATGTAACTTTGGTGAACCCTAGAAATCAACAGAATCAGTTTCATCTTGATTGAGTCAAGCTAATCATCTCCCCTTGATGCACCACTTGGTGTAGCATCATCATTTGGGGTATTGATCATGCCCACAAAGTTTGAAGCTCCAGATAAAAAGTTGGTAAAGTAAAGTTGTTCAAATTTGCATTTGAACAGAAAGGGTTTTGAGGTGATCAGATCAAGTTGCTCTATTCCAAATCTTGTGCCATTTGGTCTAGATGCCTTATTAGGTCATTCTAGCATGTGCACCAAGTTTGACAGCATTTGGATAAGTTTGGCAATGTAAAGTTGCTCAAACTTCAAATATGGACAGAATGGTTATGTAGGGGTTTGAGGATGTTTTCTTGCTTCCCAAGGCATGGGATTTGGCAAGATCATCAAATATGTCATATATGACATGATAGAATTTCCCTGGAAATTTTGGAGAAAGTTTCCTTTGTAAATATTTCAAAAGCTTGAAATATCCAGAAAGGGTTTTAGAGGGTTTAGCCCATTATTTTGAACATGACCAAGTGTTGAAACTCTTATATATGGACAATATATGTCCTATGAGTCCCTCTGAATTTTGGCAAATATTTTTGAAATAGTTAAATAATTTTTCCCTATTAAAGACCATTTCTGGTCTTAAGAAAAAGCTTTTAAATAAAATAGGAAAATAACTTTTAAAATTATACCTTTGTGGTTTCTGGGAGTCCTATGACTACTAGGTCTCAAATAAACCTTTTGAAATAATTTTCTCACCCTATATCAAGTACTTGCAGTGCAAATCTCAATTCAGGGGTTTTTGGAAAACTAATTTTATAAAATACTTTTTTGCCAAATTAATTTTGTAAGAAAATACTATATTGTCTTATAACACTTGGCATGATCATTGGGCAGAAGTTTTGGGTGTGGAGATGAAATCTACAAGAGGTCATAGTTGACTTTAATGAGCACATGAAAAAGCAAATGAAGAAAACTCAATTCCAAATAAAAGCCAAATGATGCTGAAAATTTTTGCTGGTCCAAATTTTCATGCTTCAAAGTTACAAACAACATGTTACAAAATGCAGGGTGTGACAGTCGGTGACCCCTTTGACCTATAAAAGGAGGCCCATGCGCAACGTAGAGGGGGTTCCGAACATCGATCATTCCACGCTCGGTCTAGTTAGCGGGTAGGGTGTACTGTAGCTCTCCTCGCTCTCGAGCAAGAACACAATACAAATCAAAGCAGGAGTAGGGTTTTACGCATCCGTGCGGCCCGAACCTGGGTAAACTGCTCCTGTTCTCGCCTCGATCCGCTCTTTGTGCATCCTCCGCCCCCTTGCCGTACTGAAAAGGGGCTCCGGTCCCATAGGTGTTCGCGAGCGATCAGTTTCCCCGACATAGGGTATGGGAGACCGGTCGGCTCCTTGAGGCCCTTGGTCTTGATCGTCGCGAGGGTCCGGTCCCACGCAGAGCTCGACCATCGTTGGGGCGTCCGGAAACCAGGATAGGACTAAGGGGTGAGGGTATGTGAGACCTGTCGGGTCCCTGAGGCCCTTGGTCTTGATCATCGCTAGGGCCCGGTCCCGTGCAGAGCTCGATCGCCATTGGGGCGTCCAGAAACTAGGACAGGACCAAGGGGTGAGGGTATGTGAGACCGGTTGGTTCCTTGAGGCCCTTGGTCTTGATCATCACGAGTACCCGGTCCCGCGCAGATCTCGACCACTGTTGGGGCATCCGGAAACTAGGACAAGACCAAGGGGTGAGGGTATGCGAGATCGGTCGGGTCCCTGAGGCCTTTGGTCTCGATCGTCGCGAGGTCCCGGTCTCGCACAGAGCTCGACCATCGTTGGGGCATCCGGAAACCAGGATAGGACCAATGGGTTAGTGTATGGGAGACCGGTCGGGCCCCTGAGGCATGGTGCTCCCGGGTCCCCCTTTACACACGAGCCATCCTTGTGACCTTCTTACATTTTCCGGTCAACTCTTGCCTGGGAGGGGCATGCGAAGACCAGGTACAATGACCTAGTGGCGTGTGCGCCAGTCCATGCCTGAGAGTAGCCCCCGTGTGCAGCCCCCTCGCACGCTCATCATAGGAAAGGGTTGAACGGTCGGCCAAAAGGCCATACTGACGTGAGTGCAGCCCGGAGCCACCCTCAGTTGTTTACCACCAGCGCAAAGCATGGGGCTACAGGCGTGGGCATAGTCGCTCCTTGACCGTGTCCTCCGCTAGCGCGGAGCATGGGGCTTCCACTTGGTGTGTTGGCGGGAGGTCCCATCGGGGGATTACTCTAGGCGTGTACAGCCCCACATGAGGAGGTGTATATGGGCACTTGTGAGTCAGCGCAGGACTCACGAGGCCCTACCTTAAAGGCGGGTTGCACTTGGTCTTCTAGCATTGGGCGCGCTTTGTCAAAATTTGCATGGTTGTGGTAACCTGCGCCGAGCTGACCTCCAGAGGTCGTTGCATGAGAAGGCCGAGCACCAAGGACTTCAAGAGGTGACGTGAACGGGGCCAGCCAGCCTAACAACGCTTGGTCGCCTGGGTTTATCAATGTCTCTAGGACGAGCCCGCACAGACCCCGTGCCTAGTCTTCTTCATGCAACGCACCGTAGGAAAAAAACCGTTGGCGCATGGTTCTCGCAGTGGTGTCCCACATTGCGAAAGAAATAACCGAGATGCGTGCCCTGACTACGCTCAGACAGGGCGCGGCGACACTCACGGTGGCAAAGCACAAAATCATGTAGGCCTAAATGCTTAAGGAAATTCATCAAAGTCAAAGCCAGTTCTGGTACATGCACAAAGTGATATGACCCAAGGCACATGCCCTGAAAACCTGAGGATTATGCAGCCCAATGGGTGCCCTCATCTTGAACAAACCAAACGTCACCTGGTAATGATGTTGCTGAAGCGTCGAGGTAGCTGAAGAGTCGTGTCGTAGTTGTTGCTCCTTACTTGTTGGGTGGTTCCCGAGGCATCAGGAGCTCGCGAGGCTCGGAGGGCTCGCAAAGGTCCAGGTCATCCTGAGCGTCCATCGCTAGACGCCTTGCCTATCGGGCCGCCATTGCACGCTGCATGATCCGCTGAAACATGGCCCTCGCGTTAAGCATGCCGAAAGGCATGCTTACGTGATAACGCGGGCGGCTTCCGCTCCGACCAACATGGGATGGCCAAAAGTGGTCGTGCTTGGCGGCCTTGTTGAGGCCCGGGATGTTGATGCAAACACGCAGCTCGCCACTCGGGTTAGGAGAGGCGGTAGCATTGGCAGGCCGTGCGGGGCGACGCTCACCGTGCATGGCCCGTGCCTCCTGAAGCTCTTCGATCGCCTTGGTGATGAACTCTCGCGCTCTTGGTGGTTCGCTCCGTGCTCCTTGCTCGCGGGGTGTGGGCCAAAGCACGCCTCCAAGTGGTGATCGAGCACCTCCCTCGATGTGCCAGTTAGGTCAAAAGCCTTCCAGACGGAAGCCCTTTGTCCTTTCTTGAGGGAGGCACCGGGCGCGCCTTCCTATGCACGAGGGGGAGACGCCCCAACGGCGGACGATCGGCTAGGGGCGTCGCCGAAGGTGCCCCAGTCTCCCACCTGCCATCGAGAAGGAGCTACTTCCTCTTCACGGGAGTTGCCTCCGGAGGCATGGGGCTGTCTTCATCTTCAGGGCTGTCAGCCGCCGCAACGCGGTAAGCATGCTCGAGAGCACAAACTACATCTTCTTAGTTGCCGGCGATAGTCATGACGCTGTTGTAGCCCGGCATCTTGAGGACGTTGTAGCCATGGTGGACAGCCACCGTGAACTTGGCGAGGGCGGGGTAACCTAGGATGGCGTTGTATGGGAGGCCGATGTGGGCAACATTAAAGTCGACCAGCTCAGTGCGGTAGTTGCTGCGGGTTCCGAAAGTCGGGGGGAGGCGTATCTGTCCTAGAGGGATGGTTGAACCGTCCGCCAGTTCAAATAAATGTTTGGTTGGCAGGAGCTACTCATAGGGCACCTGGAGCCTCTCGAAGGTCTCAGTGGAAAGCACATTGAGCCCCGCACCGCCGTCGATGAGGGTCTTGGTAACAGAGACATTGCTGATGGCTGGAGTGCAGAGCATATGGAGCACTCCGGCTATTGTCGCGCACTTGAGTTGATCCTTGGAGTCGAAGGTGGTGGCCCATTGGGACCACCTGAGAGGGCGGGCGACCTTGAGCCTCCGGAGGGCCGCGTAGACCTCAAGGGAGAACTGCATGAAGACACGGTTTGAAGCAGGTGCTTGGGCTCCTCCAACGATGCAGGCGATGGCACAAGGCTCCTGGAAGCCCCCAGCCCCCTCGTCTTGATGGTTTTCCTTGTCCCTTCTTGGTGGTGACGGCAGTGGAGGGAGGCCAGCGTGGCCCAGAGGGCGATCCTAGCGGGGTGGATCATGCCATGATCCCTCAGGAGGCCCATTACGCCAGTTATCCTCACGAGGCAGATCACGCCAGCCCTGCCGCGTGTTGCAGTTGTCCCAGCGGCCCACGTTGCAGCCTCCTCCACAGCCGTAACCCCGGTCGCCGCGCTCGGGACGACGACCCAAGCACACACTACAAAAAAAGACACATCCGAGACATTTTGGCCCGAACAAAAAATTTTATGTCATGCTTATGACACTTCTATGACGATAATTGTGGCAAAAACTCGCATCATCATATATGTGGTGGGCTCCTACTTCTATGACAAAAAATCATGACAGAAAATGGGCTTTTCGTCCTGGATGGGCCGGAGAGGCACCTGCATGACATTCTTTGGGCTGTCCATGACGGAAAAAATCATGGTAGAAGCAAGGGCAAGGAAAATTTTGGGGAGTTCTCGGTTACGGTGGATGATCGGGGCGGAGCGATGCACGGAGGTTTGTGCGTTTCTCTCGTATACGTACGTGCGCGTGTGCAAGGCATTGGGCTCTAACTGAACCCGAGCGAGGCGTTCTCTATTGAACCCGAGCGATTACACTAGGCTACGTTACTGAACCCGAGCAATCGATCCCTTGGCTGTTAACTGAACCCGAGTGATTCGTTTGCTACCGCTGCTAACGGAACCCGATCGATCGCTACTGCTGCTTACTGAAGCCGATCGAACCTGCTGCCTCTTGATGAATAGTGAATGTGGGGGTTGGTTGAACAATTCGCGACGTACGTGATTGGGGTTGGATGAACACTTCCCGGTGGGGGCTGGATGAACAGGACCCCGTGGTAGTACGTAGTAGTAGGCGGTTACCGCTGGATGAACATGACCCCAAGACGAGGCCGCCACAGCCGAGGCATTGGCAGTGGATGAAAAGGACCCCATTAAGGGTTGTTGGAACAGTTGCCAGTGGAGGGCTGGTTGAACAGTAGCCGGTGGAGGCAGTGGAACACGCGGTGGATGAACAATGCAGGTGGAGGCTGGAAGAAGTCGAAGATGGGCGAACAGTAGCCCGTGGATTCCCGTTTTGCGGTACACCACAAACCTCCTGATGAACAGGACCCCCATTTCAACTTAGGCGCTCCAACACAAGTATGTTTCCTCCGTTTTGCAGTACGCCAGACCCCTCACGATGAATAGGATCTTGTTTCGATCATAGCCAGTCGAGCAAAAGGCTGTTTCCTCCGTTTTGCGGTACGCCAGACCTTTCCCGATGAATAGGACCCTATTTCGATAGTATGCACTCTAGCAGAAGGCTGTTTCCCTTCGTTTTGCGGTACACCACACCAAGTTTCGGCTGTTCCGTCCAGGACGGTTGGCTCACGATGAACACGATGATGTTTCTCTGTTCCGACTCTGCCGGTTAGTTGCCGATGAACACGATGCCGTTGTTGTCGTCCGCTGCCTCTCCATGTACACCAGCCTTGGCCGTACGTATGCGCGAGTACCCATTCGAGACTCCGCCCGTATGTACACATGTAGCCATATTTTTGCCCTGTGGCTGTACGTACATGTACACGATTTCGGAGGGACTGTGAACTGGTACGTCGGGGGTCACAGGCGGAGCTTTCGGTAGGGCGAGGTTGGGCGCTCGCCCCACCTTGATTTCCAGCGATTTATAGTTTTTTTTAGAAACTCTAGCGATTTATAGGTATGTCAGATCGATCGCTAAAAAGATCCAGAAAAAACGTGTTCCTCAGGCACCGATCCTGTCATCCTCTTATTGGGCGGTAAGCTAGTCATGCACCTTACTGGCCCGTAAGAAAGTCACTCATCACCATCGATCTTGTCTCCAATCTCCAGTCCATGACGCCTGATCCCAGTCCCAGAGCTAGTTCCTACCTTACCTTGATATCCAGCAATTTTTTTTATTGTTCAATCTCACACAGTCAATTATTATATCACCCATAAAAAATCAACTATTATATCAAGTGGAATGTTTTATTTTAGTAATTATTTTTACAGTCACACATTTAATTGTTGAATGTGTTATTTTTATGTACTATAGAATTGCTTGATATATCGGCGTGTAATATACATGTGCACTGAATTTTTTATTATGGGTCTGCCCCACCTCAAAAATATTTCATCCTCCGCCACTGTCTGGGGCTCTACTATTACACGTGCCGCTGCTTGCTCGGCCACGGTTCATCGCTGCAGAAAGACCAATCAATCAGTATGTATGTACACGTTCACGACCAGAATGACAATGCTACGTATGCTTCGACCAGGTGGGTCCTGGCTGTCAGGGAGGATAAGGTGGTACTTCCTTGCGTGCGAAGTTATTGATGGTTGGTCCGAGCTGTTAGGGGGCATTCATTTTTTTCCGGGCCTAATATGGAGACACTTTCCTCACGCCCGAAGATATAGCTGGTGGGTCCCAGCTGTCATGGGGGAAACATTTTTTCGCAAAATACAGTTATGCCAAAATACAGAGCCCTTCTGGTAGGTCCCTGCTGTCAGGTGGAGGAATCATTATTTTGCCTGTAATAAAGAGCAACTTCCTTGCTGCGGCCGTGGACCCAGCTGTCAGCCTCTGCATGTACAATCCTCTTCTGATGTAAGTCGTTCCTTGACCACGTTGACCACACCATGCCGAGAGCACCGAGGCAGTGGATGACGGTGAGGCCTAGGAAGGGAATGACCCGCAGCCGGGAAGACTCGGCAGTATTTTCCCACGCGGAGGGGCTTACAAGGACTTATTGGTTGGGCTGCAGTGTGAGGCTACCATCGCCAGAGAATAAAAGCAGGCATGGGTGAGTATAGGGATGGCCAGGCCAGCGATGGGAGTAGGGTGGGGCGATGAGGCCTACCCGGCAGCAGAGCCGGCCATAGGAGGCAGGAGCAGGCGGCACGACCGACGCCGGTTTGGGCGGGTGGAGCAAGAAGATCAAAGGTTGAAGAAGCACTATGGCCATTGGATGGACATTGTACGGTCATTGGAGCTAGAATCATTCATATTGACTAAGTTGACAAAGCCCTCCGTCCGCGTCAACTTAGTAGGCCCACAAGTCAGCCTCCAACTATGGTGGTTCCCAGATAACAGGGGCAATATTGATTTTTTTTATGTGTAATAAGGAGGCAGTTCCGTGCGTGCGAAGATATAGCTGGTGGGTCCGAGCTGTCAGCGGGACGAACATTTTTTCGCAAAATACAGACGCCCTTCCGGTGGGTCCCTGCTGTCAGGTGGAGGAATCATTATTTTGCGCGTAATAAGGAGGCACTTCCTTCCGTGCAGCCGTGGACCTAGCTATCAGCCTCTCCACGTACATTCCTCTTTCGATGGATGTCGTTCGTTAACCACGTGGACCACGGCGCGCCGAGAGCACTAGGGCGGGGGACGACGGCGCGGCTTTCGACTTTGTGGGACTGGGGGTACGCAGACTTGCCTGCCTGTGGCTCAGGGCGTGGCTCACCAGGCAGCCTGGTACGGCCCAGCATCTTCAGCGACCACTCAAGACCCTCGTGAGGGGCCGAGCCTCGCGAAGTGGACGACACAAGGCATCCCCTGGGGCGGCTTCACCAGGCCGGCTTACGAGGATCGGAGATATCGAGGCAAGGGGCACCTCACGACGTCCTCGTGACGTGTGCGGTGACGACCAAGGCCAGGCGAGCACCAGCGGGTGCAGAAGTGCCAGTTTCCTCTTTGGTGCAAAGGGAGCAGGTGCAGATGAAGAGTCCCAAGGCATCAGGCAAAGGTTTCCATACCGGTGCAACAATACCAAGACCCGCTGGACAACAAAACGGAGGTCATCGCAGAGCCCACGGCGGCGTCACCACCAGAGCCTTTGTCCCCCTTCAAATTTGGCCATTGTGGGATTCCTTCCCGCTCAATATTTGGGAAGAGGACACGGGCCACTATAAATAGGACTAGCCACAACCTTAGAAAGGGATCGGATCATCGAGACCACTTACACACCCACAAGCTCGCCCGAGCTCAAGAACACCTCTCCTCAGGAGGCAGTTCATCCATGTACGAGTTCTTCATCAGCCTACAAGGAAATCCACCACACCACACTGGATTAGGGTATTATAAAACAATGGTGGCCTGAACTAGTATAAATATTGTATCCCTTGTTCTTCAAATCTAACGAGCTAGGCCTAGAGTCGTCGAGTAGACGAGCTAGGGCGGAAGGAGAGATCTTCGTGCGCACCCCAAAGTTCGAACCTTAAGGGTTTTGCTGGAACCCTAGATCCGACATTTGGTGCACCAGGTATGAGTGTGTCGAAGTTTCCTCCCCATCTGTCCCGCTCTCCTCTCACCAAGTTCCCATGGCGGGCGTCCCTCCTTCGATGGGCTTCGTGGCCGCGCGCGGCGGCGCTCCGGGCCACCGGGCCTTCACCCCCGCCTTACGGCGGGTACAGTGGCCACCCAGGTTCATGCCGAATCTGCCACCCTGCTACAACGAGGCAGCAGACCCATTCGTCTTCCTCCAGGCCTACGAAGAGGCCATCTCGGCGGCCAGCGTCGACTACAAGGTCATGGCCAGCTGGCTCCCCATGGTACACAATGGCGTGCCGCGTGCTTGGTTTTTCAGCTTGCCAGAATCGTGTGTGGCATCCTGGGAAGAGTTGAGCGACCTTTTCATTGCACGCTTCGGGGCGCCGGCGCCCCACGCCTTCGCGGCACTCCTCGGCGGCTCCCAAGCGCCACCCTCCGGCCATCACATCAAGCAGATCTTTCGCTAGACGGGTGTCGCCTCCATACGCCAAGGGGCTCCTCCTGGATGGGTGGCGCCGAAGGCCGACCTCGCCTTCGACTCGAGAGACCACCCTGCCTCCACCGCAAGCTCAGGCGCTCTCCCCATCCTCTGTACCCCCACCATCTGCAACGTGCCAGTCAGCAAGACCCTCATCAACGGTGGGGCTTGCCTCAACGTGCTCTCAATGGAAGCTTAGAGCTTGCTCCAAGTGCCACTCGAGCGGCTACGCCCCACCAAACCCTTCTCTAGGGTCAGCAGCGGTTCCACCAGCCCTCCAGGGTAGATCCTCCTCCCGGTACCCTTCGCACCCGAAACAACTACCACACCGAGCTGATCGACTTCGACATCGCCCAAATCAGTCTCCCGTACAATGCAATCCTCGGGTACGCGCTGGCTTAGTTCATGGCCGCGACCCATCCGGCCTATAAACTCATGAAGATGACAGGGAGCAGCGGAGTCCTTAGCATGAAGGGGGACACAAAAGAAGCTATGGCGGCACTCAAGCGCATCTTTCGGACCGCTGCGGCTGCGCGTCCTGTCGGGGAAGCCCCCCTTGGGACCGAGAGGGCTGCCCCTGCAAAGAAGAAGCAACTTTTCTCCCAAGACCAAGCCAAGACAAAGCAGGTGCCGCTGGATGAAGACGAGCCATCAGGTGTCACCTTCACCATAGGTGCTGGCCTTCCCCAGTTCAAGAAGAGGCGCTGGTTGGATTCCTGTGCGCGAACAGGGACGTGTTCACGTGGGAACCCAAGGATCTGGCGGGAGTCCCGAGAGAGGTGATCGAGCATCACCTAAACGTTATCACATCCCTAGTTAGCACTTGCTTTAGTACCTAGCTAGAGTGTGCATCATGTCTACTTTCAAAGAAACTGGAAATGGGATTAACAGAAACCCCAGCACCCCTCTCCTAACAACTAGGGTTTGTTAAATATTTTTCCAATGTACCCAAAATGCCCTTCAAAAATGTTCATCATTTGTGCCTTGGTTTTAAACCTCTGCCAAAAATGGTGCACAATTTTCTAGGACACTCTAGGGCTTTGGATTAAATCATATGGTATTTGTATTTGGGCATTTAAATACTTTTAAATATTTTAAATGCTCAAATAATCATGAACTATAAAGTTTCCTACTGTTCATATTATATACAGTGGGTATGACAAGTTTCATGAGTTATAAAAATGCTCTAGCATTTTTATTAATTAAACAAAGATGCAAAACAAATGAAACAGAAAAGAAAATATGAAAAGGAAAATAGGAAGAAGCACTAACCTCAGGCCCAGCCCTGTAGCAGGCCGACCCAGCCCACCAGCCCTCCTCTGTCGTCTTCCTCCTTGCGCCAGAAGGACGCGCGCGTGGCCGCCACGCGCCGGCACGCGCCCGGCCACCTCCAGGCTGCTTGCCTGCCTCCCCGATGGCCTGGACGAATCCACGAGTCGACACGCAGCTGTCCCGACCGCTCTCACTTCTCCCCCTCGTCTCCTTCGCCCTCCCCTGGCTCTCTCCTCCTCCATCACCGAGCCGCCGTCGCCGCCGCTCGCCGTAGCCGCACTTAGAGCCACCCCTCGCCCCGTGAGTGTGTCCAGAAGATCCGTCGCGTCGTCCTCTTCCTCCTCGCTGAGCCACGAGCTGCCGGAAGCCCTGCAACGCATCCACTCCGTCGTCCCCTTCCTCGGATCGCCGGAGCACCTCGCCGCCGTTACGAAGCTACAGCGCGTCCCCGACCCCTCCGTCGAGCTCGTTAGCACCGCAGTGAGCTTCTACGTCGAACCCCTCCTTCCTCTGTTCCTTTTGCGCCGTGTAGCCGCCGCTCTGTTGATCACCGAACGCACCGCCGCCGTGCTCGCCGCCGGTGATGCTCCGGTGACCATTTGGTCACTGGCACCCGTCCATCACACTCACCGCAACGCGTAGATGCGATAGGTGCTACGCACGCATCGCCTAGGCCCCTGCAGCCGCATCTCCACACAACGCCCGACGCCGGTCGCCGCCGTCGAGCTTGTTGCCGTCGTCTCCGGCGACCCCAGGTCCGGCGACCACCACCATCCGACGCGCAAGAGCAAGAGCTCTCCAACGCGCCTAGCCACAGCTCGAGCCGTGCCGCGTAGACGATTTCCGAAGCACGCCGCCATACTTGGCCTCGCCGGCGTCACGTCGCCGGCGGGTTTGACCTGTTTGACCAGGGGGTTGACTACCCCTGGGTCACTGACGTGTGGGCCACCTTTTGCTAATTAGTTAGTTTAATTAAGTTTCTGTTAATTTAATTAGTTAATTAGTTTAGTCACTGACTCGTGGGGCCAGGCCCCACTGACAGCTAATTAGTTTTAGTTTAACTCTAATTAACTTAGTTAATTAGCTATGACACTAACATGCAGGGCCCACATGTCATGTTTGACTTGGACTGGCCCTGTTGACTGCCTGACGTCAGCATGATGTCATGCTGACGCAGTAAAGTTTTTTTTGGGATTTTTAGATTAAAACTAATTCAGGAAATTCCAGAAAATACCCAAAACTTCTAAAAACCATATAAAATCAACCATAGCTCAGATGGAAAAGATTTATATATGAAAAATGATCAGAAAAATCCAATATTTCCAATGGCACTTGTTTCATGCATGTTTGAACAAGTTAACTTGTTGTATACATCAAAACATGATAATGCACTTATTTAAATAATAGTTTGAACTCCAATTTGAATCTTTGATTCAAATAGGTTCAAACCCTTCTGGTTTTAGTTGCATTAGCCAACACACATGCATCTTGCCATGTCATGATCATGCATCATATTGTTGCATTTGTTTGTTAATGATTGTATCGCCAGTAATCTCTGTGTTAGGTCCTGCTCCCGAGGATACTGCTGCGTATGCAGTTGAAGAGCAGTACCCGACAACTACCTTGTCATGCAAGCAATCATTGATCATTCCGATACAAACCCAACCTTCTCGCTCCTGCTCTCTTTTACTGCATTAAGGCAACAACGTGTGAACTGCTACTTGCTGCGGTAGTTGAACCCTATCCCTTGCATGACCTGTCATTGCCACAGTAAATAGTTGAAACCCACTAGCATGTGTAGGAGTTGATTGAGCCATGTGATGTGTGATCCACCATGCTATTTGTTTATGTTGCCTGCTATGCTTAGAGTTGTGTCTGGTATGGTTCATCTGGGTGATGGATCAGAGTGAAATGATCATACCGGTAAAGAGAGGGAAGTGTGGAACACGCTTGGTAAAGGTATCGATGAAAGGCCATGTAGGAGTACATGGTAGGTTGTTTCATTGGAATCGTCCATAGGACCTGAGATCTGTATGTGTGGTTCAAGTTGCAGTTACTACCATGCATTGGGCCCAAAACCAATGGACCCTCTCGGCTTATTAATTACCCTCGATCTCTGTCCAGGAGTTGCAACTAGTTTCTGGTGTTTATAGCTTACTGGAGGTCGTGCACAACGCTGACCCTCGGGGTGGGTTGTGATGCAACAGGTACGTGGCACGGTGTACCGGTTGCCCGTTTGGTGACTAGGGAACCCTGTACACATCGTTCGGGGCCGTGAGCGACACCCCGGCCGGATCTCCCCACAGATGGAACCCAAATAGGCGATAAACCTGGACGAGGGACTTGAGTAGTTAGTGAGGTCGTGGCCGACACCCCCGCTGGTACGTGATATGACGTGTTACAGCTAGATCGGTGGGACTTAGGATCGGGGTCCTGACAAACCTGTGCCCTAATATGCGCCCCGTGAAGGAGAAGGCCAGGCGCGAATCCACGGGGAAGCAATCCTTCATCATGCAGGAGACTCGTAAGCTGGAGGCGGCGAGTGTTATCCGTGAGGTCCGGTACCCGGAATGGCTGGCAAACCCCGTCGTCGTACCCAAGAAGGGAGGGAAAGAGTGCATGTGTGTCGAGTTCACCAACCTCAACAAAGCTTGCCCGCAAGATCCGTTTCCTCTACCGCGCATCGATCAAATCGTCGACTCCACCGCCGACTGTGACTTGTTGTGTTTCCTGGACGCCTTCTCAGGTTACCACCAGATCAAGATGGCGCTGCAAGACGTCGAGAAGACTGCCTTGCTCACCCCGTGTGGAGTGTACTGCTACACCTGCATGCCGTTTGGGTTACAGAATGCTGGAGCAACCTTTCAGTGGTTAATGCACATCGCACTGGGAAAACTGCTCGGGGGAAACGCTGAGGCATATGTAGATGACATCCTGGTAAAATCTCAGGAGGCCTCGACCCTTATCACAGATCTGGAAGAAACATTCGCCAACCTACGCAAGGTAGACCTGAGGCTCAACCCGGACAAGTGCGTGTTCGGCGTCCCTTCAGGCAAGCTCTTGGGCTTCATCATGTAGCACCATGGAATCGAGGCAAACCCCAAGAAGGTCAAGGCCATAGAAAAGATGAGTCCGCCCAAGAACCTCAGGGAGATGCATAAACTAGCCGGCTGTGTAACATCGTTGGGGCATTTCATCTCCAAGCTAGCGGAGAGAGCCCTCCCCTTCTTCAAGCTGATGAAAAGGAAGGCCCCGTTCGAATGGACCCCTGAGGTTGATGCGGCGTTCGAAGACCTCAAGAGATACCTCACCAGCCCACCAGAGATGGTGGCATCCAAGCCTCAGGAACCACTGGTTCTTTACCTGGCCGCGACACCGCACTTAGGTAGTGCAGCACTAGTGGCTGTACGAGAGGGGCGCTAAGACAAGACCTTGCTACCCAAGGGCGGCACTCCCGAGGCCCCAGCCGGGCAAGGAGACTACCGCATCCTACAAGATGACTCCCCCGAGGCCGCAGCTACCCCAACTGGCAACCAAGACTCCGAAGTGCCTTCACCCAATCAGGCCACACGACCACTAGCGAGTTCGGACCTCATCCCCGTCGAGCACATAGTATACTTCGTCAGCACGGTGCTTTGTGATGCCTAGCATGCTATCCCATGCTGCAGAAGATCCTGCTTGTGCTCCTCGTCGCTTCACGAAAGTTGTGCTCCTCTGGAAAGGGTACTGTCACATCCCTAGCTTCACCTTGCACTAGGCTAGCACTTGTCTGTTGCATCATGTTTATTTTTCTCATAAACTTGAAATGGGGTTGTCCAAACCCTAGCAACAGATGAATCCAACTAGGTTCAAATAAAAAAATATTTTCAATGAACCCAAAATGTCTTTTGAAAATGTTCATGATTTTTGATAAAGGAGAAAAGCTCTGCCAAAAATCATGCAAATATTTTTAGGCCATTCTGGATTTTTGAATTAATCCATATTGTATTTGAATTGGGGTATTTAAATTCTATAGACAGTTTAAATGCTCTAATAATTGTGAAACAAGTTGAGGGCTATTGACATTAATTAATTATGTGCCCACAAATATTTTCATGATTTATGAAAATCCTCTAGCATTTTTATTAAAGCAAAACAGAAACAGAAATAAAAGGAGAGAGAGAGAGAGAGAGAGAGAGAGAGAGAGAGCACCTACCTGGGCCACTTACCTGGCCTGGCCCAGCACGGCCCAGCCCACTAGCGCCTGCCAATCGTCCTCCTCCTCTCGCCAGAAGGATGAGCGCGTGTGCTCGTCGCATGCCGGCACGCGCGAGCCACCTCCTGCCTGCCTGCTGCCTCCCCAACGCCCTGGATGAGTGCCACGCGACGCCCTCGACCCCATGCACCTCACCTCTCTCTCACTGGACCCCATCCCCCTCCTCTGCTCTCTCATCCTCGCCTCACCGAGCACACCCGAGACCGCCAATCGCCGTACCCGTGGCCATCAGCCACCCCTCGCCCTGCCATGGAGCTCAGAAGCACCGCCGCGTCCTCCTCGTCCTCTCCACCGAGCTACGGGACGCCGGGAAGCTCTGCTTCGTCGTCACCGCGCTCGTCTTCAACCTCCGGCCGTCGACGACCTCGCCGTCGATTCAGCACCGCCAAGACCTCCCCAGGCTCGATGACCTCCTCTAAGGCATCTCTGTGAGCTCCCGCTCCGAACCCCTCTCTTCCCGGCATCTTTTGCACTGAGTAGCCCTAGTTTCACTGGAGCCGATAGCTCCTCGCCGCCGGCCATGCCGCCACCGCGGCTACGGCCGCGCAAGCTCGCCTCCGAGCACGTCAACTCACTCAGGGAGTCTCCAGGAGCTCGAATCACCCGCCCGTTAGGCCTGCCCCGCACCGTAGCCGCAACCCCGTGCACACCCACACGCCGACCGCCGCCGCGAGCTTGATTCCGGCGAGCTCGGGCCACCCTAGCTCCAGCCGATGCCACCACTAGATGCGCGCGAGTGTCAGCTCGCCGTAGAGACCAACTGCGGCTCAAACTGTGGCCTGTAGGCGAAACCCAAGACGCTCCTGCGTGCCTCCGCCGCGTTTTTGGTCGCCGCCGGCGTAACTCCGGTGACGCCGATCTGGCCGTCATTAGCAGCTAAGACACCCGCTAATTAACCACCAGAGTCAATGACAGTGGGCCCCACACACTTATTTAACCATAGTTTAGTTCCTGTTTAGTTTTAACCAATGTTGGGGATATCGCTTATCGGGAACTTATCGATCGACCCATGATAAAGGGTCAATCGGCCAGTTTATCAGCATATCGGCCAATTTATCGCCATATCGGCTCATTTATCGGCCGACTTATCTTATCGGCCTGATAGCGGTAAGCGATAAATCGCCCGATTTATCGGCATATCGGAAGATATCTTGAACAGTGGTTTTAACTAAGCACAGTGGCCCCACGCGTCACCATTGACCATGCTGACGTGGCCCTTGACCGGCCCCACATGTCAGCCACCCTAACTAGCCCTAGGTCACTGACCAATGGGTCCCACGCCTCAGGTTTGACCCTGGCCGACCCTGTTGACTAGGTGACGTTAGGGTGACACAGTGCTGATGTCATAAATGCTTTTCTGGGATTTTAAATAAATCAGAAATGATTTATTTATTTCAGAAAATAGGCAAAACTTCTAAAAATCATAGAAAATAATCTATAACTCCAATGAAAATAAATTATATATGAAAAATGATCAGGAAAAATTAAGGAATCTGTTTATGGCATTTTCATGCATGTTTGAACAAGTTAAAACTGCTGATCAGGTCAAATCTATTAAATGACATTTAAATAATCACATATGGAGTTTGCATTTGAACCTTTGGTTCAAACCAACTTCTTTTAATATGGTTGCTACTTGCATTAGCTCAATCAACATCATATTGCCATGTCATGATCATGCATCATATTATCGTATTGCATTGATTGTGTTCTCTCTTGTTTGCCAGTGTTTGTCCCCTCTCAGTAGACGCTGTTCCGACGATGTGGTCGATGACACTGATGAAGACACAGTGATATCTTCAGAAGTGCCAGGCAAGAAAAACCCCATTGAGCATTCCGATACAAACCCACTCTCTCGCTCTTGCTCTCTTTTACTGCATTAGGACAACAACGCTTCAACGGTTACCTGTTGCGGTAGTTAAACCCCTTTCCACTGCATGACCTGTCATTGCCACAGTAAATAGTTGAAACCCACTAGCATGAGTAGGAGTTGTTTGAGCCATGTTGTACCTACTCATACATGCTTTTTAGTTATGCCTGCTATTGATTAGAGTTGTGTCAGGTCTGATTCATCGGGGATGAATGGGAATGTGGTTAACATGTCCTACTGTTGAGAGCTAAGTGTGTGAAAACGATTTGGTAAAGGTAGCGATGAGAGGCCATGTAGGAGTACATGGTGGGTTGTCTCATTGCAGCCGTCCTCAGGAACTGAGTTCTGTGTTTGTGATCCATGAAACAGCTACTACCACACATTGGGATCCTCAATTGACTCTCTCGACTTATTAATCGCCATTGTCCTCTGTCCAGGAGTTGCAACTAGTTTCTGGTGTTTGTAGTATACTGGAGGTCGTGCGCAGCGCT
Source organism: Secale cereale (assembly GCA_902687465.1). Taxonomy (NCBI): domain Eukaryota; kingdom Viridiplantae; phylum Streptophyta; class Magnoliopsida; order Poales; family Poaceae; genus Secale; species Secale cereale. Next base: position 335,943,810 of record LR738714.1, read on the forward strand.
GACCCTCAGGGTGGGCTGTGACGCGGTAGGTACGTGGCATGGCGTATCGGTCGCCCGTTTGGTGACTCGGGAACCCTGTACACATCGTTTGGGGCCGTGAGCAACACCCCGGCCGGATCTCCCCATGGATGGAACCCAAATAGGCGATAAACCTGGACTAGGGACTTGTGTGGTTAGTCAGGTCGTGGCTGACTCCCTCGCCAGGCTTCCGCTTGAAGGTTACCGAGATACATGACGTGTACATGGCGGTAAGTGGCGACAGCGTGTGTGATAAACTACACCCCTGCAGGGTTATATATGATCTATTCGAATAGCCGTGTCCATGGTAATGGACTTCTGGGTTACCTGTACAGTTCATAGACAAGTGAAATTGGATACTCTAAAACACGCAAGATAAGTGTGAATGATATGGATGGCCCACTCATATGGAGACGGGAGCGGATCCATAGTGGTGTATTGGTTGGTGAATATGTGGACTCGTGTGAGCCGCCTCAAAGGAGTTACTTGCAGTCATAGTTCAAGATAGCCACCGAGTCAAAGCTGGCTTGCTGCAGTCAAACTCCACGACCCCTTTGTTGATACTGATGCATATGTAGCTAGTTCTGATATAAGTCATGCTGAGTACCTTTGTACTCACGTTTGCTTAATTTATGTTTTTGCAGAGAGACTTCAGTCTCACTAGTGGTTCCGCATGGACTTCGACGTTTAGCTTGTTATCTCAGCTACGGTCTTGTATCCTTGGGAGGGTCTTGTAGATAGTCAGGCTTCTCAGCCTTTTTCATTTGTAGTTGTCTATACTCAGACATGTTATGCTTCCGTTGCCTGTATGCTCCGTATGTTGGGTCATGTGACCTCTGTTTGTAATAAATGCTATGATGGATCTTCTGGGCCTTTATCTATATGAGTTGTTGAGTTATGTTGTGATGCCATGTTGTACAACACATACTTGCATGTTATGAGTACGTGTAATGTGTATTGCTATGTGTGGGATCCGACACATAGTTGTTTACCCTTGGTAGCCTATCTTACAGGGAAATGTCTCCTAGTGCTTCCACTTAGGCTTGGTAGCTTGCTACTGCTCCGGAACACTTAGGCTAGCCGGCATGTGTCCTTCTTCGTTCCTGTGTCTGTCCCTTAGGGGAAATGTCACACGTTGTTCCTTTAAGTCCTTGTAGCATGCTATGACTTGGGTTCATACGTTAATGACTGACACGTTCGTTGCTGGGTCATGTATGCCTGTCTGTGTAATTTAGTGCCACTTTAGGTTTATAACTAGTCATGTCGGCCTGGGTTCTCTGTCATATGGATGCTAGCGACACTATCATATACGTGTGCCAAAATGTGGAAACGGTCCCGGGCCAGGTATGATGGCACCCTTGGGGATACCGTCCATGAGGCCGCAAAGTGATATGATGTGTTACAGGCTAGACCTGTGTGACTTAGGATCGGGGTCCTGACAGCTTTGGTATCAGAGCCTGACTGCCTGTAGGATTAGTAAGCCAAACTGGTCGAAGTCGTGTCTAGAAATTCTTTAGTTATATAAGGGAATTGATTGTCGAAGGGAACGAAAGGCTCTTTTTACTCCTTCACCATATGCCCTTCTGATCTGAGTCGTCCTCTTCTTCTGTGGTGGTAAGAAACTAGGCTTCTCATTCTAATTATCAGGATCACGTTAATGGTGGATTCAACCCTCAGTTCAATTTCTACTACTTCTGTGTGTTCAACTGTTGGTCTCTAAATCTTGACATTATGATGTTAAGTGGATATGCTACCTTTTTACTTGAGTCTCAAAAGTATTTCTGAGCATTTATAGCCGTTATGCTGTCCGAGTTATCACAGGTTTCTAAATGGTCTGATGCATTTGCAAATCCCTTCTTCCTGTTCCCGATGCTCCTTTGGGCCAGATTAACCAGACTAACCAGTGTGTTGAGGTACTCTGTTACCTCGACATATATGTTGGAGTTATTATTATGACCCTCGGTGTCTAGAGTATCACAAAGTAATCTAGCCATGTATTGTGTTCCCAGTGTGATCATTCTGGCCATCATTCTCGAAAAGCATTCCGTGATGCCATTTAGTAGTAGGCATTCTACCCCTGGGTTCTTGAATCCGAGATTCACCCTACTTACTTCATGTTGATAGTGTTTGCTCGTTCCTTTAGGATATTAGTGACCTTGTGATAGTCCTCGAGGTCCGTGATTATCGTTCTTCCAATACCATGAACCATCTTTGGCATAAGTTCTCCCGAACCAAAATATCACAATAAGAGTACTCTTGAGGAGTTCTTGATTCTATATTGTGACTCTGCCAGTCCTACCTTTTTGCATGGGTTATCCGGAAGAAATATGTTGAAAGTTCGACATGCTAGTCTATTCATCCACAACTCGGAAAGTTATATGTTCCTTTGAGTTGTTCCATTTAGTTGTTTTATGACCCCGTCTATCATTTGATAGTCAGGAGTAGTTGTGCATTCGTGTTCATCGATGCCTTTTACTCTTGTGGCCCGTCAATCCATTCTATCTTAGAATGACTAGGAGAAACAAACTCCAGAACCTCATCCATTTCCAGGATTGGGTCAGAGTAGTTGTATTTCACAGGTCAAAATGCCAATCCAGCTTTTGTTCTGTTCTACCTTGGAGTATTTCCATCTTTATGTCAAGAGTTCCATGGGAATTGCACAACCTCCTATGAAATCTTGATACAGTGATACCTCTCGCCATCATCGTTCATTCTCGGTCTCCTTGTTATTGTAACTGGAATACTGACAAGTGAATCATGATGTGTGAAATCAATACTCCTAGCAACTCTGTTGCTTAGTAGTTAATGGATGATAATCTCATTCTTAGCATGATGGTTACCGAATCATCATTGTAAATTGATCGTGCTACCTAGTCCATTTTTTTGGTGCACTCTTCGATCAATGAATTAGGATTGTGTCAATCTCTCGCTCTTTTGATCATATCGTCTTGCCCTGAAAAGCAAGATTGTTCTCCAGCTTCTTCACATAACGGTGGTTCGTGATTTTCCGGATATCTTCTCGGAAATATTACCAGGTTGTTCCCTGACCGCTATGTTAAGTTCGTGATCAATATGGTCTACTTATAAACCACCCTGTCTCCAAGAATCTGTGTTGGATATCCCGAGCTAGTTGGTTAAGCTAAACAACAACTTGGAGAGCTGGAAGATAAAAGCTTGATCTAACTTAGTTCATTGCCAAAGGGATATCCTGGTGTTTGTTTGTTTGTTGGAGAAAGATGATATCTTCATCGATTGATCCTCGTGATCAGTTGTTAGATCCATTGTCTTGACAAAAATTTGACTTGAGTGTGGGCTATCGTCAAGTCAAATCAGAACCAATGTTATTCATAATGTTGTCTTACTCGTGGTTGATCCCTCGAGCATACACCGTTACATCTATTGGTCTGACCAATGCTATCACTTTGTTCACATAGTTATGGAATTCAATCTATAAGGAAACCTGGATGAATTATTGTTGAGCCCATCAACAAACATCCTTATCTTCTCCATGATTTCGTTGAACATCCAGCTAGTGCTGCAAACTTTTACAAGAATTATCTTCATCTCCTGTTCATGAAGTATATGTTTGCTGCAAGAAGTGACTTTCTCCCAGTTCACGTGCATTAGGTGCAAGTTGCCGCCATGAATTCGAGAAAGTTAGTTTTGCTTCCTCCGGAATCATCCCAAGTCAGTCATGCACATGCGAAGTATACTATGGCTTGAGAGATTAGCTACCTCCATACCATCGGTATTTCCTAGCACATCAAGCCACTGATTGCTTTGTTTAAGGATAAGAAGTTCAAATGCTATTTCTGAAGGGCCCAGACGGACATGCACAAGACTTCATTATCTCAATGATGGTTCCCAATCAGAACTTGGTAGTGTTTCATTGTAAGACTACTATGTGGTCATGCTTGTCTTGGACACCGTGTTCACATGTACGTAGTAGAAGTAGCTCATGTTTTGGAGCTTGCTATCGTAGTTCACTCCCCGAGAATCTCGCAACGCCGTCTCGTCGATTTGGGTTGCAAACCTTCATTTTTTCTTTCTAGACTCGATGAGTCTGGAATATCCAGACACCAACCAGAACTGAATCTCGGGTAGATATGGTGGTTGGAGCATTTTCCAAGCACTATAATATTGGTCTCTCGATAACCGGTAAAGTGGATATCATGGCCAACACACCCAGCCGGAAGACCTATTGTTGTAGTATCTTGATTGAAGAAGTTGGCCACCTCCCCATAAGGATTTCGTAGGATTTACTTCCTACTTGTTCCTTATGGATTTTTGTGGTCCTGAAGTCCGATCTTTTACTTGACGTTCTAGGTACGAAACCATTTTAATAAATGGGTTGCGCTAGCGCATCAAGGAGAACATTAGAAGCGGAGTGCTAAATGTCTCTCGGTTGATCATCCAGATTTTGCCCCTTGACACCGCTAAGGTGAAATCTGAGAAAGTGTTATCTTCCATTGCATCTACATCGTCCATCGCTATTCATCATGGTCGTATGTTGTGTTGTCAGCACCATTGGATCGGATAATGGTAAAACCTTGATGATGATGGAAATGCTCAAGTTCTTGAGAGCACGCACAAGCACTAGGTGTTATCACTGGCACTAACCGGGATTGCTCCCCGTGTTCTTGGTTATGCTATAACCTCTCAAAGAGTAGATTCACTCTCTACTATTGGGTTTCTTCCCAGTTACCAGAATCATTCCCAGCTTTTGCATTTTGTTCCCAGCTTGCGCCGCTAATGTGCCATTTTACCTTGGGTCTCATCCATTTCTGATGATAAGCAAAATTATCCCTTGTGTTGTCTTCAAGAAGGTAGTCCACATCATCCATTCTGGCCCGAGAATGTCAGTCTTTCGGACTCCGTCAAACAATCGATTGTGATTTGCCTTCGGCTGGTATAGAGAGTTTCAATGATCTCTATATCAAAAGTAATTCTTTTTGCCACTTAAGGGAATAAATCTACGAGTCACCTTCTTCAAGGTGCCCCGTCTGGTGACATCGATCACCATCTTCTTAGGTGTGGAATTACGGCCTACCAAGTGAACCTTCATATTTTGTTTCACTCCATCCCTCTGGATGTGTGTTCCGCGTCTCAGCTCAAGAGATGTTTCAACGTCTCACTCCATGAGTTGATCTTGAGTTGGTTGATCTTTCACAAGATCAATTACCGCAGAGTTTCTTTCGTCGTCACCGTGTTGGACAAAGACCTCGGAAGCAACGATGTCCAGATCAACATGATGAATGCAATCAACATTCATATGAAGGACAGTTGGATCATGAAGATTGTGTTAGTTTGTGTCCCCCCTTCATCTTACCCTACGCTTGAATCTCGGGACGAGATTCTTGTTTAGTGGGGGTGAGTTATCACATCCCTAGCTTCACCTTGGACTAGGCTAGCACTTGTCTGTTGCATCATGTTTATTTTTCTCAGAAACTTGAAATGGGGTTGTCCAAACCCTAGCACCAGATGAGTCCAACTAGGTTCAAATAAAAAAATATTTTCAATGAACCCAAAATGTCTTTTTAAAATGTTCATGATTTTTGATAAAGGTGAAAACTTCTTCCAAAAATCATGCAAATATTTTTAGGCCATTTTGGATTTTTGAATTAATCCATATTGTATTTGAATTGGGGCATTGAAATTCTATAGATAGTTTAAATGCTCTAATAATTGTGAAACTAGTTGACGGCTATTGAAATTAATTCAATATGTGCCCACAAATATTTTCATGATTTATGAAAATGCTCTAGCATTTTTATTAAAGCAAAACAAAAACACAAAATAGAAAACAGAAATAAAAGGAGAGAGAGAGCACCTACCTGGGCCACTTGCCTGGCCTGGCCCAGCACGGCCCAGCCCACTGGCGCCTGCCAGTCGTCCTCCTCCTCTCGCTAGGAGGATGAGCGCGTGTGCTCGCCGCACGCCGGCACGTGCGAGCCACCTCCTGCCTGCCTGCTGCCTGCCCGACGCCCTGGACGAGTGCCAGTGACGCCCTCGACCCCATGCAACTCACCTCTCTCTCCCTGGACCCCATCCCCCTCCTCTGCTTTATCTTCCTCGCGTCGCCGAGCACACCGGAGACCACCGATCGCCGTACCCGTGGCCATCGGCCACCCCTCGCCCTGCCATGGAGCTCAGAAGCACCGTCGCGTCCTCCTCGTCCTCACCATCGAGCTACGGGACATCGGGAGGCTCTACTTCGTCGTCACCGCGCTCGTCTTCAACCTCCGGCCAGCGGTGACCTCGCCGTCGATTCGGCACCGCCAGGACCTCCCCGGGCTCGATGACCTCCTCTTCGGCATCGCTGTGAGCTCCCGCTGCGAACCCTTCTCTTCCCCGCCTCTTTTGCACCGCGTAGCCCTAGTTTCACCGGAGCCAATAGCTCCTCGACGCCGGCCATGCCGCCACCGCGGCTATGGCCGCGCAAGCTCGCCTCCGAGCACGTCAGCGCACTCAGGGAGTCTCCGGGAGCTGGAATCACCCGCCCGTTAGGCTTGCCCCGCACTGCAGCCGCAACCCCGTGCACACCCGCACGTGGACCGCCGCCAGGAGCTTGATTTCGGTGAGCTCCGGCCACCCTAGCTCCAGCCGACGCCACCACTAGATGCGCGCGAGTGTCAGCTCGCCGTAGAGACCAACCGCGGCTCAAACCATGGCCTGTAGGCGAAACCCGAGCCGCTCCAGCGTGCCTCCGCCGCGTTTTTGGTCACCGCCGGTGTAACTCCGGTGACGCCGACATGGCCGTCATTAGCAGCTAAGACAACTGCTAATTAACCACCAGAGTCAATGACAGTGGGCCCCACACACTTATTTAACCATAGTTTAGTTCTTGTTTAGTTTTAACTAAACACAGTGGCCCCATGCGTCAACATTGACCATGCTGACGTGGTCCCTGACTAGACCCACATGTCAGCCACCCTAACCAGCCCTTGGTCACTGACCAATGGGTCCCACGTGTCAGGTTTGACCCTGGCCGACCCTGTTGACTAGGTGACGTCAGGGTGACATAGTGCTGATGTCATAAATGCTTTTCTGGGATTTTAAATAAATCAGAAATGATTTATTTATTTCAAAAAATAGCCAAAATTTCTAAAAATCACGGAAAATAATCTATAACTCCAATGAAAATAAATTATATATGAAAAATGATCAAAAAAATCAAGGAATCTGTTTATGGCATTTTCATTCATGTTTGAAAAAGTTAAACCTGCTGATCAGCTCAAATCAATTAAATGACATTTAAATAATCACATATGGAGTTTGAATTTGAACCATTGGTTCAAACCAACTTCATTTAATATGGTTGCTAGTTGCATTAGCTCAATCAACAGCATATTGCCATGCCATGATCATGCACCATATTGTCGCATTGCATTGATTGTGTTCTCTCTTGTTTGCCGGTGTTTGTCCCCTCTCAGTAGACGCTGTTCCAACGATGTGATCGATGACACTGATGAAGACACAGTGATATCTTCAGAAGTGCCAGGCAAGCAAAACCCCATTGAGCATTCCGATACAATCCCACTCTCTCGCTCTTGCTCTCTTTTACTGCATTAGGACAACAACGCTTCAACTGTTACCTGCTGCGGTAGTTGAACCCCTTTCCACTGCATGACCTGTCATTGCCACAGTAAATAGTTGAAACCCACTAGCATGTGTAGGAGTTGTTTGAGCCATGTTGTGCCTACTCATTCATGCTTTCTGGTTATGCCTACTATTGCTTAGAGTTGTGTCAGGTATGATTCATTGGGGATGAATTGGAATGTGGTGAACATGTCCTACTATTGAGAGCTAAGTGTGTGAACACTATTTGGTAAAGGTACATGGTGGGTTGTCTCATTGCAGCCGTCCTCAAGAACTGATTTTTGTGTTTGTGATCCATGAAACAGCTACTACCACACATTGGGATCCTTAATTGACTCTCTCGACTTATTAATCGCCCTTGTCCTCTGCCCAGGAGTTGCAACTAGTTTATGGTGTTTGTAGGATACTGGAGGTCATGCGCAGCGCTGACCCTCAGGGGGGGCTGTGATGCGGCAGGTACGTGGCACGGTATACCGGTCGCCCGTATGGTGACTTGGGAACCCTGTACACATCGTTTGGGGCCGTGAGCAACACCCCGGCCAGATCTCCCCAAGGATGGAACCCTAATAGGCGATAAACCTGGACTAGGGACTTGTGTGGTTAGTCAGGTCGTGGCCGACACCCTCACCAGGCTTCCGCTTGAAGGTTGCCGAGATACAGGACGTGTACATGGCGGTAAGTGGCTAGAGCGTGTGTGATGAAGTACACCCCTGCAGGCTTATATATGATCTATTCGAATAGTCGTGTCCGTGGTAATGGACTTATGGGTTACCTGTACAGTTCATAGACAAGTGAAAGTGGATACTCTAAAACATGCAAGATAAGCGTGAATGCTATGGATGGCCTTCTCGTAGGGAGACGGGAGCGGATCCATAGTGGTGTATTGGTTGGTGAATATGTGGACTCGTGTGCGCGACCTCAAAAGAGTTACTTGCAGTCGTAGTTCAGGATAGCCACCGAGTCAAAGCTGGCTTGCTGCAGTCAAACTCCACCACCCCTTTGTTGATACTGATGCATATGTAGCTAGTTCTGATGTAAGTCTTGCTGAGTACCTTTGTACTCATGTTTGCTTAATTTATGTTTTTGCAGAGAGACTTCAGTCTCACTAGTGGTTCCACGTAGACTTCGACGTTTAGCTTGTTACCTCAGCTACGGTCTTGTACCCTTGGGAGGGTCTTGTAGATAGTGAGGCTTCTCAGCCTTTTTCATCTGTAGTTGTCTGTACTCAGACATGTTATGCTTCCATTGCCTGTATGCTCTGTATGTTCGGTCATGTGACCTCTGTTTGTAATAAATGCTATGATGGCCCTTCTGGGCCTTTATCTATATGAGTTGTTGAGTTATGTTGTGATGCCATGTTGTACAACACATACTTGCATGTTATGCGTACGTGTAATGTGTATTGCTATGTGTGGGATCCGACACCTAGTTGTTTACCCTTGGTAGCCAATCTTACAGGGACATGTCTCCTAGTGCTTCCACTAAGCCTTGGTAGCTTGCTATTGCTCCGGAACACTTAGGCTGGCCGGCATGTGTCCTTTTTCGTTCCTGTGTCTGTCCCGTAGGGGAAATGTCACGCGTTGTTCCTTTAAGTCCTTGTAGCCTACTACGACTTGGGTTCATACGTTGATGACCGACACGTTCGTTGCTGGGTCATGTATGCCTGTCTCTGTAATTTAGTGCCACTTTTGGTTTATAACTAGTCATGTCGGCCCGGGTTCTCTGTCATATGGATGCTAACGACACTATCATATACGTGTGCCAAAATGCGCAAACGGACCCGGGCTAGGTAAGGTGGCACCCGTGGGGATACCGTGCGTGAGGCCGCAAAGTGATATGATGTGTTACAGGCTAGACCTGTGTGACTTAGGATCGGGGTCCTCACAGGTACTCAGGAGCCCAAATGCGGTAGGAAGGGTCGCGGAATGGAATATAGAGCTGCAGGCGTTCCAGTTGGAGTTCAGCACCACCAGGGTTGTCAAGGGGGCCGCGCTTGCTGGCTTCGTGGCGGAATGGACCGACGCCCCAGGGCCCGAAGCTAGCCCGAACCAGTCCCTCTTAATGGGGAGCGAAGCACCGGATGGCTGGGTCATGTACTTTGATGGCGCGTTCGCCCGCCAGGGCGATGGGGCAGGGGCTGTGCTCATCTCGCCCACTCAAGACAAGCTCTACTACGCCGTACAACTCTGCTTTCAGCTAGGCGATAAGGTCTCCAACAACATCGTGGAATACGAGGGCCTCATCGCCGGCCTCAAGGCGGCGATAGCTCTGGGGATGAAACGCCTCGTCATCAGCGGTGACTCCCAGCTCCTCGTCAACTTCTTCAACAAGGTGTATGAGCCAAGGGACGAGCGTATGGAGGCATACCTCGCTGAGGTACGCAAGATGGAGAAGCAATTCTTGGGCTTGGAGCTGGAACACGTGCCTCGCGGCACTAATAAGGAGGCCGACGATATCACCAAGAGAGCATCCAGGCGCCTGCCCCAGATGCCCAGCAGCTTCGAGGAAAGGCTCCTCAGGCCCTCGACGTCACCCCGCGGGAAGGACCGACGAAGCCTCATGAAGAACTCCCCCAGCCACCGACCTCGGGAGCCCCCGCCTGCCGCCCGGCCTCAGGAGCTCGCTTGCTCCTGGCGCTCGAGCCTCAGGAAGGATGCTGGACCGAGGAATTCAAGTCATACTTGGTGCGAGGAGTGTTGCTGGAAAAGGAGGAAGATGCCGAGGGCTTGGCCCGACAGGCTACGACATACTACATCCAAGACGGTGAGCTTTAAAGGAGACGACCAAATGACGTTTCTTTACGATGCATCTCCAGGGAGCAGGGCGGTGAGCTGCTAGCTGACATCCATGCCGAAGACTGCGGGCATCACTCATTATCGCGCACCTTGGTCGGCAAGGCGTTCTGTAGTGGTTTTTACTAGCCAATGACACTTAACGATGTTGCCAAACTAGTAAAGTCTTGCGAGGCTTGCTAGTTCCATGCCAAGCAGATCCACCAACCAGCTCAGGGCCTACAAACCATCCCACTCTCTTGGCCGTTCGCGGTCTGGGGACAGGACATCCTGGGCCCGTTCACTCGAGCGCCCGGGGGCAACCGATACCTTTACATCGCCGTCGACAAGTTTACCAAGTGGCCTGAGGTGGAAGCAGTCCGAACCATCCTAGCTGGCTCCACAGTCAAGTTCATCAAGGGCCTCGTAAACCGGTTCGGGGTCCCTAACCGCATCATCACCGACAACGGCTCGTAGTTCACTAGTAACATTTTCAAGACATACTGTGCTAACCTTGGAACACGGATTTGCTATGCCTCTGTAGCGCATCCCAGGCGCAATGGCCAGGCGAAGCGTGCCAACGCAGAGGTCCTGTGGGGCCTCAAGATCTGAACCTTCAAGAAGAAGCTCGAAGCCTGCGGAAGGGGTTGGCACGACGAGCTCCCGTCCGTGCTGTGGTCCATCCGCACCACTTCCACCAAGCCGACGGGCGAGACCCCATTCTTCCTCGTCTACAGAGCCGAGGCAGTCCTCCCTCACGAGGAAAGGCACCAGTCGTCGCGAGTCTTATCATTCGACGAGGCGCAACAAGGCGCCATGCAGGGGACAGACCACGTGATGGGGAGGAGCGCCGGCACGACGCTTCACTTCGGGCAGCAAGATACCAGCAGGCGTTGCGGCGGTACCATTGCCGCAGCATTCGCCCCAGGACGCTTGAGATAGGTGACCTCGTTTTAAGGAGAGTCCTCTCTAGAGAGGGAGAGCACAAGCTCTCACCCATGTGGAAAGGGCCGTTCAAGATCACTCACGTCTCCAGATCCGGCGCCATGCGCCTAGCAACAGGGGACGCCATCCCGTCCCGAACGCATGGAATATTCGGCACCTCTGGAGGTTCTACCCATCAAACAAGGCCCTTGCGCCCGAGAAGACTAGGCTCCGTGCCTACGAGGAACATGGCCCTTGCGCCTGAGAAGACTAGGCTCCGTGCCTGCGAGGAACAAGGCCCTTGTGCCTAAGAAGACTAGGCTCCGTGCCTGGTAGGAACAAGGCCCTTGCGCCTGAGAAGACTAGGCTCCGTGCCTGCGAGGAACAAGGCCCTCGCGCCTGAGAAGCCAAGGCCCAGTGAATGTGAAGCAAGGCTCCGGCCTGTGAAGATCTCCCCTTGTGACACTCTCACGTAATAATGAGTGGGGCTGTACACGCCCCGGAGTCTCCAGAGAGCCACCCTCTGACCTCGGGGGCTCCCTCCCACGTCCTAGTGGCAGCACTTAGCTCCGCGCTGGTGAGAAGACTAGATTAGGTCCCGGACGCGGCCGTTCATTTGCTTTCTGGAGTTGGCTTGCCCCTGTCTTTCCTTTTTAATGGATTCTGAAGGTTCTGACGTTCCCCGATTGTTTGGTTTTGATTTCTCTCTGAGGTCATCCCCTCAGTTTTTCGAGCTAGCTCAGGAAGAGCGGAAGTTGCACGGCGCTCTCCCCAACGCTACCCCCTTAGCCTCCACGAGGCGCCCGAACCAGGGCTCGTGATGGGCATGTCCCCCACCTTATGTCCATGCCCACGGGTACTGCAATAAGGGGCCGCCGACCATGCTCGGCCCGCGTCAAGGGCCTCGAGCAGTAAAGGATAATAGCCACCTAATGAGTTTTTGCAGCCTCGCGAAGGGTCAAACATCATGAGACAAGGGTAATCCCGGGTGCGTCAAGGTAAGTCTCCTCACCCTAAGGGCGCATAGTACAGAGAATGCGCAATAATGGGCAGAGACACTAAGCATGGTGCTAAATGTCATAAAACCACAGTTCATTACATGCCCTCCCGGGCCTCCATACTTGTTTGTTCAGATGATGCCGAAATAAAGAAAGACAAAGAACGACTGACAACGGCCCTCGGGGCGGGACTGCTCCCGAGGACCCGCGCCCCGAGCTCAGCCGGAGCCCTCCTCACGCTTCACCCCGAGCGTGACGACAAGACAACCCAGCGACACCTTCCAGGCATGCACGGAGGCGTGGCGGCTGGTCATAGCCACCACTGCTGGAGTTGCCACTGAAGGAAGAGCCGCCATAGCTGGATGAGCTGCGGCCATCGCCTAGGCCAAGCACCACACCGCCGCCGTTGTCCTCGGGGAAGAACTCGGCGTGGCACCCGTCTTCCCCGAACACCCTCACGAAGAGGGTCGAGTCGTCGCCATACCTAAAGTGAAGGGTGCACCGTCCACCCAAGCCATGCGCACAGGCTAACGTCCGCCAGCCACGAGCCAAAGCCACGGCGCCCGAGGCAGAGGCCTCCACTACGACCCACGAAACTCTACTGCAACAACCATCCGCCGGCAGCCAAAAGCAACCGCAGCTTGTAGCGAGGAGTTCGTTGGCTAGGGAGCGCGGGAGCTAGAGCTGGGTGTCGACTGGACTCTCTGACCATACGATGAACTCCAGTGTCATCTCCACCGAGTGGGAGCGCGGCTGGGGAGGCCTGACGACCCTAGAGCGCCTCCCTTCGTTCACAGGACCGCCAACACCACGGCAGCCCCGGCCGCTCGAAATACCGCCGCCGCGGTTACCGAGGGCGGCTACGGGCACTGTGGGGCTCCACCCACGTCCGCTAGCAGCCCCGACGGGAGTCGCTGCACACTTGCGAGGACGGCCTCGTCCCCTCTTGACTGGTGGTGAAATAGGCCCCTCCTGCCGGGCCTTCCCCTTCTCCATGGACGAAAACTTCCTGGTCGGCGCCATGAACAGATCGGCCAAGCGAAGGCCAAGGAAGGAGAAGAAGCGAGAGGAAAGAGGACCCCCCGCTCGACGCCTGATTTATAGTCAGGAGAATGCCAACCACCAGCCTTCGTAATCGCAGGTAATGATGATCTGCTATGCATGCTGGGACTTGTCAAGTCGCGTAGTCGCCGAGGTTGCGTGGGCAAGTGGAGACGCCCACATCCCATCAATCGCCATGCGTCAATCAAGGCCGGAGGCTTTTGGAGCCCGCGGCGCTCCGCGCTTGGCCCTTGGCTTCGCCGCGAAGCCAAGCCCGAGCGCACCTTGGGCCCGAGGGCTACTGTCGGCGTTCTAGGACCGGGGGTACACAGACTTGCCTGCCTGCAGCCCATGGCGTGGCTCACCAGGCGGCCTGGTACGGCCGAGCATCTTCAGCGACCACTCAAGACCCTTGCGAGGGGCCGAGCCTCGCGAAGCGGATGACACAAGGCATCCCCTGGGGCGGCTTCACCAGGCCGGCTCACGAGGATTGGAGATATGGAGGCAAGGGGCACCTCACGAGGTCCTCGTGACATGAGCAGTGGTGACCAGGCCAGGCAGGCGCCAGCGGGCACAGAAGTGCCAGTTTCCTCTTTGGTGCTAAGGTAGCAGGTGCAGAGGAAGAGTCTTGAGGCATTAGGCAAAGGTTTCCATACTGGTGCAACAAGACCAAGACCCGCAGGACAGCAGAACAAAGGTCATCGCGGAGCCCACAGTGGCATCACCACCAGAGCCTTTGGCAGGCGAAGACCACCTTTTGTCAGGATAGCTTGTACTAGCAGTCACCCTTCAAATTTGGCCATTGTGGGATTCCTTCCCGCTCAATATTTGGGAAGAGGACCCGGGCCACTATAAATAGGACTAGCCATCACCGTAGAAAGGGATCTGATCATCGAGACCACTTACACACCCACAAGCTCGCCCAAGCTCCAGAACACCTCTCCTCTGGAGGCAGGTCATCCATCTACTAGTTCTTCATCAGCCTACAAGGCAATCCACCACACCACACTGGATTAGTGTATTACACCACAACGGTGGCCCGAACCAGTATAAATCTTGTGTCCCTTGTTCTTTAGATCGGACGAGCTAGGCCTAGGGTCATCGAGTAGACGAGCTAGGGCGGAAGGAGAGATCTTCGTGCGCACCCCAGAGTTTGAAGCTTAAGGGTTTTTCCAGAACCCTAGATCCGACAACGTCCTAGGAAGGGAACGACCCGGAGCCGGGGAAGACTCGGTAGTTGTTACCCATGCGGTTGGGAGTACGGGGGTTTACTGGTTCGGCTACCATCGCCCGAAATAATAGGAGGTGTGGGTGAGTAGAGGAATGACTTGCTGGCTAGAGTTGGAGTGGGGTGGGGCGGTGCGGCTTGTGCGGCAGCACAGCCGCCCACGGAAGGAGGGAGCAGGCAGTCTCGCAGGCGCTCGTTTGAGCGGCTGGAGCAGTAAGAGCAAAGATTGAAAAGCACGGCGGCTGTTGGATGGACATCCAACAATAATTGCTCTCGTGTGTTGACTAAGTTCACACGGCCTTGCGTGCGTGTCAACCTTTTTTTGACGAAAGCGTACACGTCAACCTATATTAGGCCCACAAGTCCGCCTCAAATCTGTGGAAAACAACATACAACCCATCTGCCCTTATTTCTAATTGTTTACAACCCATTTGCTAATTCTCAAGGATTTTTTGGAGCCCATATTCTTTTTGTTAGCATTACAACCCATATTGTGGCTATGTTTAAATTTTTTATGAAATTTTGCATATTTCGGTGCAGTCTAAACTGTTTTCAATCCTGAAATTTCGAGTCACATTCAAACTAATTTAAAAGTAATAAATTTATATCAATTTAAAATTCAACATTGTTTTCCCCTCAAAAAACGATATTTGAAAATAATTGCCGGTTTACTGTGTTTATAAATTTACATCCCATTTCTTACTACTATATTTTCTTGGCAAGCTAATACATCGCTCTCGTAATAAAAGATTTGCAGCCCAGCAGGGCTGAGAAAGCAAGTATGCCTCTGTTGGCTATTTCTTAAAAATAAGTAGAACCGAGCTAGCCATTTTTAGGAAGAAAAAAAACACAACTGGGCTCATCATGTGGTAAACATAAAATAAAACCCTGGCTAGACGGGCTACAGCCCACGCAGAACCCCTTACCCTGATCCATCTCTCAAACTAGTATAAATAACAAGTGCTTGTTCCTCAAAAAAAGGAAATAACAGCTGCGCAACCAGCTAGGTTGTCAGGACCCCGATCCTAAGTCACACCGATCTACCTGTAACACGTCATATCACTTTGCGGCCTCACGCACGGTAACCCCACGGGTGCCACCTTACCTGGCCCGGGACCGTTTGCGCATTTTGGCACACGTATATGACAGTGTCGCAAGCATCCATATGACAGAGAACCCGGGCCGACATGGCTAGTTATAAACCAAAAGTGGCACTAAATTACAGAGACAGGCATCCATGACCCAGCAACGAACGTGTCGGTCATCAACGTATGAACCCAAGTCGTAGCAAGCTACATGGACTTAAAGGAACAACGCGGGACATTTCCCCTAAGGGACAGACACAGGAACGAAGAAGGACACATGCCGGCCAGCCTACGTGTTCCGAACAGTATCAAGATACCAAGGCTCATTGGAATCACTAGGAGGCATTTCCCTGTAAGGTAGGCTACCAAAGGAAAACAACTAGGTGTCGGATCCCACACATACCAAGCATTTCAACCATACACACAATATGCTCAATATGTGCAAATACAACATTGCATCACAACAGAACTCTATGACTCAAAGTACTTTATTTAAGAGGCTCCAAGAGCCATACATAACATATCCATACAGGTAGGGGTCACATGACCCAACACTCAAGTCATACAGTCATACAAGCACAAGCGGAAGCTACATGTCTGAGTACATACAACTTAGAAAATAAAACAGGCTTGGTGTAGCCTGACTATCTACAAGGCCCTTCACAAGCTCCAGATCTCCGTCTGGGTGTCAAGCTACTCGTCGACGTCAACGTCTATGTAGAACCCATCAGCAGGGGCAGGGTTCTCCTCTGCAACAGTTATTAATTAAACATGAGTACAAAGGTACTCAGCAAGTCTTACCACAGAACCTATCATACATGCAACATTATCAACAGGGGGCAGTGGAGTTTATAGCAGAAAGCCAGCTTTGACTCTTGGCTAACCTATACTACAACTCTCAACGGATTGCAAGATGTTATTACGAACACGAGTCCTCTACTCACCACAACAATACACCACCGAGGATCCTCTTCCGTCATCCTACGAAAGGGCCATCCACGGTACTCACACTTATCTTGAGGCTTTTAGTAGTATCCATCAACTTGTCTATGAACTGTAAGAGTAACCAAGTAGTCCGTACCACGAACAACGGCTATTCGAATAGATTGATAACCCTGCAGGGGTGTACTTCTTCACACACGCTTCCACCACTTATCGCTGTTTACTCGACATGTACTCGGCAACCTTCAAGCGGAAGCCCAGCGAGGGTGTCGGCCACGACCTGACTAACTACACAAGTCTCTCGTCTAGGTTTATCGCCTATTTGGGTTCCATCCGTGGGGAGATCCGGCCGGGGTGTCGCTCACGGCCCCAAACGATGTGTACAGGGTTCCCGAGTCACCAAACGGGCAACCGGTACACTGTGCCACGTACCTGTCGCATCACAACCCACCCCGAGGGTCAGCGCTGTGCACGACTTCCAGTAAACTATAAACACCAGAAAGTAGTTGCAACTCGTGGACAGAGATCGAGGGTAATTAATAAGTCGAGAGGGTCCATTGGTTTCGGGCCCAATGCATGGTAGTAACTGGAACTTGAACCACACATACAGATCTCGGGTCCTATGTACGGTTCCAATGAAACAACCCACCACGTACTCCTACATGGCCTTTCATCGATACCTTAACCAAACATGTTCCACACTTCTTTCTCTTTATCGATATGATTGTTTCACTCTGATCCATCACCCAGATGAACCAGACCTGACACAACTCTAAGCATAGCAGGCAACATAAACAAATAGCATGGTGGATCACACATCACATGGCTCAATCAACTCCTACACATGCTAGTGGGTTTCAACTATTTACCGTGGCAATGACAGGTCATGCAAGGGAATAGGGTTCAACTACCGCAGCAAGTAGCAGTTCACACGCTGTTGCCTTAATGCAGTAAAAGAGAGCAGGAGCGAGAAGATTGGGTTTGTATCGGAATGATCAATGATTGCTTGCCTGACAAAGTGGTTGTCGGGTACTGCTCTTCAACTGGATACGCAGCAGTATCCTCGGGAGCAGGACCTAACACAGAGAATACCGGCGATACAATCATTAAACAAACAAATGCAACAATATGATGCATGCTCATGACATGGCAAGATGCATGTGTTTTGGCCTACTGCAACTATAACCAGAAGGGTTTGAGCCTATTTGAATCAAAGATTCAAATTGGCACTTTAGCTATTATTTAATTAAGTGCATTATCATGTTTTAATGTATACAGCAAGGTTAACTTGCTCAAACATGCATGAGACCAGTGCCATTGGAAAGATTTGATTTTTCTGATCAATTTTCATATATAAATCTTTTCCATCTGAGCTACTGTTGAATTTATATGATTTTCTGAAGTTTAGGCATTTTCTGGAATTTCCTGAATTATTTTTAAATCTAAAAATCCCAGAAAATCCTTTACTGCATCAGCATGACATCATGCTGACGTCAGTCAGTCAACAGGGCGGCCCAAGTCAAACCTGACCAGTGGGACCCACTGGTCAGTGTCACAGTTATCTAATTAACTAATTAGAATTAAATTAACACCTAAACTAGGTTTGACTAGCAGGCAGGGCCCACATGTCAGTGACCCAGGGGGGTCAAACCCGTGGTCAAACAGGCCCAACTCGCCGGCGTTTAGCCGCCGGCGAGGCCAAACATGGCGGTGAGGTGCGGGTTTCGTGCTCCGGCTGCCAAAACGATGGTGGAGCACACCTACGGGTAGCTGGAGGCAAACCGCATCGAATGGAGGTGGTGGCTGGCCTCGGGGTCACCGGAGATGATGCCGGCGACGAGTCCAGCGGCTGCCGGAGTTCGGCAAAGCAGAAAACGATGGTGCGGTGCTCGTAGAGGAGCGTGGAGTGGTCCTACAGCACCTACGCGTGACAGTGAAACTGATAGGCACGGTGGCCGGACCATTGGATGGCCGGAGCCTCGTCGGCGACGAGCTCCGCAGTGGTGCGTGCAGGTGAGCTTCGTGCGGTGCGTTCCAGGGTAGTAGAGAGCCAACGGAGAGGGGGAGGACGAGGCTGGGCTCACAGTGGTTGCAGTAGACGCCGGAGCGAGCTTGGGGGTGGTCGGAGCTAAGCGGGACGGCGAGGGGGATCTCCGTGGCCGGAGTTGGGGAAGAAGGGGTTGGGGGCGTCTCCAGGGCGGGCGAGCGCTCGGGGCTCGGCCTGCTCGAGGTAGTCGAGGACGGCGGAGACGACGGACACGGCGACGGGGCTCAGGGACGACGGTGGGCGCGGCTACTACGATGGTGCGACCACGGCGGCGTCGGCCATGGTGCGGGGAGGGCGAAGGAGAGGAGCTGGGGAGAGTGGTGAGTGTCTGCGAGGTCGGGGGCGAGGTGGACGTTCGATCCAGGCCTCCAGGGCGGCGAGGGGAGGAAGCAGGGCGGCGGGCAGCTGCGTGGCGCTCGCTGCGGCCGCCGTCGAGCACCTGCCTGCCTGCCTGGCCGAGCCAAGCAGCTCGCTGCAGCGGCAGCTGGGCTGGGCCGGCAGGTGGGCCAGGTGGGGCGTCAGGTAACCTTTCTCTCTCTCCCTTTTCTATTTCTTTTCTGTTTCATTTCTTTTTCAACTTTGTTTAATTAATAAAAATGCCAGAACATTTTTATAACTCATAAAACTTGTCATGCCCACTTTATATAATATGAACAACATGGAACATTATAGTTTATGATTATTTGAGCATTTAAAATATTTTATAGCATTTAAATGCCCAAATGCAAATACCATATGATTTAATCCAGAGACCTTGGATGTCCTAGAAAATTGTGCACCATTTTTGGCAGAGGTTTAAGGCCAAGGTAGAAATGATGGACATTTTTGAAGGGCATTTTGGGTTCATTGGAAAAGATTTTATCAAACCCTAGTTGTTAGAAGAGGGGTGCTGGGGTTTCGGCCATTCCCATTTCAAGTTTCTTTGATTAGTAAACATGATGCACACTCTAGCTAGTCCTAATGCAAGTGCTAACTAGGGATGTGACAACTCACCCCCACTTAAAAGAATCGCGTCTCGAGATTCGGGTTCCTCCGGAAAGAGGGTGGGGTACTCATGTCGAAGACGATCCTCCATTTCCCAAGTAACTTCACTCTCGGAATGATGTGACCATTGAACCTTGAGAAACTTGATATTGTGGCGTCGAGTGGTGCGCTCGGTTTGATCAAGAATACGAACGGGGTATTCTCGATATGTGAGATTGTCCTGGAGATCAAGCGTTTCGTGGTCCACTCCGCGGATAGGATCCGAGAAGCAATGCCTGAGTTGAGAAACGTGAAACACGTCATGAACTCTGGATAGGTCCAGAGGTATTTCCAATTGGTAGGCAACTTCTCCTCGTTTGGCAAGAATGCGAAAAGGACCGATGTAACGAGGGGCCAACTTGCCTTTGATACCGAAGTGATGGGTTCCCTTAAGAGGAGTAACCCGAAGGTAAGCCTTATCGCCGACTTCAAAAGTCATAGCCTTATGATGACTATCATATTGGCTCTTCTGGCGAGACTGGGCTGTTTTCAATTTCTCACGAACGATGCGAACTTGTTCTTCTGCTTCCTGGATCATATCCGGGCCAAAGAATTGTCTTTCCCCGGTTTCTGACCAGTTAAGAGGTGTTCGACACCTTCGTCCATATAGAACTTCGAAGGGGGCTTTACCCAGGCTGGCTTGATAACTATTGTTATAAGCAAATTCGGCAAATGGAAGACACTTCTCCCAATCCATACCGAAAGAGATGACAGAGGCTCGAAGCATGTCTTCCAGAATTCGATTGACTCATTCCACTTGACCACTTGACTGGGGATGGAAGGCAGTACTGAAAGAGAGACGAGTTCCCATAGCATTCTGGAAACTTTCCCAAAATCGTGAAGTGAAAAGACTTCCACGGTCTGAGTTAATCTCCAACGGCACACCATGAAGTGATACTATCCGAGAGACATACAAGTCTGCTAGCTGGCTAGCGGTAATACTCTATCGAACAGGCAGGAAATGAGCTACTTTAGAGAGGCGGTCGATAACGACGAAGATAGCATTATTCCCTTTCCTGGTCCTGGGAAACCTGGTAATGAAGTCCATACCGACTTTGTCCCATTTCCATTCAGGAATAGCTAAAGGTTGAAGGGTGCCAGCAGGCCGTTGATGCTCTCCTTTGACTCGACGACAAACGTCGCAGTTAGCAATGAATTGAGCGATTTCTCTCTTCATCCTAGTCCACCAGAATCTCTGACGTAGGTCCTGATACATTTTGGTACTACCGGGATGAATTGTGAGGGGAGATTCATGAGCCTCCTTAAGGATCAAACGTCACAGGTTTCGTACTTTAGGAACCACTAAACGGTTGCTAAAGAATACAACTCCTTGATCATCAATTGAGAAACATCCCGTGACTCCTTTCTTGATGTTCCTCTTAATACGGGAAATTCCCGGGTCAACCTTCTGTGCTTTGATGACTTGATCCTTAAGGGTAGGTTCCGCCACCAAGGTGGAAAGGAATCCTTGAGGAACAATGTGAAGGTTAAGCTTTCGAAATTCCTCGTGGAGAAGTGGTTGTCCTTGTTGTAACATCAAGTTGTTACAATAAGATTTACGACTTAGTGCATCAGCCATGACATTGGCCTTCCCAGGGGTGGAAGTGATTCCTAAGTCGTAATCTGTGAGCAACTCAACCCAACGTCTTTGCCTGAGATTTAGATCGGTTGGGTGAAGATGTACTTCAAACTTTGATGATCAGTGAAGATTTCACAGCGATTACCAAGGAGGTAATGTCGCCATGTTTTGAGTGCATGGACTACAGCTGCAAGCTCTAAATCATGAGTAGGATACTTATCCTCATGTGGACGCAACTGTCGAGATGCGTATGCAATCACTTGACGATCTTGCATGAGTATGCAACCTAGTCCTTGTCGCGAGGCGTCGCAGTAGATTATAAAATCCTTGGAAAAGTCTGGTGGTACCAGTACAGGTGCATATGTCAGGCGTCTTTTCAGTTCCTGAAAACTGGACTCGCACTGTGGGGTCCACTCAAACTTTTTATCCTTTTTTGAGGAGTTCAGTTAGAGGTTTATGTGATGGCCTGGCTTATTAGGGATGATAGACTACTCATATCAATAAGGAATTCCTTCTTTTCCGGGAGCCCATTCGGATAGAACTCCAAAGTTAAGCGTGCTCAGCTTGGAGTAGTTTCAGGATGGGTGACCGACCGGGAAGTTTCTCCCGGCTGCGCATGAGTGAGGACAAAGTGCGCAGAAAAGACTAGTATTGATATGTGAGGCCAGTCTAGATCCCGCCAGGAGTAACGACCACCGGCGGGTGTGTCCGGGGCGTTACAAGTTGGTATCAGAGCCGACCCTCGCGGTTACACGGATGTTTGCGGACAGTTTGCAGTCATATTGTGCATGACGTTTGTGACCCGTCGTGGCACACGGCATGGCACATGTGCTGTCCTGGAAGCACAGACGGTTGTGCCAAGAGGGAACGTTCCTGTGGCCCGACGAGGACGTCGATTCCTCTAAGTGAGGGTGTATGTGATGGCCTGGCTTATTAGGGATTATAGACTACTCATATCAATAAGGAATTCCTTCTTTTCCGGGAGCCCATTCGGATAGAACTCCAAAGTTAAGCGTGCTCAGCTTGGAGTAGTTTCAGGATGGGTGACCGACCGGGAAGTTTCTCCCGGCTGCGCATGAGTGAGGACAAAGTGCGCAGAAAAGACTAGTATTGATATGTGAGGCCAGTCTAGATCCCGCCAGGAGTAACGACCACCGGCGGGTGTGTCCGGGGCGTTACAGTTTAGCAACCTTGGAGAAATTTTCGACGAAGCGTCGGCAATAGCTCGCTAAGCCAAGAAAACTCCTAACTTGCTTGACCGATTCAGGGAGTCCAATCAAGGACGGCTTGAACTCGCTCAGGATTGACAGCAATACCCTTGCCAGAGATCACGTGACCTAGATAGGTTACTTCCGGCAAACAAAATTCACATTTAGAGAATTTGGCATAAAGGCGGTGCTCTCGAAGTTTCATCAATACCAGCCTTAAATGCTCGGCATGATCTTCCTTGTTCTTGGAGTAAATGAGTATATCATCGAGGTATACCACGACGAATTTATCCAAGTACTCCATGAATATAGAATTCATGAGCCGGGAGAAGGTGGCTGGGGCATTGGTTAATCCGAAGGACATGATGGTGTACTCATATTGGCCATAACGAGTAACAAAAACCGTTTTAGGGATGTCCCCGTTCTTGATTTTGATTTGATGGTAACCCAACCTCAAATCCATCTTAGAGAAGAATGAGGATCCAGCGAGCTGATCATACAGGTCGTTGATCCTGGGGAGAGGATACTTATTTTTTATGGTGACCAGATTGACAGGTCGGTAATCTACAACCATTCGCTCCGTTCCATCCTTCTTCTTGACGAAGAGGACGGGGCAAGCCCAAGGGGAAGAACTAGGACGGATGAAACCTTTTTGCAAGGACTCATCGAGTTGTTTCTTAAGCTCAACTAATTCTAGGGGTGCCATCTTATAAGGTCTCCTAGAGATTGGGACAGTTCCAGGGATAAGATCTATCACGAATTCGACATCTCTGTCAGGTGGAATTCCTGGCTGTTCTTCTGGAAAAACATCCGGAAAGTCACGGACTACCGGGATATCTTCGAGTTCTGGTAGAGGGCTGGCATTAAGAGAGTAGAGCTGACGCTCAGCCATTCGGGTCAAGACATTGAATATCTTGCCGGATGGGTGTGTAAGTTGAACGGTCCTAGTATAGCAATCAATCTTGGCGTAATGAGTTGTCATTCAATCCATACCCAAAATGATGTTTATGTCCGAGGACTTGAGAGCGATTAGAGATGCTAGGAAAACAAGTCTATCGACAAGGATTTCATTTCCATGGCTTACCCTAGAGGTTTGCCACTTTGAACCAGGAGTTTGAATAACCATGGAAGTAGGCATGTCACAAAAAGTCATGTTGTGCATTCGAGCATAGCTCTCAGATATGAACGAATGGGATGCTCCAGTATCAAAAAGAACAGATGCCGGATGGCAGTTAACGAGAAGCGTACCAAGGACGACGTTAGGATCCTCATAAGCTTCCTCAGCAGAGACATAGTTGACATGACCACGTGCAGTGGGGATTGGCTTGACATAATTCACCTTGCCGGTTGGCTTACCACGGCCAACTGGTTTTCCTGGTTGGTTCTGAGAACACTCACGCATGTAGTGTCCCGGTTCTCCACACTTGAAGCAGGTCACAGTGCTAGTGCATGGAGCAAAGTTAGAAGGTGGTCCTCCATAGGTCTTAGCAGGTGCAAACTGTTGCGTTGGGCGAGGCGCCTCATAGGATGGCCTCGGTGTGTACTTGGGTGGCAGAGCAGTGTTAGGAACCCACACACGGCACTTGTGAGAGCCAGAGCCGGATGAGGAACCAAAGTCTCAAGTATGCTTGCGTGTGGCCTCGAAGTTGGTCTGGCCCGTTTCAGCACTGATAGCCTTGTTTACCAACTTCTGGAAGGAAGTGCACTCGTGCAGACGTAGATCTCGGCGGAGTTCAGGGCTGAGTTCCTTGCGGAACCTCGCCTGCTTCTTGGCATCGGTGGATACTTCCTTAGGTGCATAGCGTGCCAAGTTGCCAAACTCGCGGCTATAGCCATCCACAGTTAACCGGCCCTGGTGAAATTGCAGAATTCCTCCCACTTGCGATCCATGAGACCTTCCGGAATGTGATGTTCACGGAATGCCTCACTGAACTCAACCCAAGTAGTGATTTGGCCAGCAGGACGCATAGCTTCAAAGTTTTCCCACCAAAGACTGGCATGGCCCTCAAGATGGTAGGCGGCGTAGGTAACCTGTCAGCTTCGGCCACACGGGCAAAGTTTAGCTTACGGGTGATACTACGTAGCCAGTCATCTGCATCCAGAGGTTCAGTGGAGTGGTGGAACTTCGGTGGGCACATCTTGATAAAGTCATTGATTGACACCACGTCATTCCTCTGGGGGAACCCAGTGTT
Source organism: Secale cereale (assembly GCA_902687465.1). NCBI lineage: Eukaryota > Viridiplantae > Streptophyta > Magnoliopsida > Poales > Poaceae > Secale > Secale cereale. Next base: position 335,968,465 of record LR738714.1, read on the forward strand.
CTGCTCTATGCGTTCCAGCAGACGGTTGGTCTCTCTCTTGTTCCGTTCTACCTCGAGCATAACTTCCGCCAAGGAGGGTGGCTGGGGCAGATTCCCATCTCTAGTCCCACTAGCCTCACCCTGCTCCTGAGCAGCAGGAGTGTTGCGAGTGTTGACCATCCTAAGAAAACAAAACAACGGTTTAGACAAGGATGGCAAAATTTTGACATAGGAGTGCAGAATGTAATGGATGACACGGAATGCAGAGATGTTCATCCGTACGACATGGTAATATAGAAACTGCTATATATACACCAGTGGTCATACACACCATACATAGTTTAGTACAAGCCAAGGCTAAAGTACAACTGCGGTGAAAGAGGATACATCCCATCAGAGGCATTCCAAGCTCCTATACATTATTTAACTACACCTCCGGAACTCAGTACACACTAAGTCATATTCCACAAGACGCGCAGGACTGTGGGAATACAACTACTACAATACTATTACTACCACGGTCTAGCTCAGACATTCCCATAGTAATGTTCGTAAAGATTACCACCATAGCCTGGAAGTGGAACAGACGGATCTTGAAACTCGCGAGCACTCGAAGGCTATGGACCATAGGGACATGGATGTGGCCTCGGTCCCGATGCTGGTGGTAACCGACGCCCACGTGGAGGTGTAATACCCCCAACGTCACACCAATCCATGCGATCAGGCAGACGAGTCCGCACGGGGTACAAATCCCGCATGTCGAGATATCCGGCGTGCACAGCAGGTGCAAGCCGTGTCAAAGTAGTCCAGTGGGCGGCTCGAGTGTTATACAGCTCCATTCGGAGGGCACGGACCTCACGGTCCCTATCGTCCAGCATCTGAACAGTAGTCTGAAGCAGTGGCTCTTCATGAGCAGCATCAGTATACAGACCAGTGTAGTATCCTTCCTCTCCGGGAAGTGAGGCTGGCATGTAACAGAACTCAGTGTTCAGCAACAGGGCATTCCTAGCCCGGAGAATGGTCATCATCGAATAGGCGGCATCCTGTACTGCCATCTCGATGGTAACCCCGAGTCCATAAGACCAATGGATGGGGTTGTTAGCTCCGGGATATGAGGGGTATATCCGGACTGCGCAGAAATATTGACTCTGATTGAAATCCCGGTACTGTTCCTCCATGGTGTACTCAGGATACCAGCGATAACCGGTCTCGGTCAGCACACGGACTAGCATGGCCGTGTGTCCGGGCACATTAATGCACCGAGTCAAATGAACCACTTGGCGAGGGGTGTGGCCAGACATCTGAAACACGAAGTAATGCAAAGGCATTAGTTATTCTGGAAGAAATCGGGCAGCATAACAACTGTAAATACTCAAACAAAGATTTGAGACATCATACAAATGATAGCATAGCCACTCAACAATTCCATATCAAGGTTCCGGGTCCAACAATCATCATACTACAAGGATAGAAACTGAACTGAGGCTTGAAACCAACAATCCTAAGAGTCTACGGATTAGTAACACGTGAACCTAGTAAGGATAAGAGGCCTAGTCCTAAATCCCCGTAGAAAGAATAGACTGACTCAGATCAGAAGTCATAAGGTAAAGGAGTAAAAAGAGCCTTACGTTCCCTCCCACAATCAATTCCCCTACATATAACTAAGAATTCTTCTAGACTCAACATCGACCAGTTTGGCTTGAGAAACCTACAGGTAGTCCAGCTCTGATGCCAACGCTGTCAGAACCCCGACCCTAAGTCACACCGATCTAGCTGTAACATGTCATATCACTTTGCGGCCTCACGCACGGTAACCCCACGGGTGCCACCTTACCTGGCCCGAGACCGTTTGCGCATTTTGGCACACGTATATGACAGTGTCGCTAGCATCCATATGACAGAGAACCCGGGCCGACATGGCTAGTTATAAACCAAAAGTGGCACTAAATTACAGAGACAGGCATCAATGACCCAGCAACGAACGTGTTGGTCATCAATGTATGAACCAAAGTCGTAGCAAGCTACATGGACTTAAAGGAACAACGCGTGACATTTCCCCTAAGGGACAGACACAGGAACGAAGAAGGACACATGCCGGCCAGCCTACGTGTTCCGAGCAGTAGCAAGCTACCAAGGCTCATTGGAATCACTAGGAGGCACTTCCCTGTAAGGTAGGCTACCAAAGGAAAACAACTAGGTGTCGGATCCCACACATACCAAGCATTTCAACCATACACACAATATGCTCAATATGTGCAAATACAACATTGCATCACAACAGAACTCTATGACTCAAAGTACTTTATTTAAGAGGCTCCAAGTGCCATACATAACATATCCATACAGGTAGGGGTCACATGACCCAACACTCAAGTCATACAGTCGTACAAGCACAAGCCGAAGCTACATGTCCGAGTACAGACAACTTAGAAAATAAAACAGGCTTGGTGTAGCCTGACTATCTACAAGGCCCTTCACAAGCTCCAGATCTCCGTATGGGTGTCAAGCTACTCGTCGACGTCAACGTCTATGTAGAACCCATCAGCAGGGGCAGGGTTCTCCTCTGCAACAGTTATTAAGCAAACATGAGTACAAAGGTACTCAACAAGTCTTACCACAGAACCTATCATACATGCAACATTATCAACAGGGGGCAGTGGAGTTTATAGCAGAAAGCCAGTTTGACTCTTGGCTAACCTATACTACAACTCTCAACGGATTGCAAGATGTTATTACGAACACGAGTCCTCTACTCACCACAACAATACACCACCGAGGATCCTCTTCCGTCATCCTACGAAAGGGCCATCCACGGTACTCACACTTATCTTGAGGCTTTTAGTAGTATCCATCAACTTGTCTATGAACTGTAAGAGTAACCAAGTAGTCCGTACCGCGAACAACAGCTATTCGAATAGATTGATAACCCTGCAGGGGTGTACTTCTTCACACACGCTTCCACCACTTATCGCCGTTTACTCGACATGTACTCGGCAACCTTCCAGCGGAAGCCCAGCGAGGGTGTCGGCCACGACCTGACTAACTACACAAGTCTCTCATCCAGGTTTATCGCCTATTTGGGGTCCATCCATGGGGAGATCCGGCCGGGGTGTCGCTCACGGACCCAAACGATGTGTACAGGGTTCCCGAGTCACCAAACGGGCAACCGGTACACCGTGCCACGTACCTGTCGCATCACAACCCACCCCGAGGGTCAGCGCTGTGCACGACCTCCAGTAAACTATAAACACCAGAAAGTAGTTGCAACTCCTGGACAGAGATCGAGGGTAATTAATAAGTCGAGAGGGTCCATTGGTTTCGGGCACAATGCATGGTAGTAACTGGAACTTGAACCACACATACAGATCTCGGGTCCTATGTACTGTTCCAATGAAACAACCCACCATGTACTCCTACATGGCCTTTCATCGATACCTTAACCAAACGTGTTCCACACTTCTTTCTCTTTATCGATATGATTGTTTCACTCTCATCCATCACCCAGATGAACCAGACCTGACACAACTCTAAGAATAGCAGGCAACATAAACAAATAGCATGGTGGATCACACATCACATGGCTCAATCAACTCCTACACATGCTAGTGGGTTTCAACTATTTACTGTGGCAATGACAGGACATGCAAGGGAATAGGGTTCAACTACCGCAGCAAGTAGCAGTTCACACGCTGTTGCCTTAATGCAGTAAAAGAGAGCAGGAGCGAGAAGATTGGGTTTGTATCGGAATGATCAATGATTGCTTGCCTGACAAAGTGGTTGTCGGGTACTGCTCTTCAACTGGATACGCAGTAGTATCCTCGGGAGCAGGACCTAACACAGAAAATACCGGCGATACAATCATTAAACAAACAAATGCAACAATGTGATGCATGCTCATGACATGGCAAGATGCATGTGTTTTGGGCTAATGCAACTATAACCAGAAGGGTTTGAGCCTATTTGAATCAAAGATTCAAATTGGCACTTTAGCTATTATTTAATTAAGTGCATTATCATGTTTTAATGTATACAGCAAGGTTAACTTGCTCAAACATGCATGAAACCAGTGCCATTGGAAAGATTGGATTTTTATGATCAATTTTCATATATAAATCTTTTCCATCTGAGCTACTGTTGAATTTATATGATTTTTTGAAGTTTAGGCATTTTCTGGAATTTCCTGAATTATTTTTAAATCTAAAAATACCAGAAAATCCTTTACTGCGTCAGCATGACATCATGCTGACGTCAGTCAGTCAACAGGGCGGCCCAATTCAAACCTGACCAGTGGGACCCACTGGTCAGTGTCACAGTTAACTAATTAACTAATTAGAATTAAATTAACACCTAAACTAGGTTTGACTAGCAGGCAGGGCCCACATGTCAGTGACCCAGGGGGTCAAACCCGTGGTCAAACAGGCCCAACTCGCCGGCGTTTAGACGCCGGCGAGGCCAAACACGGCGGTGAGGTGCGGGTTTCGTGCTCCGGCTGCCAAAACGACGGCGGAGCACACCTACGGGTAGCTGGAGGCAAACCGCATCGAATGGAGGTGGTGGCTGGCCTCGGGGTCGTCGGAGATGACGCCGGTGACGAGTCCAGCGGCTGCCGGAGTTCGGCAAAGTCGAAAATGACGGTGCGGTGCTCGTAGAGGAGCGCGGAGTGGTCCTACAGCACCTACGCGTGACAGTGAAACTGATAGGCACGGTGGCCGGACCATTGGATGGCCGGAGCCTCGTCAGCGACGAGCTCCGCGGCGGTGCGTGCAGGTGAGTTTCGTGCGGTGCGTTCCAGGGTAGTAGAGAGCCAACGGAGAGGGGGAGGACGAGGCTAGGCTCACATTGGTTGCAGCAGACGCCGGAGCGAGCTTGGGGGTGGTCGGAGCTGAGCGGGACGGCGAGGGGGATCTCTGCGGCCGGAGTTGGGGAAGAAGGGGTCGGGGGCGTCTCCAGGGCGGGCGAGCGCTCGGGGCTCGGCCTGCTCGAGGTAGTCGAGGACGGCGGAGACGACGGACACGGTGACGGGGCTCAGGGACGACGGTGGGCGCGGCTACTACGACGGTGCGAGCACGGCGGCGTCGGCCATGGTGCGGGGAGGGCGAAGGAGAGGAGCTGGGGAGAGTGGAGAGTGTCTGCGAGGTCGGGGGCGAGGTGGACGTTCGATCCAGGCCTCCAGGGCGGCGGGCAGCTGCGTGGCGCACGCTGCGGCCGCCATCGAGCACCTGCCTGCCTGCCTGGCTGAGCCAAGCAGCTCGCAGGAGCGGCAGCTGGGCTGGGCCGGCAGGTGGGCCGGGTGGGGCGTCAGGTAACCTTTCTCTCTGTCCCTTTTCTATTTCTTTTCTGTTTCATTTCTTTTGCAACTTTGTTTAATTAATAAAAATGTCAGAACATTTTTATAACTCATAAAACTTGTCATGCCCACTGTATATAATATGAACAGCATGGAACATTATAGTTTATGATTATTTGAGCATTTAAAATATTGTATAGCATTTAAATGCCCAAATGCAAATACCATATGATTTAATCCAGAGACCTTGGATGTCCTAGAAAATTGTGCACCATTTTTGGCAGAGGTTTAAGACCAAGGCAGAAATGATGGTCATTTTTGAAGGGCATTTTGGGTACATTGGAAAAGATTTTATCAAACCCTAGTTGTTAGAAGAGGGGTGCTGGGGTTTCTGTCATTCCCATTTCAAGTTTCTTTGATAAGTAAACATGATGCACACTCTAGCTAGTCCTAATGCAAGTGCTAACTAGGGATGTGACATAGGTGCCTGGTGTCAGCCACTCTTTGTATAATTCTCTCGTTTATTGACTACGTTGACAATGGCGTGGGCCCCAGATGTCCAACCATTAGGGGGAACTATTTTTTTGGGTTTTGTGATAACGAGGCACTTGCTTGCGTACTGCCATCACCCTGGTGGGTCCCAACTGTCATCCTCTCCTCATACAATCATCTCCTTGTTCCTGTCAGTTTTTGACAACGTTGACAATGCGATACGGCGGCGCACCACACACGGCGAGCGAACCAAGGAGGAGGACGATGTTGTGGCCTCGGACGGAACAAACATGAGTCGTGGAATGTCACATCCCCAGCTTCACCTTGCATTAGGATAGCACTTGTCTGTTGCATCATGTTTAAGTTTTCCAGAAAGTTGAAATGGGGATGTTCAAACCCTAGCACCAAATGAATTCAACTAGGGTCAAATTAAAATCTTTTTCAATGAACCGAAAATGCCCTTTGGAAAAGTTCATCATTTTTGGATTGATTAAAAACCTCTACCAAAAATGTTGCACATATTTCTAGGACCATTCTGGATTTTTGAATTAAATCTTAAAGTATTTGCATTTGGGCATTTAAATGCTACTAATTATTCTAAATGTCCAAATAATACTAAACTGAAATGTTCCATGTTGGTTATATGCTAAACAGTGGGCATGAGCAGTATGGTGATTTTTGAAGGTGCCTAAGCATTTTCAGAAAAGCCACAAAGTTACAAAAGAAATAGAAAACAGAAAACAGAAAGAAAAGAGACCTGTCATTGCCATAGTAAATAGTTGAAACCCGCTAGTTGAACCCCTTTCCACTGCATGACCTGTCATTGCCATAGTAAATAGTTGAAACCCGCTAGCATGAGTAGGAGTTGTTTGAGCCATGCTGTGCCTACTCATTCATGCTTTCTGGTTATGGCTGCTATTGCTTAAAATTGTGTCAGGTCTGATTCATCGGGGATGAATTGGAAGGGTGATGAACATGTCCTACTGTGTGTGAGCTAAGTGTGTGAACCCGATTTGGTAAAGGTAGCGATGAGAGGCCATGTAGGAGTACATGGTGGGTTGTCTCATTGAAACCGTCCTCAGGATAGCCACTGAGTCAAAGCTGGCTTGCTGCAGTCAAAATCCACCACCCCTTCGTTGATACTGATGCATATGTAGCTAGTTCTGATGTAAGTCTTGCTGAGTACCTTTGTACTCACGTTTGCTTAATTTATGTTTTTGCAGTGAGACTCCAGTCTCATTAGTGGTTCTGCATGGACTTCGACGTTTAGCTTGTTACCTCAACTACGATCTGGTACCCTTGGGAGGGTCTTGTAGATAGTCAGGCTTCTCAGCCTTTTTCATTTGTAGTTGTCTGTACTCAGACATGTTATGCTTCCATTGCATGTATGCTCTGTATGTTGGGTCATGTGACCTCTGTTTGTAATAAATGCTATGATGGCTCTTCTGGGCCTTTATCTATATGGATTGTTCAGTTATGTTGTGATGCCATGTTGTACAACACATACTTGCATGTTATGCGTACGTGTAATGTGTATTGCTATGTGTGGGATCCGACACCTAGTTGTTTACCGTTGGTCGCCTATCTTACACGGAAATGTCTCCTAGTGCTTCCACTAAGCCTGGGTAGCTTGCTAGTGCTCCGGAACACTTAGCTTCCTGTGTCTGTCCCTTAGGGGAAATGTCACGCGTTGGTCCTTTAAGTCCTTGTAGCTTGCTACGACTTGGGTTCATATGCTGATGACTGATATGTTCGTTGCTAGGTCATGTATGCTTGTCTCTATAATTTAGTGCCACGTTTTGTTTATAACTAGTCATGTCGGCCCGGGTTCTCTGTCATATGGATGCTAGCGACACTATCATATACATGTCCCAAAATGCACAAACGGTCTCGGGCCAGGTAAGGTGGCACCCGTGGGGATACCGTGCGTGAGGCCGCAAAGTGATATGATGTGTTATAGGGTAGACCTATGTGACTTAGGATCGGGGTCCTGACATGGAAGATGCCCCAGTCTAGTCGCGGGCGGAGGGCAGTACGAGGGTTGACTAGTAATTAAGTCGACACCACCTTGGATAGGCCTTTTCCTTGTGGGTCCAAATGTCATAATCCAAATTTGTCACGGTTATGCAGCCTTTCTTATGAAAATTTATAGCCCATTTGGTGTGCTAGTTCAAAATAAGTTTGTGGATGCTGGTGGGGGATAATCACTTGGGTTCTCTAATGCATAGTGAGCTCAAGCAGCCAACGAGAGTGATGTTATTTTCCTTGGTTGGGATTTGTTACAATATTTCACTCTTAATTAAACAAATGGCAAGCCAATTGTCTTGTTTCAAACAAAATATGACAGTCACAGCCGAGTTGAAAAGGGCAACAACATCTAACTCCACCTTACAAATTGTACATAAGCACGAGGGTTAATTGTTCATCAGGTTTATAATGAATCCTGATTGAAAAGGGCAACACCATCTAACTCCAGCATTGTTTTCGGCAGTCATAGTCAAATGGATCAGCCAGGTCCATGGAATGAACACCCTGGGTCATAAAATTTACTAGATTATGACCACAAGATGTTGTAAATAGAAGCCGAGCACGTTCAGAAGCCCTTTTGTCCACCTGAAACTCCTTTTTTTTTGCTCTTCGATATACACATCCGTCCAAACCATGCTGCTGATAAACTTAAGCATGATGGACAATAGTAACCTCACATTCAGCAGGAAGAATGTGACAAATCTAGTGTTTGTATAGTTGGCTAAATATCATTCCCACGTTATTGTCTTCAATCGAATGTCATGAGAAGTGAGAAAATCCCGGAGCTTATGAATCCACCGATTGGTTATAACTTTCTTACCCCGTCATGTTGCCTAAATAGACATGAAGATTGAAAACAGTTAAGGTCTAAAAAAAGAGTGTCGAAAGAGCAAAAACTGAATGATTAATTCTAGTACACTATATGCGGGCTTCCAATGTGCGTGAAATTATCACCTTTACATACAACTTCACCAGACATGGAAAGCATTGCAGCAAGCCAATAATCTTGATCAGATCAAAACTATTCATTTGGATATATAAGATCTTTACAGAATCCAGCACCATTGATAGGCTATCCATGGAGAAACTCTTCATTGAGCATAGAACATAATATTAGAACAAAATGTGTGCTCCAAGATGAAATAGAACTTATGTAAGCAAATTTAAAATGCAGCTTATGTTTACAAGTGTATATGACAATATACAGTACTCGAAGAACTGTGGAGCCAAACACCATCTTGAAATGAGCATAGAGATCGTGTATTACACCCAAGGTCTACAGTTTAGGCGCAGAGATGACAATTATTTGCGATGGTGAATAACTAGAATCAAGGATCAACCTTTAAAGTGAAGGGGCATCTTCGATCATGAGCTGCCTTCCTTCAAAAGAAATTCCAATTCTTACAAGGTTAGGTGACTTTATTTAGAGACAATCGATTCTTACAGTGAAAACAAGCACCAAGCACTCCAGGGCAGGGCAACTCGAGTGGATGATGATGTGCAACGAGGCCTCCGATATACGAACCCACACAAGTGAAAGTTTTTTGAGAAATGGGAGTTGAAGGTTTAGTTCCATATTATCTGGTAGGTAGCACAAGGCAAAGGTGGCGGCGTGGAGGGAGGAAGAAAACCACGAGATGGACATCGGTGCTGAGGGAACAAGTACATGGTGTTCGGTATCTAGTAGGTGATTTCCTGGGGAATAGTAGAACTCAAGACTCTATAGTTCAGTGAATTTAGGGGATTTAAGCTAGGCATTCACCATGCATGGAATGCTAGGCTTGCTCAGGTAGCATGACGAGATGCAGAGGCTTTGAATGGAGCCCTTTTGGGAGGAGATGATGGCTATGGGAAGTTCTAAATCATTAAAGAGAGATAGCTGACGACAGTCAATATTAAGGGCACAGCGCGCCATAGAGGGCGCCACCGAGTTGAGAGGACTGGGTGCGGCAGCAATCCTTGGTGGGGAAAACGAGATGATCTCCACAAGGATGGCGTCCTGGAGATCGCTTATTCGGTCCACCCGAGATTCTACGGGTTCCTGTGATCTAATGGGGGCGGGCTCACTGCTTCTCCCCGCACTACTGGGTGCGGATCTACAACAGGCGTCGCCGCTGGTGGGAGCCTCATCTTCTTGGCGCTGTGGTCAGCCAACTCCATTTTCCACGAGGGTGTCGCGTCGAGCTCACGGATTTGAGCAGAGTAACGAATGACGAGCCTAGTTGTAGTGGAAGTGAAGACGAAGGGGAGTTGGGGTTTTCTGAAGTAATGAGGAAGAAGGGGAACTGGGGTTTTCTATAGGAGAGATATGAGGAATTTGGGGGTACGACTGGAGTGAGCCGACGTGAGGTGGGTGGGAGTGAGGAGGAAGAAGATCAGCCAAGTTTTTTTGGGGGGGTGGTAGTGTGCTTGGTAGCACCTCTCATTAAGTAGATATATGTGCTTTTGAATTGATTTTATTAATTACTAGGGTGGATGGGCTGTTTTGTCTTGGGCCCAGAGAAACAACTACAACTAGTACAGTGGAGACACTCTACAGCTACCAAGAAAATAATTATTACTAGTACAGTGGATACACTACCGCTTCTGGCTCCTCCGAGGTCATCAAAACATTTACCTCTACTGAATGCCATTTTACTTTGGTTCACCAACATGCAGGCCATGCAGTGCGTGGGCCCAAATGCCATCCACCAAATTAGAAGGCGGTATGCAGGCGGAGAGTCACCCCGGTCGTAGCATGGCAGTAACGAGCCATCATATCACAAAACCCCGCCTCCCCGCAGTCTAAGTTTGATGGACGAAGCAACCATCATTTCACTCTTCGTTGAAACCCCTTCTCCCTCACCGTCTTCAAGAAATCCAACACTCGCATCTCCCATTGTTCTTCTCCCCCAACGAAGGGAAGGTAAGCGGATCCGTGATGTTGGTATATTTTCTTTCAGAAAAAAGAACTTTTGCAAAGCAGTAACTGATCCTCACTCTTTTTTTTGTTCCATTGTCATTGTGATTGTGTTTTCCTTTCAGTTGTCTCCTAGTAATCGTCAGTTTCATGATGGACCAAGGAGAACCATGCAAAGATTTGCCGATGTTGGAGCTGACACGGGAGGTTGATCCCCATGAGACAGAGAGCTCCAAGAAGATGGAGGCCACCACCGAGCCGACCCCATATACGCTCACGGCTACTACTGAGATTGACAATGGCCCGTTTGATGTTACATCCCCCGTGGCCCTGCTGGAGCAGTTTCCCCCTT
>LR738714.1:335979640-336062854 GCA_902687465.1 Secale cereale
CCCCCCCCCCCCCCCCCCCGCTGAGCTGCCCAAGGTGACTTTATTCTTTGCCAATCTCGATTATGTTTTTTCATCTAAGTATGTGGTGATAAATAATGCAAAATTTTATTAGCTTCCATGCCATCCTACCTTCCAAATCATGCATACTTTTGACTCTACATAGTGCTTTAAACAACTTGTGTTTCTTATATCGGAAAGTAATTCAGAATTTGTTTCTATTTCAGTTAGACCTGATGTAGACAAGGATTGTGTGCTTGTACATGTCACTCGCTATGAGGCGGATGACCTGAATATACGCACTGGGAAAACAAAGTTCTTAGGCTGTTGGATCATGGAAGCCATTTGCACTTATACCAAAGTCGAGATGTATTCCAGCCTCACTGTTGTCAGGCGTGTTGTCCAGGATGTACTAAAGCACAAGAATTTCAAAGCTACTCCTTCGTTTGTGAGCCATATTGTTCTTGTCAAGCTTACGTAAGAAGATGACATGGCATGCCTCCACAAACAAGTTTACGAGTGGCAAGGCCACAAGGTTATCTTCAGGAAGGTTCACATGATTGAGCTGCTGCCAGACGTCCTCGATGATGATCATGGCAAGGTCCGTCTTGTGTCCATCCCAAATTAGACCGAGGCATGAAATAGTTGCCCCAACTAGTGTTTAAAAGTAGTTTGGATTGTGTCTAATTATCCGAACCTTGCCTATTATCGAGCCCTCAGGGGATAGTACTCTGTTTGAATCCGTCTATGGGATCTACTGCTATTTTTGTGTGCACGTGAATCAAGAGAGAACCAACCTAATTGTTGCTGAAACAGATGCGTCATCACTAGTTTTTCATGTAATATGGCATGGTAAGACATAAGTTGTCACAGTTTATCAGTTTATCATACGAGTAGTGTGTGTTTGATGAAATAGAGTACTTGTTCAAGAACTGTGTTGTCTGACATATAAGAAACTACAATATCTCGTCGAAGTGGTTCATGCAGTGAACTGAGGCCACAATGTAAATTCCAAATGTTCACACACTAGTCCAGCGTTTATGTGGAACATTCACATTAACCTCGGCTTCATAAAATACTTGAAAGGCACAAGTTAAGAAATTTTATACATCTCAATGATTCATAGAACATAACAAATATTTACTTGTTCACAACGAAAGACAAAGTTGTGAGAAGGTTTACATATCAGGAAAAATCAAGCAAGGCTTCTCTGAGCAAAGGGCCTCCCTAGGCAGGCTTTATTTTCCTGGAGTTCACTCTGGCTTTTCTTGTTGCCACCATGCATGGTTAGGTTCTCTCATTCCAGAATAACCAATTATAATTGTGTTCTCAGTTGGAATGCTGAACTGGACCATGAAGTGTACTGACAATCTAAACATCTTGTGCAGTTCTACTAAATTTAAGCACCACTATTTACAGATATAAGCAGACCACAATGCCTCTTGTCGGTGCACCTGTCCCTTAAAACTCTGTGTAGCCGTGCGAGCTAGTCCTCTCTCCATCCATGAACTGGGAAAGTGCATTCCCAACTAGGATGTAGTTGTTTCGCTCATTCCTACACTGCAATTAGGAAGTAAACCATACGATTCAGCTTCTTTTAGATTGTGTTGGTCATTCTACCTAGTTATTACCAATGTAGGAACACCTACAATACGGGTGGTTAGACGACGACATCTAAGAATAGCCATCTCATTTTGTCCAGTTCTACTAAAACTGAGGTTTGTACTTTTGATTGTGTTATAATTGGTACTACATTGACAGTATGAAAGTGCCATTAAGTAAGAAGTAGCATCACATCACATCAACATTGTCACTGGATTAGCATGCAAAACAATAGCATTAGTATTACTGTCATGAGAGTAGCACATGGTCAGTAAATGTGCAATATTTGTGCAGTTCCACTGGGATGAAGCAATATTAGCAGTGTGAGATTTAAGAGTAACTGCAAAAACACAATTCATGGGAAATAAATCAAGACAGAAGCACTTCATAAAATGGTGGTGGCATTGCTTCAATTTATCGACATCACTACACCATTACTTAATAGTGACATTAGGTGGCATTGCTTCAATTTATCGACGGCACTAGGCCATTATTTAGTAGTGACACTAGGTGGCATTGCTTCATGCTTCATGTGATTTTATATTAACGGCAGCGATATGGGTGTAGGGACAGCAGGGGCATAAAGTGGTCAGGCAGAAGTGGTTGCCGAGAGCGGCAAACATCAGGCAACATGTCTGCATTTGTCCCATTTTTTATCTCCTCGGCGTCATTTTCCTATGTGAGCACATGAAATCTAGACATGCTCTTCTCATTTGCGTTGTCCCCCAACACCCCTCACTTTCTTTCCTTTTTCGACAAGAGACAGGTCCACTTCCCCCATCCCTTTCCCATCGACCCCTATTTCTTTGTCTTTTCAACCAAGAGACCAGTTGGGTAGCCAGTATCTACTACTACATTCCCCCATTACCTCTTAGAACCAAGTCCTAGATTCATGCTACAGCGTTCCCACTTTTTTCCCTGTTTGAACCAACTCTTAGGTTTGATTATATGAACTAGCTTTACCTATAATAATAGTAAAAGTCTAGGTGGCTTTGGAACAGCCAACGAAAGTAGAAAAAGATCCACACACAGCCACATGGGGAGCTGGGGCAGTAGAGCATGGAAGGTTTCGAAGGAATATATACCTGAGGGTTGTCAGGATGTGGCAAAGACGACATCAGGAGGCCACATCTTGGCCTCAATACCGCACGGCCGCTAATTGGGACGGGCGGGCAGCTGTTGATCTCCTCCCTCGCTGCCAACGACCGCGTGAATGATGCACCTAAACCCATGCCCCGACCGAGGTGGTCCAGCCAGATTTGTGACCGGCGGTGAGTAGAGAGAGAATGTGGCCACCTATGTCTTGCTTAGATCTGGAGAGCATCAGAGAGTGAAGGAGAGGAGCCCTAGTAAAGCAAGCGCTGAGGCTCCTACTTATATATATAGTGGAGTGATTTTGTTGTAGTGTCGGAGATATTGACCATGGGTGTCTTCATCGAACACCCATTGCGTTTCAAGACAAAAAAGGGCCGCCTGTCATCCTCAGGCCGCCTGTGCATCGGGCCGCCTCCTAGGGCCGCAACGCCTAGGAGCCGACTGCTAGCAGGCGACGGAGACCTGACAGGCGGCAGCCTGGCGGCCAGCATCTAGAAGATGGCCCGGTGACTCCCCCTCGGGGTGGGTGCTGGGGAACCGCGACGAGACTAGGGCATGGCTACATTTAAGACTGTCCCTAAAGAATCCATAGAAGCGTGGCTACAGTGAGAGTGTACCTTACGGACACTCCCTAAACGGCGCATCACTGTAGCCATGTTACCAATGACCTAGCCCTGGTCAGAGGAAGCCATGATCCCACTACCCACAGGCGGAGTGGCCAGCAGGCGGCAGGCCCCACCAGCCAGTGGGCCACCAAGAGGCAAGCGACCTTTGGCAGGAGGCCTGGGGGACGGGCCGCCTTGTAGCAGGTGGCTAACCGTGCCGTGGGAGCCTGAACCCCATCAAGATGACAAGACATGACGTGGTGGCACTGTACGACCAAGAGGCGGCGGCACTGTAGCCAGTCCCCTCCTGACGATGCTCCCGTCAGCAGAAGGACGCCAATAGTAAAAGACAATCATGCGGGCCCGCAGACGGCGGGCCCCAACAAACAGGCGGAAAGGCCGGCACCCGGAGACGCCGACGGCCGGGGGCCACTCCGCCCAGATTACAATTGTACCCCTGGGAGGTAGGCCTATGTAGACCCCCAGGGTCCTCCATGTGGAGGGGTTGGATCCCAAGAGACACAGAGAGAAAGAGAGAGATCGAGAGGGAGAAACCCTAGCGACCATTCCCGTTCCCTAGAGTGAAGGCAGAGAGTTAGCCTTGCCCTTCTTCCTCCTCTAGACGACACAGCTCAAGGAGCAAGCTTGTAGCTACCATATTGACATTAGTCATGACGCGGAGCCCCAGCAGAGCAGGACTAGGGGTGTTATCTCCACGGAGAGCCCCGAACCTTGTTATGATTCGTAGGCGTCTCAAGTATCGCCTTATCCCGCTTCCAGGGCCCGGTGACGTACTCTTGTCCCCATGCATGATAAGCCATCCTTTGGCATATGTCGCAACAAAACCCCGACATTTGGCGCCCACCATGGCGCAAGGTGCACCGTCATCCGGAGACATGTTCTGGACGGGAACTTTGTTCCTCCCTGGCGAGCACAACCAGCCCGGCACGCCCGCAGGCGTGGATGTCGGGATGCTGGCACTGAGGCCGCATGCGCCGCGAGCGGGATTGCTAATCTTCTCGGCAATGTCCACCTCCATGATGAGCCCTCTCCGGTCGGGGGACCAGTCGGCTCGGAGAGCTGCCTCGTTGAGCTCCTCGACAAGCTTCACATCGTCAACGAGCGCGCCTCCGACATGGAGTCCATTGGCTGCTCTGATCCACCTATCGACATGATCGTCGACCTCGACGTGGCATCTGCAGACTCCTGGCCCGTTCGCATGGTGGTCATCGATGATCCCCTCCCCCCTGCGACCTGCGACACTAGCGTCAGCACCGTCACGGAAGTGCTGGCCGCTAGCCACGATGAGCCTTTGAACGGGTCCGACCAGGACCTGTTACGGGCGGCCATGCGGAGTCTCTCTGCCCCCATCGTCGCGGGGACAGACGGCGTTGCGCTGGAAGCACTCCGTGTCTCACTCCTTGACAACGCCAACAAGTTAGCCTACTGCCACGAGATGGACCGTGCCATAGGCGGCACGCCGGCTGCTGGCGAGCCCAGCCGGTTCGGCGCCGTCTGTGATCGAGGCGGGGCCCTGGCCGACATGCTGGGGGCCACATGACCAGTATGCGCCACCCCATCGGAGAACCGAAGGGCCACACAGGCGGCGGTTGATGAGCTGAACCACTTGGAGGGAGATGAGCATCACTACATGACGCAGTGCGTCCAGCAGCTCCTCGACACGGCTGCTGAGTAGCAGGAAGCCCGTCGCCGGGTTCTGGAGGCCGACGCGCAGGAGGACAACCACCCTCTTCGGCGGGAGCAAGGGGCTACGTCCCGTTCGCCAACAGTCAGCGACCGCAGCCGGCGTGACTCACAGTCGGCTGCCAGCCGCAGCAGGCAAACTCGCATCACCATCGAGTGCGATCAAGACGGCCGCCCAAGAGTTGTAGAGCGATGAAACGAGCGCTCGCCTCCCCCTCGCCGGGAGAGGCATGTGTCCTCGCCGCCTGTCGACCATCCGTCCCTCGGAGGCCGCTTGGGCCGTCGCGAGGGAGTTGGGGAGAATGATGCTCGCCACCGCCTTGACCGACTGGCCCGGTCCCACGCGGTCAAGTAAGAGGACGCACTCGGCCCAGCTTGTTTCGGTCCCCGCATTCGTGACGAGCCTTTCCCCAATGGATTCTCACTCCCCCGAGACACCCCCAAGTACAATAGATCTGTGAAGCCGGAGGATCGGCTGGTGGATTATTCCACAGCCGTTAGCATAGCCACCGGCAACAAGCGCGTCGCGGTGAAATATGTACCTCTCATGCTCCAGGGCACGGCCCGGACGTGGTTAAAGAGCCTCAAGACCAACAGCATCAACAGCTGGCTGGACTTCACTAACGTCTTCACTCGCAACTTCACTAGCACCTACAAGCAGCCACCCAAGCCACGGTAGCTCTCCCTATTCGTCCAAGGTCCGAACGAGTCTGCTCGTGACTACCTGACGCGTTGGTCCGAGCTGCGCAACTCTTGTGAAGGGGTGCATGAGGTGCAAGCCATCGACTACTTTACGACCGGGTGCAGAGAAGGCACCTTGCTCAAGCACAAGCTCCTCTGCAACAAGCCCACCATGCTGGACGAGCTGCTAAGCATAGCACATAAGTATGCCACCGCAGATTCCTCCATCAAGTCCAAACTGCACGTGGATGCCTCTGGAAAGATGGCCGCACTGGCTCCTACAACGCCGGCTGGAGAGTCCAGTTGGCGCCAGCACCTGACAGATAATAAGCGCAAAGCCCCCCCCCCCCCCCCCCCCCCGCCAGCTTCCAACAGCCGGCTGGTGGCAGCAGTTGACGGCCATCAGCCAGAAGCTCAAGCGGGTGCCAAGCACTAGAAGGGCGGCAAGCTGGCCTTGCAGCCCGCCTTCTTCTTTGAGCAAGCCCTGGATGCTCCTTGCAAGTTTCACAGCGGCGCGAAGCCCTCCAATCATGTCACACGAAAGTTTCACTCGCTCACGCAAATTGCCAAAGGCGAGGCTCTGCCACCGCCGCCTGCTGGGCAGGCGGCTCGCCTCCAAAACCGTAGGTGGCTCGTCTAGGCGGCCAAGTCCTGGATGATTTCCCAGAAGAGAACGGAGCTTATGTCGTCTTCACAAGCCAGGCGGAAGATAGGCATAGCCGGCATTAGCAGCATAGAGAATTCAACACTGTTGCCTCCGAAGCCCCAGAGTTCATGCATTGGTCGGAGAGGCCCATCAGTTGGAGCCGTGAAGATCACCCAGCCGTCATGCCGTCCCCAGGAGCTTACGCCATGGTTCTGGATGCAACTTTCTCCACCGTCAGACGGGCTTGCCGGTTCTCCCGAGTACATGTGGACAGCGGCAGCAGCATCAACATCATGTACCGTGACACCATGGAGAAGTTGGGCATCAAAGAGAAGCAGCTTTAGCCTACCAGGACCATGTTCCATGACATCGTCCCCGGCCTCTCTTGCTCACCAATTGGCAAGGTCAAGATTGATGTTCTGTTTGGTGACAATAAGCATTTCCGGCAGGAGCTAGTCTGGTTTGAGGTGGTGAATCTGGAAAGCCCCAATCATGTGATATTAGGCCGGCCAGCTCTTGCCAAATTCATGGCAGTGCCCCATTACGCCTACCTCAAGATGAAGATGCTGGGCCCCAAATGAATCATCACCATAGTCGGGGACAATGAGAAGTCCATCGCACGTGCCACTGCCAGCAGCCGGCTGGCCGAGTCCCTTGTCATAGCTGAAGAGAAGCGTCGCCTTGATCGGTTGGTGGCAATGGCTGGCGAGCAGCCGGCCATACCATCCGATCCCAAGGATGCGGAACTGCAAGGCTCATTCCAGCCGGCCAAGGAAACCAAGAAGATTGCATTGGACCCGTCACACCCGGGGCGATTTGCTGTCATAGGGTCAAACCTAGACATCAAATAGGAAAGCGAGCTCGCCGATTTCCTCCGTGAGAATCGGGACATCTTTTCATGGTCCCCCAAAGACATGCCGGTTGTCCAGATGGATTTTGCCGAGCACAAGCTACATGTGAGAGAAGACGCGAAGCCGGTCAGGCAGCCACTCCGCTGCCTGTCAGAAGAAAAAAGAAGAGTTGTTGGGGAAGAAGTCGCCTGCCTGCTAGCAGCCGCCTTCATTATGGAAGTGTTCTACCCAGAGTGGCTCTCCAACCCTGTCCTAGTGCTGAAGAAGAACAACAAATGGTGCATGTGCATTGACTACACCAGCCTTAACAAAGCTTGCCCTAAAGATCCATTTGCTCTGCCGCGAATAGATCAAGTAATTGACTCCACGGCCGGATGCGAGCAGCTGTCATTCCTTGACCCCTATTCCGGGTACCACCAGATCAATCTGGATCCGGCCGACCGTCTGAAGACCGCCTTCCTCACGCCATTTGGGGCCTTCTGCTACTTGAATATGACGTTCGGCTTGAGAAATGCCGGCGCCACCTTTCAGCGTTGCATGCAGAAGTGTCTCCTCAAGCAACTTGGCCGAAACGCCCACGTTAACGTGGACGATATCGTGGTGAAGACGGAGAAGAGGGGAACTCTCTTGGAGGACCTCCAAGAGACCTTCGAAAACTTGTGCCGCTTTCAGATCAAGCTAAACCCAGAGAAATGTGTCTTTGGGGTACAAGCAGGCCATCTCCTTGGCTTCCTGGTGTCTGAACGCGGCATCGAGTGCAACCCCGCAAAGATCAAGGCCATTGAGAGGATGGAGAGGCCAACTCGCATACGAGACATCTAGAAGTTCACTAGGTGCCTGGCATCGCTCAGTCGATCCATCAGTCGGCTGGGAGAGAAGGCACTCCCTCTGTACCAATTGATGAAGGAGACCACCTGCTTCAAATGGAATGATAAAGCAGATGAAGCCTTCCACCAGCTCAAGAAAGTGCTGTCCACGCCGCCTGTCCTGGCGGCGCCAACAGACAAGGAACCCATGTTCCTTTATATAGCCGCCACCAGCCGGGTGGTCAGCACTGTGATTGTGGTCGAACGCCAGAAGACAGTAGAGCCTTGCCTGTCCAGAGGCCGGTCTATTACTTGAGCGAGGTGTTGTCAGTTTCCAAGCAGAACTATCCACATCACCAGAAGATGTGCTATGGTGTGTACTTTGCCGCCAAGAAACTCAAGCAGTATTTCCAAGAGCATCCAATCACGGTCGTATGCACGGCTCCGCTTGCTGAGATCATGGGCAACGGAGATGCTTCGGGCCGAGTGGCGAAGTGGGCCATTGAGCTGGCCCCCTTCACCATCTTCTACCAGCCGCGCACCACCATCAAGTCACATGCGCTGGCTGACTTCCTCGTCGACTGGGCCGAGACCCAGTACCTGCCGCCTGCTCCAGATGCAATCCATTTGCGGAAGCACTTTCATGGATCAAAGATGCGCACCGGCCTGGGATCCGGCGTCGTACTCACCTCCCCCAAAGGCGACAATCTCAAGTACACCTTGCAAATCCACTTTGCCGCCTCCAACAACATGGCCGAGTATGAGGCACTCATTCACGGGCTCCGGATGGCCAAATTGATTGGCATCCGCCGAGTGCTGTGCTATGGTGACTCGGACTTGGTGGTCCAACAGTCGTCTGGTGACTGGGACACCAAAGATGCAAACATGGCAAGTTACCGCTTCCTGGTCCAGCAAATCAGTGGGCATTTTGACGGCTGCGAGTTCCTCCACATACCACGAGCTGACAACGTTCAGGCCTGCGCCTTGGCACGAATTGGCTCCACCCGGCAAGCAATACCAGCTGGCGTGTCCCTCCAATGTTTGCACAAGCCGTCTATTCAGCCGTCACCAGAGTCAGAATCAATCTTCATGCCAACCGACCCTAGAGAAGACGGCCCGAAGACCTCAGTAGCCGGCCCGGGGACTGCCGCGCCAGCACCCGGCCCGGGGACTGCTACGCGAACACCCGGCCCGGGGACTTCAGAACCCAGCTCGGGGACTGCTGCGGCCGGCTGAGGAGCTCCAGCAGGCGGCCAAGAAACTTCAGCTCCAATAGGCAGTCAAGGGACTGCTGCACCAGCACCTGGCCCGGGGACTGCAGAACCCGGCCCGGGGACTGCTGCAGCCGGCCCGGGGACTTCAGAAGCACAGCAAGCGGCTCACTCCAGCCCTTCGCCTCCTGTCCCAACCACCCTGGTTTCAGTGGCAGAAGTAACAGGAGTAACAACACCATCATGGGCACAACCAATCCTCAAATTTCTGCTCAGAAGAGAGTTACCAGCAGATGAGACCTTGGCACGGCAAGTTCAGCCCAGAGCTTCAGCATATACAATAGTAAACAGAGAACTTGTCAGACGCAGTGCAACCGGCGTCTTCCAGTGCTGCGTGGAAGCAGAAAAGGGTCTGGCCATTTTGAGAGATATTCATCAAGGCGAATGCGGCCACCATGCGGCCTCAAGATCCCTTGTCGCCAAAGCTTTCCGCCACTGTTTCTTCTGGCCGACTGCTTTAGACGACGCCAAAGATTTAGTCAAGAAAGCAATGGTTGTCAGCGATTCAGCTCCAAGCAACATCTGCCGGCTTCTGCACTGAAGACCATTCCAATCACATGGCCGTTTGCAGTTTGGGGACATGGTGGGTCCCTTCAAGACAGCATGTGGGTTTTGACTCATTTGCTTGTGCTTGTGCACATGCTCACCAAGTGGATCGAGGCGAAGCCAATCAAGAAACACAGCGGCCCGACTGCCGTGGCCTTCATCGCTGATATCCCAGTCCGGTATGGCATGCCCCACAGCATCATCATCGACAATGGCACAAACTTTGCCAAAGGAGCATTGGCCCATTTCTGCGCAACACAGGGCATCCGACTGGACTTAGTGTCCGTTGCCCACCCGCTGTCAAACGACCAAGTTGAGTGGGAAAACGGCCTCATCTTATCCAGCCCTTGGAACAATCAGCCGGCTGCAGGATCGAGGAGTTGCTGTCTGTCCTCTGGAGCCTCAGGACAACTCCAAACAAGTTAACCGGCTTCACTCCCTTCTTCCTCGTCTATGGGGCCGAGGCCGTCATCCCAACAGATGTTGAGTTTGACTCGCCTCGTGTCACCATGTACACAGAAGCTGAAGCAAGAGAGGCACGAGAAGACGACATATACCTGCTGGAGGAAGCCCGGCTGGTAGCACTCCGCCGATCCGCCATCTACCAGCAGGGTCTCCGTCGCTACCACAGCCAACGAGCCAGGCCGCGATCCTTCCGCAAGGGGGATCTCGTGCTCTGGCTGATCCAGCAAACAACTGGCTAGCATAAACTCTCAGCCCCTTGGGAAGGACCATTCATCATTAGCAAGTTACTAGGAAACGATGCCTACAAAAGGCACTACGCAGAAGCCAAGAGCATGCAAAAGAGACGACTCAGGCAAGGAGTCAGAGCGCCCGTGGAGCGCAAATTTCCTTCGCCGCTTTTATAGATAAAGGCACTACGTATCATACTCTCTACTGTATTTTGAGAAACAACGGGACCCTCGAGGAGCTCTCGGGGACTGCCCCTCCCTTTATCTATATGATAAGTTTTATGCCTGTGAATGTGTTATTTCCATTCCTTCGCCCGGCACCGGGACCGAGCATACGGCCCGGGGGCTTGCCGCCTGGCCCTATATTTAAAGCTTTTTCCCCAAACAGTCGGACAAGTAATGTGTCGGCTTCCAAGCCCTCTCCCACCTAAAGGTCACAGACTCCCAGAACGCGACTGTCTAACTTGCGGGAGTCAAAGCCAGGAAGTGGTGCCCACATGAAAAATGGCTAAAGAAAAATAAACATTGGGCAAGACGGCCCATGAGACAAGTTGGCCGGCTGCCGAGCAGCCGGCCAGCCGGCTTCTAGCTTAGCCAAAACGCGTTCCAGAGGGCGGGATACTTGCCTATCCAGAAAACAACTATGTACCTAACCCAGCCACAGACTATAAAGTGGGTGTCTGGCTGGCAGGGCGATAGTTAAACGAGACGGCAAAAGAAAAATGACCGAAGGAACAAAGAACGATGCTAACTCTAGAACCCGTCAAATAGCATAAACATATGCTGAATTAAGAGAATATTTACATAACAAAAGGCCTCCATGGCAGTCTTCCAGCAAATGTTTGCGAATACACCCAGTGGGTGGAATTGTTCGAGACTAACTCTACCAAGTCTTAAGAGAAACAGGAAATAAAAGATAGCATGGCCGCCTAGGCCAGAGGTGCACCAGGTGTGGGGACCCCGACTTATAAGTCGAGATCATCGAATGCACGTGTACAGTGATCCCAGAGATCAATGCTCACTGAACACACAGAAGCTGAATAACAAGAGTCTTACATCCGTACATACTGTCTTACACAAATTAAGGCCATTATGGCCAAGTCTTACATAAATAGAGCCTCACGGGCTGAATAGAAAATAACTCATATAGCGGAAGTCTTCGATGATAGGTAGAACCCATGCCATCTGCCTTAACCCTACAGGCATTCTGACTGGGATAGCGTCCTAGTTCGCATGTTCGTCTCCATAGAACTCTTCTTCATATTCATGTTCCTCCATGCCTGGCCAATTAAATAACCAGTGGCAAGCCAATGAGTACTTTGAATGTACTCGCAAGCAACCCATGATTTGGTTCAAAGTAATAATGCAATTGAACAACAACGAGCAATCTAGCAATGGGCTAGAATAAATATTCTACCATCAAGTATATGCATCAATAATTTCTCGTAACCTCGAGGACAGGTTACCGATATCAACATGAATATGATTCAGCTCAACGAGTCAAGTCACCACCTTGACTCAACATACACACACACACACAAGGTTTCGCAAACATTGGACGTAGCCCAAGAGCGGTTACCCAACTGTCCTTGACCATGGACACGGCTATTCGAATAGTTTTACACTCTGCAGAGGTTGCGCACTTTACCCACAAGATCCGGGAAGCTTTCGTGTCACCCACGATCCCGCATTACCTCAAGTACTCGGGGGAAGCACCCGGTCATTATCTTTCCTTAGACGACACTAACATAGAGTCCACTCGTTGGTACACGGCCCTCGAGTACAAACAATAGATCGCGGGACTTGCCCTAATTTCAATGTCACGCGTACCCGAAGGGACCAACGGTGTGTCCGGTGCCCTGTGAAAACAGTCATGGTCGTCTATCCAAGCACGACCCCGTCTCGGGAAAAGACCTCAAGTCTTCCCGTCACTAGTAATGCAGGAACCATGCTAGTATCGGCCTAAGTAGTCAATAAAGCCCCGTCCCATAAGGGGTAGAGTGGTTGCACATGTATGGTTGGAATAACGGTCGCAACTTAAACCAATCCGTTTGAAAAACATCACACACACTTGTCTTGGTACACCACTTCGTCATCAAGTGGTTACCCATCTCACCATCTCCCTCGGGCATGAATGGCACCCGACGGGTTGTTTGAAAAGAATGTAACCATGAAGGTATCATGGCACACATGCATCTCTAAGCATCACTACTAACCATATGCATTGCATCTAGCTCATAGCAAGATCAAGAGTAAAGCATGCATCATGTGGTGGTTTTAACTAGGTCACCACCATAACTCTTATCATCATTTATTCGGAAACAAACGGGTTCCGAAGAACACAATTGTATCATGGTCAAAGGGCTGCTTGCCTGGATTGGCTTGGTCTTCAAAGTCTTCAAATCCTTCTCCACCTTATTCTTCACGAACTTCGTCAAATACGGGATCTAATCATCGCAAAATAACAACGGGAAAATAAGACCACAATGAAAACAGAAAAATCAAAGTGCTCAGAAAAATGTCAGCATATTTTTGTTAAATACTAGAGGGAAAACTAATATGGCAAAAATTCTTAGTTTGAGTTTTGGAGTTATAGAATGGAATATAAGGATATTTGAACAGGAGTTTTAATGTTCAAATTTGAATTTAAATTTGAACAGAACAGAAAAGTTTCATTGATATGTGTGAAAGTGACACCATTAAATAGGTTGGAATTTTCCAAGATTTTAGGAGTTGGAATTAATTCATTTGGACAAATATTTATTTCTGTAAAATTATTTGAAATTTTACAGAAAAGAATAAACGGATATGGCCCTGTGCCACTGGGCCAGATTGGCCACAGTGCACAGCCCAGGGCGAACAGCCCAGCCGCACGGGAGCCAGCGCGCGCGCGCCAGGTTTCCAAACCTGACGGGCGGGGCCCGGCGGTCAGTGGCTGCGAGGGGAGAGAGAGAGCGGTGAGGATGACAGGCGAGGCCCGCCTGTCATCTTCAACCTCACGGCCAAAGCGACGACGAGCTCACCGGCGGCGATTCCGGGGACGGCGGGGCAAACGGAGGGCAGGAACGGGCTCAGCAGCGAGTCGCCGTTCCAGTGGTGGTGGTGCGGCCCGCCGGAGAGGCCTGGCTCGTCGGTGGCGAGGCGGGACGGCGGAGGAGCGTCGGGAGGTTGCTGGCTAGCTCGATTCCAGCAGCTGCAGAGAGGGGGAAGAGAGGGGAAAGCATCAGTGGAGTGCTGCGGTGCTAGATCGAGCGAAAGGAGGAGCGGAGGGAGGCTGTACTGCGAGCTCTCCGGTTGCCCGACGCGGCGGAGCTCCGGTCAATCCCGAGCACTGAGGCCCTCTGGGGGTGAGTGAGTGGTGCTGGAGTGTTACTGGGAGTGTGGTGAGGCTGTTGGTGAAGAGAGGAGGGGCTCGGGGGCCCTATTTATAGGGAAACGGCGAGGTCCCATGGACCTGTGCGCCGGCGAGCTCACGGGCGAGGCCAGAGGCCATGCAGGCGTTCCCATTCGAGTCGGGGAGGATCATGGACGAGGTCCATGCCTAGTAGAGGGGAGAGGAGGAGCGGGGAAGGCTCCAGAGGACGTGCGCGTGTGAGGCCGACGAGTGGAGGTTGCGGGCGGCCAGCGCGCATGCGAAGGCGACCATTGAAGGGCAGAGGAGGAGGGGCACAGCGCCGGGGGAGGTCACAGACGTCGAGGAGCATCGGTAGGCGCGAGGGGGAGCTCGAGGTGGTCGGCTCCGCTGGATTGGGCGAAGCTACAGTGCGAGTGCGCACTGTAGCACGCTCTGGAGCGAGCTTATCGCATGCCATGGCATGCCATTGGCCTTCTAGGCATGTCCGCCGTGTCTGGGGGGTCCAGGGCGACGTAAGCAACCCAGCTGAGGCCTTGGATGCTCTGGATGATCAATGAGAGAGAAGGGAAGCTGGTAACTAGGTGGAATTTGGCTGTCCAGCAAGGTGAATTGGGGTTTTCACCCCTCAATCATGGAGCTGTGGACATGGGGGAGTTACTGGAGGTAGATTGTAACTATATGAAGCTGTGGTAAAGGGGTCAAGATGGTAGTTTTGGTAAAATAGCAGAAGGTGTTTGATCATGTTTTGGTCAAGCAAATGATCTCCACTTGCCATGACACTTAACAGGATTGAATGTCATATGAAAATAGGGTGCTTCACCAAATTTGGGCTCATTTGAAGAAACTAGCCAATGTAACTTTGGTGAACCCTAGAAATCAACAGAAATGGCTTCATCTTGTTTAAGTCAAGCTAATCATCTCCCCTTGATGCACCACTTGGTCTAGTTTCATCATTTGGGGTATTGATCATGCCCACAAAGTTTGAAGCTCCAGGTAAAAAGTTGGTAATGTAAAGTTGTTCAAATTTGCATTTGAACAGAAATGGTTTTGGGGTATTCTGATCAAGTTGCCCTACTCCAAATCTTGTGCCATTTGGTATAGATGCCTTATTAGGCAATTCTAGCATGTGGACCAAGTTTGAGAGCATTTGGATTAGTTTGGGAATGTAAAGTTGCTCAAACTTCAAATATGGACAGAATGGTTTTGAAGGGTTTTGAGGATGTTATCTTGCTTCCCAAGGCATGGGGCTTGGCAAGATCATCAAATATGTCATATATGACATGATAGAATTTCCTTGGAATTTTTGGAGAATATTTCCTTTGTAAATATTTCAAAAGCTTGAAATATCCAGAAAGGGTTTTGGAGGGATTAGCCCATTATTTTGAACATGACCAAGTGTTGAAACTCTTATATATGGACAATATATGTCCTATGAGTCTCCCTGAATTTTGGAAAATATTTTTGAAGTACTTAAATAATTTTTCCCTATTAAAGATCATTTCTGTCCTTAAGAAAAAGCTATTAAATAAAATAGGAAAATAACTTTTAAAATTATACTTTTTTGGTTTCTGGGAGTCCTATGGCTACTAGGTCTCAAATACACTTTTTGAAATAATTTTCTCACCCTAAATCAAGCACTTGCAGTGCAAACCTCAATTCAGGGGTTTTTGGAAAACTAAATTTTAAAAATACATTTTGGCCAAATTAATTTTATAACAAAATACTATACTGTTATATAACACTTGGCATGATCATTGGGCAGAAGTTTTGGGTATGGAGATGATTTCTACAAGAGGTAATAGTTGAGTTTAATGAGCACATGAAAAGCACATGAAGAAAAACTCAATTCCAAATAAAAGCCAAATGATGACAAAAAAAATTGCTGGTCCAAATTTTCATGCTTCAATGATGCAAATAACATGTTACAAAATGCAGGGTGTGACACCAGGCGAAGCAGGTGGCATGACGGGGTCCGCTGGGCTACCTGCTAAGGGGGCCGCCTGGTGGGTCTCGGCTTGGTCGCCTTCTGTGGCAGACGACGCAGTCCCGCAGGGTCCGCTCGTCGAGGCCTGGTCGGGCTGATGACAAACAGGCGGCTCCTCCTCCAGAAAGCCACCTTCCTCGTCGTCGTCATCCTCGTCCTCACCCTCGTCGCTCGAGGCGATCTCCTCATCCAGCTCCTCCAGCGCTGCCA
Organism: Secale cereale; assembly: GCA_902687465.1. NCBI lineage: Eukaryota > Viridiplantae > Streptophyta > Magnoliopsida > Poales > Poaceae > Secale > Secale cereale. Next base: position 335,995,686 of record LR738714.1, read on the forward strand.
GGTCCAACCCAAAGTTGTCAGGCGGCACCACATGACCGTTTTCATCCAACTCCGGGATGAAGACGGTAGTGTCGGCATATTCAGCAACTGCGGTAGCGCGCTTGATGAGGTCTCCTTGTACCGCCGCCGGCTCGGGCTCGGCCTCCAGGTGGAAGGTCGCCAGCTGAGCGAAATCCAGATCAAGGTACCAGCCCTTGGCAAATTCCAAGGCGGTCCGCGTGCCGGATCTCGCTGCAGCGCCCTTCCAAGTCTCAAAGCAGCCGACGACCGCCTCCAGCAATTCGGCGGATCCGATGGGAGTGCGGGGTGCCGGAACGTCTGGCCAGAGAGCGGCCAGCACCTGGGACCTGGCACGTTGAAGGCGGCGGAGCAGACGATGGCCGGCTGGAGGCGTGCCTTGATGGCGAGGAGATGCTTGATGGGAGTACGGGGCGCGTTAGGTGCGATCACCCGACCCGCCCAGCGCCTCTCATCGTGTTGGGACTCAATGGCTTGGCTGGCGGCAACAGAATGACCCGGGAAGTACTCTACGCCAAGGACAAGACAAAGAATCAGGAAAAAGGAGCCGACAGCTGCGACAGACGGTGAACATGCGAAAACAAGGAAAGCACTTTACCACCAACCATGTCCTCGATGGCCTCGTAGCCGTCCCGCAGGGCCATCTCCGTCTCGGCACAGTTTGAGCGCCCAGTCTCGACCTCAACCCGAAGAAGCTCCTTGGCGTTTGCCAGCTTTTAAAGCTTCGCCTTGTGTGTCGCCGCTTGGTCTACCAGCTCCTTGGCAGGGCAGTCACACTCTTGTAGGGCGAGGCTGCGCTCCTGCTCCTTGACGGCAAGCTCAGCCTGGACCACGCCCAGCTGATTGCGGATGTCAGTTGAGGTTGCTGACAATAAATGAGGAGGAGCATCAGCACCAGCTAGAGGACAAGACAACCTTGGAGTTCTCGGCCGCCTGCTCAGCAGCCGGCCCTGAACTCGGGGACTACACCCAGCGGGTGCGCTGACGCGCCCCCGCAAGGAGGAAAAGAAGACACATACTCCAGCTCTCGGCCAGGGCGGCCTTCAGCTGGGCCAGCTCCTGATGCTACGAGTTGTAGGCCACAACCCAAAGATTGTGGTAGTCCTACAGCAAGAAATAAGTTAGCTCACAAAGTAGCACCTTGGAGTTCCAAGCCACCTACTCAGCAGCCAGCTCGGAACTCGGGGACTACACCCAGTGGGTGCATTGACGCGCCCTCACGAGAAATTGAAGGAATAAAAATTGAAGCAGAGATCAACATACCCGGACGAAAGTCCGTGTGGCCAAGAACTCCCGCAAGACCATTTGCATGATCTTGCCCAGAGAGTTGAATCGATCGAGGACATCCCGGGACGCGATGTTCCACATGCCGCCGCCACCGGGCGTCCATCTTGGCGGCGCTGCACTAGTGGCCTCGTTGTCTAGCGATGACGAGTTGGCAGAGCCGGCTTCTACCTGCCGCGTGGCTGAGGCCGCCCTCGCCAGACGCGGACGGGCTGGAACTCGGGTGGTAGGCAGCGGGCCTGCCACCAGCACGCCTTCCGCCGGAGGCACGTCCGCCCCCACGTGTCGGCCGTCCTGCGCCCCAGCAGGTGGCACGGGAGGAGTCGCTTCCGCCTCCATGACGGCATGGTTGTCCCCTTTCTCTTCAAGGGACAACTGATCACCAACAGCCGTCACTTGAACAGACGGCTCCGGAGGAGCTGCGTGCTAGAGATCGGCGTGGCCCCGCCGACTGCTGGAGGACCACCTCCTGCTCCCGGGCTCGGACGGCGGCATCCGGCTATGCCTCGGTGGTCGCCTCGGCTTCGGCCATGGTTGAGGCGTCAGCCTTCGCTTGCTGGTGGGCCGCAGCCTCCCGCTCTTCCCGCGCCTCTCGCGCATTCCTTTCCGTCGCCTCTCGGAAGGCGGCGGCAGGGTCCACGCGGTGCGGCGCAGAAGGGGCGCCCGTGGCCACGACCAGCAAGCCCACAGGAGCTCGCGAGAGGGAAAGCGGGGCACTATTCAAATGTTCCCAAGTAGACAGTAAATTCAGCCATGAAGAGGGCAAAGGGCTAGAACAAATATAGAGAGAAAGGTAGGACGCAGCACTTGCGCGGATACGGTTGGCCTGGGCTTAGGGACCCTAACAAGGGCCACCTTGGCGGCCGCCTCCTAGCGTTTGGTGGTGGCGGCTGAGGCCTTGGGCTTCTTGGCCCTGGCTTCGGGCAGCCTAGCGGAGGCCGAGCGCTTCGAGCCGCCGGCTGCGGTTGGCGGCGCCATCGAATAGCTGCTGCTCCCAATCGGGTCCGCCTCTTGGACGCGAGGCGGCACTTCCTCCTCCTCGTCGTCGTCCGGCCAGTCCTCGACTCCGCCTCCTGACGAGTCGCCTGCTGGTTGGCCCCCGCCGCCTGTGACCTCCTCCTCCTCCATGGCGGCCGCCCCTAGATCGGGGTCGCTCGTGTCGCTCTGGGAGCGGTCCGGCAACAACGGGCGGCCCGGCTGCTCAGAGCCCGGCTCCGGCTGGCCGGGGAAGATCTGCAAGGCGGCACAAGGGTCTGGCAGCTGGGGCAGACGGAAGAAGGAAAGAAGAAGAAAGAGAAAGAGGGCTCACCGCAGGCGGCGGGTTACTGCGGCTGTACGGCGGCTTGCCAAATGCCCAGCCCGAATCAGAAAACTTGCAGTTGGAGATGGAATTCACCAAAAGGGCCACCTGCTTGTACAGCATCTGCTTGGTGCAGGTCCGGCTCGGGTCCCGTTGCCCGCTCATGTCGTAGATCAGATGCGGGCGGGACTGCAGCGGCAGCACTCGACGCTCCGCAAAAGTGTCCAAGAGGTCCGAGAACACCAGGCCCTCATTTTCCTTCATCTCCCGAAGGCGCCTCACGGCGATAGAGGCCCCGGGCGTGAGGGAGATGGGCCGGAACTTCCAGGTGGTGCGGGGCTCGGCAGGCGGGCCGGCGGCATAATCCGGCAGGTTGATGAAGTCATGCTTCGGGTCGACATTGGAGACATAAAAGTATGTATTTTGCCACAACTTCGACGAATGCATGAGGGCAGGCGGCGGGAAGTGGTTCTTGGCCCCGGTACGCATCACGGCGATGGACCCGCCGCACTGGTCAGCCTCGCCCTGGAGTGCGGTGTCGAGCTTCAGGTAGAAGAGCTCGCTCCACAGCTCGACCGTGGGGAGTATCCCGAGGTACCCCTCACAGAGGATGATGAAGGAAGACAGCTTCACCACCGTGTTCGGCGTGAGGTATTAGGCTGCATATTGAAGAAATCGAGGAAGGAGCGGAAGAACCCGCCGACGGGGAGCCCGTAGTCGCAGGGGAAGTGCGAGCGGAAGACTACCCGCTCGCCAAGCCACGGCACCGGCCTGATCTCGACCGGCGGCTGATGGCTTCTCGCCCCTCGTTGGTTACCCCAAGTGGAAGGTTGAGATGTAGCATAGCGGCACATTTCCCTTGGCAAAGATACCAAGGATCGAATCCCGTGAGACTCTAGGGTCGACAAGTAGGTGTCAACGGCGCCAGAAACTTAGTGGTTGACGGGACCTGCACACAGATATAGATAACTTTGCTCCCAACGAGTATAGAGAGGTTGTCAATCCCTCCGTCCTTGTTGTTTACAAAGGATCAAACACAAGAGATAGTAATGATAGCTATGACTGCAACTAGGAAATAAAAGCAGGAAGTAAATAGAAGGTGTGATCAGCGGTGGTAATATGGACCGGGGTCCCATGATGTTCACAAGTGATGTCTCTCTCCCAAAAGACGATAAAACAGCAAAGCGAGGTAAACAAATTACAGCTGGGCAATTGACAGGATTATGTGCGCAAACCAATGCTAACTATGCTGCAAAGAAAGGTAGAGGCTCAAAAGCATGGGTGGTACGCCAAGGCAAGTAGACCGAAATCCATCTGCATCTACTACTAATCATCCACCTTGAGATATCTATCCAGAACATCTCGCTGATATTAAGTTGCGAATCCCACCCAAAGTGTAAACTCAAAGCAACAGACAACTGCATTAAAAGAACTTTGCGTAAAGTAAACAATCCTTGCACCCGCAAGTACAAGCACCGTTGTTTTCTCCCTTGTGGCAACAGCACATCCCCTAGACTCATGTTTCTGTCACTCAAGCTAGTCATCAGGGGGCATGAACCCACAATCAAGCATAACGCTCCCTCTTGGAGTTACTACCTACTACTTGGCCAAAGCAATAAACAGCAACGGAGAACATGCAAGAATTACTCAAGAACAAAGATATAAAAGAGGTGAATCAAATATATTACTCAAACACAATCTGAACATAGTCTCATAATCCATCAGATCCCAGCAAACTCAGCAAAGCAACAGCAGAAAGATTACATATATGCCTCGATCATGTAGGGCAGCTCACGAGCTCTAAACCATGAAGAGCAAAGAGGGGAGGAGAACATCACATAGCTACTGATCATGGACCCATGGTCCAAGGTGGACTACTCACGACTCATCCGGGAAGCGTCCATGGTGGTGGAGAAGCTCCCGGTGGTGGTTCTCCCCTCCGGCAGGGTGCCGGGAAGAGTTCTCCTGACGCTCCCGATCTTGCAAGCGCTGCGGCGGCGGAACAGAGGCGACATCGTGAAAAAGGGTTCTGTCCTCGAGGGTTTCGGGACGAGAGGGATACATATGCGAAGGGGGGCAGCCAGAGGCGGAGCAGGGGCCCCAGGCGCCCCCTGGCGCAGCCAGGGGTGGGGCCGCGCCAGGTGGCCGCCTGGGCCTCCCCTGGCTCCCCTCTGGCCCATCTTTGGTTCTTCGCGAAGCTTCCTGTACGCTGATTTTTCCTATAGTTTTCCTGGAATTTTTGGAGCACTTTTAATATGGGGGAAACCTGAAATAGAAAAACAGCAGAAAATAGGAACTGGCACTGTGGTGCACTGAGTTAATAGGTTAGTCCAAATATGATCAAAAGTGCATGGAAGTGCATCGATATAATAGCAATATCACACAAAAGAAGCATGGAGCAAGCAGAAATTATAGATACATTTTGGACGTATCAACATCCCCAAGCTTAATTCCTGCTCGTCCTCGAGTAGGTAAATGATAACAAGCATAATTTCTGTGGTGACATGCTATCAACCATATAAGAACTTTTAAGTAAAGCAATCAAGGCATGTAATTCAATTCAAGTCATAACAAGCAAGAGTCTATATTAGCATTGTAACAAGCAACATAAGAACATAAAGGTGCAAGAGCTCTCGCTGTCCCTGACTCGAATGTCTCCAAATGGTGTTTGCGTGCAAGAAAGGGGATAGGGATATACGAGAGAGTAAAACATAGTTTTTGTATTGTTGAGAACTTAATCTACTAAAGTTTCACACTTGGTCTTCTTTGGAATCTTATCTTGACTCATCCCCAGACCACTAGCCAGGTACAAGTCAAAATGATCCACTCCCTTTGATATTTTGAGCACTCATGCAATGGATGAGCGTAAGCAAGAAAGTTGACACTTAGGATGGCGAAGAGAGAAAAATGATGAAGGGGGAAGACGAAAAAGGTGTGAAAGGCTCACATCAATGAGGACAATCATAGGCGAGAGGAAGCCAAATGATAGATATGATGTGAGGAGTAGGGATTGCCATGCAACGGATGCACATATGAGCTAAGGTAAGCTCTCCAATGGAACTAGTGGGGGTGCATCCAACTTGCTCGCTCAAAAAGACCTAGAGCTCTTTTGAGGAGGCTCATCATTGGAATATACAAGCCAAGTTCTATAGTGTGAAGATCCCCACATAGCTATATGCATGAATGATAATCTCTATGGAGTACAAGGTATAAGATGGAGTACGAGTGTGGATCTCTCAAAAGGAATAGTAGTGTGCCCCCTTCTCTCTTTTTATTTCTTTTTCTCTTTTTTCTATTTTTTTATTTTTTTGTGGCCTCAATGGCTCTTTCTATTTAACTCTCATTTGTCCTCTTTGGGATCTTTTGATTTTGTCCTCTTTGGGTTCTTTTCCTCACTTTAGGGGCAACACTCTATATATTACAAGAAGTACAGAAGATCTTTCACACTTTACAAAAGTACTCAACATAAAGAAGATGAAACTATCATGATGTATGCAAATGTATGCCTCTGCCAGTGTAGCAGGATATGCAATGATACTAGCGCGTCATGTAGCAATGATTAGGGCAAGGCCCAACTAGCATGTGGCTCATCGATCAAGCAAAATGCATGTATGACATGAAGATCAAGTCATGAGAAGATGGATGTTGCATGGCAATGTATCTCGGAAAGGCTATGGAAATGCCTTGATAGGTAGGTATGGTGACTGTTTTGAGGAAGGATATAATGAGGCTTATGATGACAGAGCGTATCGTGCCAAGGATTTGGATGCACCGGCGAAGTATGCGCCAACTCTCGAGGTGAGAAAGGGCAATGCATGGTACCGAAGAGGCTAGAAAAATATGGCTAGGTGGAAGTGTCAACTTTCGAATACTCACATTAGTCCGAAGAACTCATGCACTTATTATCGGTAACTCTCAATCTAATTAGGAGGTTCACAAAGAGACAAGTACCCCGAGGAGGAGTGTATGGGGGTTTGGTTATCCTTGCGCATCCTCGACTCATGGTACGTGAGTGTACTCTAATATTCGATCCCTCCAAAGATTAGTGATCCATCTAGTAGCTAAAGTTCTCAACTATTTTGTAGGTTTTCGAAAATAAACACGGATTGCCCAAAATACGACATCTATCACTAATAGGCTAAAGCTCTTGACACCAAGGGTGTGTTTGCTTTGTGTCATCGGGTGGAATGTAATGGGTCGGTTCCATCCCAAGGGTCCGTTCTCGTGTTTGGTTCATCTAAGGAGCCGGAACCCACTCGTTCCATGGAACATCATATTCGCTGAATATGCGGAACGAAGTCATACCTCCAAATCGGTCGGACGACATGGAACGGCTCGCTCTCACCCCTCCCGTGACTCTCGCTCACCCCCAAGCCCTTTCCTCCTCTGCACCGCCACCCCCCGTCTATCTTGCGCTCTCGATCTGAGACGCAGCCGGTCAGTCTCACCTCTCTCCCTCTCTCGTGTATGGTGGCGGCGGGACGGAAGGAGCTGCGGCGCTCCCACCCACTGCGGCGGCGGGCTAGCACTAGCATCGAGACAGGGAGGAGCGAGAAGGAATTATGGCGGCGGCGGCGGCTCGCATGGAAGAGAGGCATGGCGGCCAAAAGGAGTAGCCGGCGTGGGCGTTCGATGATTTGCCAATTGGGACCTCGTCAAGCTATAGCACCCGCCCATCTCAGCCATCTGCATGCGCGTGGCCATGAACAACACCGTGTGTCTGCGCCGGCCGATCCTCCCAAGAGGAAAAGCTGTTGTGCAGCCGCTCTAGCTTGATTCCGAGCGATTTTTGCTCCAGCGTATATGCATGCCGCTTAATTTTGTAATTTTTCTGATTGAAATCCAATTAAATGTTTCTAGGATTTTTTTGAGCAATTTGCAGTTGATGATTTCTACACCAAATACATTCCATTATGTCTCTCCTACCAAACAATAAAACATAACCATTCATTTCCGTCTAATTGCTTCTACCAAACACGGGAACGGAACCAACCCATTCTAGAGGAATGGAACCATTACATTCCGTTCCACTTGGTTCCTTAACCAAACACACCCCAAAAGTTCAGACATTACTCATGGCAATACCTCAAAACTATTGCAAGTTACTACTAAAATTAAATAGCAACCTCAATTACCTACTTTAAGTTAAGACACACAACTCAGTGCAACAGGCATACTCTCTTAACAAGATAAACATGAAAACACAAGAGAGTTTAGCAACTAACTAAACAAAAGCTCTTTAAAAAGAAAAGCATGAAAACTAAGAGCTAAACATGACAGCGGCTAAGAAAAGACAAAGAACACACACAGCAAAGATAATCATGAAAATCCTATGTTGTGTTCTAGGTTGAAGTGGAGCGTGTTTCTCTCCCACACAAAGAAAGCTGGGTTCTAACTTGTTATGAACAGCAAGCAAAGCTAAAGAAAACTAAAAAAGGAAACTAAGAGCAAGACGCTCCAAGCATAGCACATAACGCATGAAGTGATAAGAATATAGTTGAACGAAAGACGAACTGATAATTGTTGATGGAGAAGGGGATGCATGGGGGCATCCCCAAGCTTAGATGCTTGAGTCTTCTTGAATATTTCTTGGGGGTGCAACGGGGCATCCCCAAGCTTGAGCGTTTGACCCTCCTGAATTTTCTTTTATCATCTTCCCTCGCACACTTGAAAACTCCCTTCATACATAACTCATCATAATCTGATTAGCGAGGTTAGTACCCACAATAAATAAATTTTTCGCTACTGGAAATAAATATAATCTTGAAGAGCTACTGTTTCTCAAGATTGCCAAAAGGTTTTTGCAAAGAAAAAGCAAGCTCAAGGTTTGCAAAACGAAGAAAAGGCAAAACAGGACAGAATCTGTAAAAAAATAGACCAGCAGGTAGTAAATAATTTTTTCGGGGCACTTCTGCAATTCAAATCAACAAACTCAGAACAGATGCTCGAAAGCCAATTGTATAGAGCACGCTGTCAAAAAAATTCAGATCAAAAAGATGATCTAGTGATTTTATTCGAATTTTTCTGTCCAAGGACAGAATCTGTTTTCTGGACAGCACGTCACAACTTTTGAACTTTCTTGCAATCGGAGGCTAAACTTGGCACAAAGCTGAAAAGAAAAGATACAATGATGATGCTACTGTAGTAACAAACATCAAGACACAACAAAAGCAAAATAAAACCTAATTCATTGTGGGCTGCCTCCCAAAAGCGCTTTCTTTTATGCCTTTAAGCTAGGCATGATGCAAAAAGAGAAGATCAAGTTTTATCAAGAGTAAGAGAATAGCTAGCCCGTGTAACGGACTCAAAAGGCAACTTAATCTTCTTTCTAGGGAAGTGTTCCATCCCTTTCTTGAGACTGAATTGGAATTTTATATTCCCCTCTTTCATGTCAATGATAGCACCAACGATGCGAAGAAAAGGACATCCCAAAATAATTGGACATGAAGGTTCACATTCAATATCCATAATAGTAAAATCAACGGGAACATAATTGTCATTGACAATGATAAGAACATCGTCGATCTTCCCCAAAGGTTTCTTTACGGAAGAATTAACAAGACGAACACCAAAAGAACAAGGATCAAAAGGTTTCAATTCAAACACATCGTACATTCTTTTGGGCATTACGGAGGTACTAGCTCCAACATCACATAAAGCATAGCAAGAGAAGTTATTCAACTTAATTTTAATCATAGGATCCCAACTATCTTCTTTGTAATTTTGCATATCACAGAGCTCAACAAAATTATTTAAGTGCAAAGCAGCATCATCTCCAGCACCGGAGAATTGATCTTTCATAACTAGGTTCAGCAAAGCAGGTTTAATCTCATAAGAAGGTGCTGAAGTGGCAGGTGTAGCAGTAGGCGTGCTGATAAAGTCATTGTTGTTATGACTAGTGAAGTCACACAACTTGGTGTTCTCGATGGAACCCGTAGCAGCAACAAGCAAGATAACTATTTTTGTGATTTTTGGTAAGGGACACTAAAGCAAAAACTGAAAGGTAAACTAACAAGACTAAAAAGCAAAGATAAAAGATAGCGTGCAACTCCCCTATCTTGAAGAGTGGAGTCCCCGGCAACGGCGCCAGAAACTTGCTTGATGGCTTCTCGCCCCTCGTTGGTTACCCCAAGTGGAAGGTTGAGATGTAGCGTAGCGGCAAATTTCCCTTGGCAAAGATACCAAGGATCGAATCCCGTGAGACTCCGAGGGTCGACAAGTAGGTGTCAACAGCGCCACAAACTTAGCGGTTGACGGGACCTGCACACAGATACAGATAACTTTGCTCCCAACGAGTACAGAGAGGTTGTCAATCCCTCCGGCCTTGTTGTTTACAAAGGATCAAACACAAGAGATAGTAATGATAGCTATGACTGCAACTAGGAAATAAAAACAAAAGTAAATAGAAGGTGTGATCAGCGGTGGTAATATGGACCGGGGTCCCATGATGTTCACAAGTGATATCTCTCTCCCAAAAGACAATAAAACAGCAAAGTGAGGTAAACAAATTACAGCTGGGCAATTGACAGGATTATGTGCGCAAACCAATGCTAACTATGCTGCAAAGAAAGGTAGAGGCTCAAAAGCATGGGCGGTACGCCAAGGCAAGTAGATCGAAATCCATCTGCATCTACTACTAATCATACACCTTGAGATATCTATCCAGAACATCTCGCTGGTATTAAGTTGCGAATCCCACCCAAAGTGTAAACTCAAAGCAACAGACAACTGCATTAAAAGAACTTTGCGTAAAGTAAACAATCCTTGCACCCGCAAGTACAAGCACCGTTGTTTTCTCCCTTGTGGCAACAGCACATCCCCTAGACTCATGTTTCTGTCACTCAAGCTAGTCATCAGGGGGCATGAACCCACAATCAAGCATAACGCTCCCTCTTGGAGTTACTACCTACTACTTGGCCAAAGCAATAAACAGCAACGGAGAACATGCAAGAATTACTCAAGAACAAAGATATAAAAGAGGTGAATCAAATATATTACTCAAACACAATCTGAACATAGTCTCATAATCCATCAGATCCCAGCAAACTCAGCAAAGCAACATCAGAAAGATTACATATGTGCCTCGATCATGTAGGGCAGCTCACGAGCTCTAAACCATGAAGAGCAAAGAGGGGAGGAGAACATCACATAGCTACTGATCATGGACCCATGGTCCAAGGTGGACTACTCACGACTCATCCGGGAAGCGTTCATGGTGGTGGAGAAGCTCCCGGTGGTGGTTCTCCCCTCCGGCAGGGTGCCGGGAAGAGTTCTCCTGACGCTCCTGATCTTGGAAGCGCTGCGGCGGCGGAACAGAGGCGAGATCGCAAAAAAGGGTTCTGTCCTCGAGGGTTTCGGGACGAGAGGGATATATATGCGAAGGGGGGCAGCCAGAGGCGGAGCAGGGGCCCCAGGCGCCCCCCTGGCGTGGCCAGGGGTGGGGCCGCGCCAGGTGGCCGCCTGGGCCTCCCCTTGCTCCCCTCTGGCCCATCTTTGGTTCTTCGCGAAGCTTCCTGTACTTTGATTTTTCCTATATTTTTCCTGGAATTTTTGGAGCACTTCTAATATGGGGGAAACCTGAAATAGAAAAACAGCAGAAAACAGGAACTGGCACTGTGGTGCACTGAGTTAATAGGTTAGTCCAAATATGATCAAAAGTGCATGGAAGTGCATCAATATCATAGCAATATCACACAAAAGAAGCATGGAGCAAGCAGAAATTATAGATACGTTTTGGACGTATCAGCGGCGCAAGACGCATGGCGACCTTCTCGGCGGGAGGCAACTGCCGCGAGTGGGGGAGGTAGAACACGTGGTCGTCAATGACCTCGCTGCCGTCCCACTCGTTGGAGCAGTGGACCTATGCTTCCGCGGCCATGGCTTGGGGCGAGGGCAAACTTCGGCGGAGCGATGCGGGCGACGGTGGCGAAGTGCGCAAGAGGGAGTGAGGAAGAAGAAGATGGAGCGGGGGTGTGCACGTGAGCAGCGCTCGCCCCCTCCCGCGCCTACTTATAGGCTCGGGACTACGAAGCCGAGGGGGCGGGGCGTGGGATTAACTGCGCCATGCCCCGCACGACCCACGCCTTTTTTCGCGCCTAATCCGCGCGCATTTAATGCGCGTGGGGAGGGCAATCGATTGCCTCTACCACAAAGGATCCGCGCGCGCCGATGCCCTGTAGTGGCAGGCCCCAGCCTGCTGCTGCGTCCCAGCGCGCGCGTGGGCTGGCAGGGCAGCACGGTGAGATGACGACACGTGGAACGCCGCCAACGGGCAGGAAAACCACACCGCGACCCGCCTTCCATGCAATATCTTCTCCCCGAAGACTTGAAGACAAGGGCCCGGCTGCTAGAAGCCGACCCTTCTAGAAGATGGACCAGAAGCACAACCAAACCTTACTTGGAGTGGGAAGCTGCTAGAACCCCGCAGCCCCACACACAACCGCCGAGCTCCACCAGCTTCGGGGACTACTGTCGGAGATATTGACCAAGGATGTCTTCATCGACCACCCATGGCGTTTCAAGAAAAATAAGGGTCGCCTGTCATCCTCTGGCCGCCTGTGCATCCGGCCGCCTCCTAGGGCCGCAACGCCTAGGAGCCGGCTGCTAGCAGGCGGCGGAGACCTGACAGGCGGCAGCCTGGCGGCCAGCATCTAAAAGACGGCCGGTGCCTCCCCCCTCGGGGTGGGTGCTGGGGAACTGCGACGAAACTAGGGCATGACTACAGTTAAGCCTGTCCGTAAAGAATCCACAGAAGCGTGGCCACAGTGAGAGTGTACCTTACGGACACTCCCTAAATGGCGCATCACTTTAGCCATGTTACCGATGACCTAGACCTGGTCAGAGGAAGCCATGATCCCACTACCCACAGGCGGAGTGGCCAGCAGGCGGCAGGCCCCACCCGCCAATGGGCCTCCCAGAGGCAAGCGACCTAGGGCAGGCGGCCTGGGGGACGGGTTGCCTTGTAGCAGGCGGCTAACCATGCGCTGGGAGTCTGAACCCCATCAAGATGACAAGATAGGAAGTGGTGGCAGTGTACGACCAAGAGGCGACGGAAATGTAGACATTCCCCTCCTGACGATGTTCGCGTCAGCAGAAGGACACCAACAGTAAAATACAATCACGTGGGCCTGCAGACGGCGGGCCCCAGCAGACAGGCGGAAAGGCCGGCACCCAGAGACGCTGACGGCCTTCGGGTACTCCGCCCAGATTACCATTGTACCCCTGGGGGTAGGCCTATATAAACCCCCAGGGTCCTCCATGTGGAGGGGTTGGACCCCAAGAGACATAGAGAGAAAGAGAGAGATCGAGAGGGAGAAACCCTGGCGACCATTCCCGTTCCCTAGAGCGAAGGTAGAGAGTTAGCCTTCCCCTTCTTCCTACTCTAGATGACATAGCTCAAGAAGCAACCTTGTACCTACCATATTGACATAGTCATGACGAAGCCCCCGCACAGCAGGACTAGGGGTGTTTCCACGGAGAGCCCCGAACCTTGTTAAGATTCGTAGGAGTCCCAAGTATCGCATTATCCCGCTTCCAGGGCCCAACGACGTACTCTTGTCCACATGCATGATAAGCCATCCTTTGGCATATTTCGCACCAAAACCCCGACATGTAGCAACCGTTATTAAATTGAATACGCGTGAACCACTATTTTCATTTAATGTTCAAGTAAAAATAAAACTCGATCAATAACGTGCCACCACTTCCAGGTTGCACTATCAAATAACAACGCTATATACTGTATCATTCACGTGCGGTTCCCGACCCTCCATAAAGTTGAAAACTAGACTAGTCAAAATGTCAATTGGGATGCCTCTTTGTAAGCAAATGTGCCTCCTAGCTTTAAAAAAGCGCTCCTCCATGTACCTGCGAGTGAGTATGAGAGAACTAGTGTGTGAGTGCACCGCTTCTCGTCGTGAGAGTACAATATACTACGCCCAAACAACGTTCGCCACAAGAGTAATAGTATAAGTGTGTGATGTGTGAGTTAAAATAAAAGGTGTGCGACGTCTTTTATTTTTAAGAAGTTCTGAGGGTAGGATGTGAAGAGGACATATGTGTGTGACGTCTAAATGCGCTCCTAGCTTAAAAAAAGCGCTCCTCCATGTACCCGCGAGTGAGTATGAGAGAACTATTGTGTGCGTGCACCGCTTCTCTTCGTGAGAGTACAATATACTACGGCCAAACAACGTTCGCCACAAGAGAAATAGAATAAGTGTGTGATGTGTGAGTTAAAATAAAAGGTGTGCGACGTCTTTTATTTTTAAGAAGTTCTGAGGGTAGGGTGTGAAGAGCACATATGTGTGTGACGTCTACCTACAGGCTACAGATAGACGGTGGGTGCGAGAGCACTTAGGAGAGTCATGACTCATGAGGGTGTGTGTGTGCGTGAGAGAGAGAGAGAGGGCACATATCGATGCAATGCATGTGTCCGTAAATCATATCTGAGAAAAGTTTGCCACAAGCAGTTTCCTGATGAACACCGTAAGAACCGTTAGATCGGCATACGATAACGTCAATTTTGCCATGGCATTTAACAGAACAACCACTCCGCCGACACACAATTATTCCACGTGAGTGTTACCAACTTTCGTATGCTCCTCCCTCTATTCTAGAATGTAGTGCATATAGCTTTATTGAAAATTCGAACCTCGCAAACTTTTACCGAGTTTTTGTATACCAAAATGCATATATAGAATACCCAGTATATATCATTTGATTCATCTTCGAGAGGTAACTATAAAGATCGGGGAGGAGTCTACAAAGAAAGACCGCCATATCACCTGTAGCAATTTCAACCCTCCATTGGTGTGGAGGAATATCATAGGAACTCCATATGATATGATTTTATACGAATTTTTCCTTTAGAGCCAATTTGTGCTTAGGAATAGATTCTTATACTCCACATTTCAAAGGTGAAAGTGCAGTATATCGACTAGAGGGGGGGTGAATAGGCGATTTTTATGAAATGCTTCAAAACATGGTAGTTTCAAAGACAAACGATAAGTTCAAGCCTATCAGTATGCAGCGGAAAGTGGACTACACTAGATAAGCAATAGTCATGTATTCAATGAAGTGAAGGCATGAAGACTAATAGCAACTAGGCAGTAGTGATCATAAAGGAAGAAGGAATGAAGCCAATCACAACAGGTAGATACTCAGTGAAGACAATCAGATAAGGAAAGCATGCTATGTCTTCACAACATAAAGCTGAAAGTAAAAGGAGGGAGAGGATAGAACCAGTGGCTCGGGGAAGACAGTGATTTGTTAGACCAGTTCCAGTTGCTGTGACAACTGTACGTCTGGTTAGGGAGGCTGAGATTTAACTCAGAAGACCGCGTCTTCACCTTGTTCCCCTTGAGCTAAGAACACCTAGTCCTCGCCCAATCACTCTGGTAAGTCTTCAAGGTAGACTTCCAAACCTTCACAGAATTCGTTCACCGACAATCCACAATTACTCTTGGATGCTCAGAACGCGACGCCTAACCGGCTAGAGGAAACACAATCCTCAAGTGTAATAAGTCTTCAGGTCACACAGACAGAAAGACTTCAGTGATGCCTAACACTCTTTGGCTCTGGGTGTTTGGGCTTTGTCCTTGCAAGGATTTCTCTCTCAAATGCTTCGGAGGTGGGTTGCTCTCAAACAACAAAAGCCGTGCAATAACTCTGAGCAGCCACCAATTTATGGTATAGGGGGTGGGCTA
Source organism: Secale cereale (assembly GCA_902687465.1). Classification (NCBI taxonomy): domain Eukaryota; kingdom Viridiplantae; phylum Streptophyta; class Magnoliopsida; order Poales; family Poaceae; genus Secale; species Secale cereale. The sequence goes on from LR738714.1 coordinate 336,010,992, forward strand.
TTTATAACCACTAGGCAACCCAACCTGACTTGTCCGAAGTTACCCTGGGTCACTAAGGAACTGACACGTGTTCCAACGGTTAGATTTCAAACACACACGGCAACTTTACTTGAGCTCCAAGTAAAGCTGACTCATCCGCCTCTGGATAAGATTTGCTCTCATAGTCTTCGCTCGAAGACATAGGATTTGGTTGAGCATCACATCAGTCACTCTGACTTAGTTCACTTGGACCCCACTTAACAGTGCGGTGGTTCCTATGACTCAATAAAGAAGAAAAGGAAACAGCGACAACTCTACATCTTCGCTTTCCATAGTCTTCACACAATGTCTTCGCATGACATAGTCTTCAATATGATTATCTTCATATACCACCATAGTTGTCAATGTCTTCATACATTTTTAGGGGTCATCTCCGGTAGGTTAACCGAATCAATGAGGGACTACTACCTGTGTTATCCTGCAATTCACACAAACACATTAGTCCCTCAACCAGATTTGTCGTCAATACTCCAAAACCACTAGGGGTGACACTAGATGCACTTACAATCTCCCCCTTTTTGGTGATTGATGACAAACTGGTTGAAGTTTTGAACGGGGATAAAGATATGTGAAATTGTAAAGGATAAGGTATTGTCTTCATAAGTGGCAAAAGGCTCCCCCTGAAGATGTGCATGTATTTGATTTGCCTTTGATGCAAATGCACATGGCAGGTTGTACTTGTGGAGATCCTCTTCAACTTATGAAGACAATTCATCATGCATAATTGATATGTCGAAGATAATGACATGCACAATGAAAAATGGACGTCTGCAAAAATGACTAAGTGCGGAATATAAGGTAGCAGATGTGGAATTTATCATCACATTACAGAGTAGCATAAAAAAGTAGCAGACGACCATCAGTTTAAGTGTTACAACTCAAAGAATCAAATGTAGCAAAACGAGAGTTGTAAGAACTAGGCAAATTATAAAAGCACCCGCCCATATGGACCCGCTTGAAGACTATCAACTCATATGCTTCTCCCCCTTTTGTCAGTAAGGACCAAAAAGGTTTGAAGACATAGAGCCTCTACTCGTTCCCAGGTGGAGCAGAAGAGGATGCAGGGTCGGTGTTGTTGTTCGGCGGTGCAGAGGTGGTTGGTGCAATATTGATGCGCGCTGAAGTAGGAGGTGGTGAAGTAGCATCATCCTAATCATCGATCACCCAGGCGTCAATTCTTGCAGCGGAGGAAGAGTATTCAGAGTCTTCAAGGGATGGACTTCGACGCATAACAGCAGTCCTTGGAGGAGTGTTGTCAAACTTGAATCTCTCAGTGAAGCCATCGTCTTGAAGATCTGCTTCAACACTCAGTAAAGTCAAACTCTTCCAAGACCGCCTGCATGTTTCATGAGCAACAAAAGCATTCTTGGTGGCAAGATTGCGAATGCGATTGACATCCACCAATAGGCTCTGCATCTAACGCTTTAACCGGAGGTGATGCTTGTCTTGTTTCTGATGAAGGGCTACAAGAAGCTCTCGGTTGTTCAGGACACGAGAACACTTCTGAGGCCTTTGAGCGATAGTGCTTTCAGTGGCTTCGGTTTCAGCGTGTCGAGGTAGACGAGTACGGCCAGCTAGAGGATAGACGCATGAGGCCTTTGATGATCAGCGTTGTGAAGACAAACTAGCTCCTTAGTAGGCTCTTGGTAAATGGCTTCAGCTAACATATCAACCTCAGGCAATAAAATCTGATGGTTGCGAGCAGAGGGTTGATAAGTGACAGCTGAGTGCAACTTGATGAGGCGCATAATCCAAGGGGCATAAAATTTCAGTCCAAATAGATCAGCTCCAGACGTGGCCAGTTGCCTGATGAAGAAATCTTGAGCATTGAAGTTGATGCCATTGAAGATATAGAAGACCAAAGTCTTCATAGTGCCTTCAAGCTTGGCTGATGAAGAATGTCCTTTGACAGGCCATAGACTACACCTTATGATGTGATAGATGGTGCGAGGCAGGTACTCAAGGTCTTCAACAAAGAATTCTTTAGGATTTTCAGCATCACTTGGCAGAGGCTTCATCATGCTGAGCATTTGGCTCATGTTGGGCTGACGCTTCTAAAAGATGCTCTCCAAGACTTTAGTGTGCAGTTCACAGCCAGGTTCATATAGATCTCCTGGAGTGGGCAGGCTTGTAAGCTCAATGAGATCAAAGGCTTTTGCTTCATGATGCACATTGCCTGACATCCACTCAAGGCCCCATGTCTTCGGATCTCTGTTGTGGCCTCGGATGTGAAGTGTGGCATAGAATTGCAGAAGCAGCTCTTCATTCCAATGCTCTTTATCTAGGACAAAATTGAGGAGGCCAGCTTCACGGAAGCAGTCAAGAGCTTCCTCCAAGCAGGGCAGGACAGCAATAGCTTCAGCGTCAAGACGCATATGAGGGAAAATGCGACCTAGATCATAGAGTACTCTTGAGTAGTAGCTGCGTTGTTGATGGCTCCAGAACCTATCTGATGATATTCTTGGCTTGGAATATGGGTTCTTGGCGCTGTCAAAGAAGGTGTTGTGCGCAGTGAAGCTGTTGGCATTGAATGACCCTGAAGATGTTGCAATACCTGGAAGCCTTGGCAGTCTTGGCTTAGGCTTCTGAACATGGGGCCTGTGCGCAATATGATGATCAAACTGAGGACCAGCAGCACGTGGTTCAGTTGTAGGTGGTGGAATCAAAATTGGCCACCGGACAGTAACAAGCTGATCATCCTTGTTGTATGCTTGCTCAATTGTGTGAGGCCGTGGAGGAGGAACAGGAGTAGAGGCATTGTCTTCAAGCTGCAGATTGGCGTCAGGTGCAGCATTAGCTTCAGGTACAACACTGGCTTCAGGAGCAGTAACTTCAGGCGCAGGTTCATCAGGCGCCACAGTATCTTCAGGTGCCACAAAAGCTTCAGCCATGACCACGTCATTGGCTTCAGTGTTGGTGGTGGCAGCCTCTGAATTTGTTACCTCCACTTCAGGAGCTGGAGGGTCGGACACGTTCTCCTCGAGAACAGGTGGTGCGGCTGTACTTTCTTCAGCAACTTGGGGTTGTTCTTCTTCTTGTTGGGGTGGTTCTTCTTCGGCTGATGCAGCCGGAATATCTTCAGCCACCTTGGCTTCAGATTCTGAGTGGGTTCCAGTAGGAGCAGCATCAGGTGCATATGGTTGCTCTACTCCTTCTGGAGCACTTGAGGTAGTGACTTGAGGCCTTGGTCCTTTGCGAAGCCTACGAAAGGCTGGCGACGCCTAAGGAGATGGAGGTTGTTGTGCCTCAAAGTCTTCGTCTTCAAGCACCATACTGGTGTCTTGAGTTTGCTGGGGAGTGTCTTGGGTTTCTTGTGGGTGATCAGCCCACGAGTCATCCTGAGCAATTGGCGTCAATGGACGACCAATGCTGATGCATTCGCTGTTTGTGAGAACAGGTGAAGAGTCGATGTTGTACTCGATCTGAGGAAGGACGGTATCATCTTCAACATTGTCTTGAGGACCAATGTCTTCAACTGCGGTGGGGTCGACAGCTGGAATGTCTTCAGCCTCTATGGGAGCAGGCTCATGAACAGTCAGTCTTCTTTCTCTCTGAGCAGATGCAGGGCGAGCCACTGAGATTGGCTCGACAAAGATAGGCTCTTTGGAAGTAGCGCTATCCTTCTTGGTCTTTCGCTTCTTGGTGGGTGGAGCTTCATCAGTAGATTGCTTGCGCTTGCGAGCATCAGCTTCAGCCACCTTAGTCTTCCTCAGCGTTGAAGCGGTTGGAGTTGCCTTTGGCTTCGTGCTAGTCATGCTAGCAGGGAAGACTATGCGAGGCATTTCCTGCCCAGATGCTTCAGCTTCGGGCACATACTGCTTCTTCTTCTTCTTGGCAGCCATTCTTGGATCAATGCCAGGACGCCCAAGTGCCTTGGGCTTTTCAGCTTCATTGAATGCTCCCTAAGATTCCAGAAGATTCCAGAAGATTCCAGATGTTCCGGGTTGCCCGTGTGTTTCTTTGGTGCTTGTGTTTTTATTTTCGCATTGCATCATATCATCATGCCATCATCTCATTATTTTTTTTTGCAACCAAATAAATCGTGTGGACCTTCGGTCCATTTAAATCGAGGGAAGAATGACTTCTCTTTATAACTTATAAAAGTCTCTCAATATTAGGGAGCTATATTAAAAATATTCCAATTGTCTGGGATCACCGTAACACACTTGCAATTTTTCCCCATGTCTTTCTCACTTCGAGTTTCCTTCAAAACCTTGCTATAATTCTTTTCCGTTATTTTCGAGGCTCCTCCTAGAAATCTAGACTCCTTTCAAACTCCTTTAAGGCAAACTAATTATTTTAGTTTGTTTTTCCCTTTTGTTGTTGGAACTATTTTTGTGGGGTCAGAAGTATTCCATAAAGCCTTTCAAAATTGTTCCATATTTTATTCCTTGTTCGTGGCCTCCTTTCTTTTTTTTAGCTCTCTCTCTCTATTTCTTTTCTGCTAAAGAATTAGAGAAAGGCTAGGCTGCAGGGCCAGCCGCACCTGCTCTTCTTCCCTTCCAGCCTTTGGCCCTCCAGCCTCCTTCCCCTTCTCCCTCAGGCCCAACCGCCTCTCTTCCCTGCTGGCCACTCAGGCCCAGCCCGACTCCTCCTGGGAAAACCCTAGGGCGCTCGCGACCGAAACCCCCAAGTCCCGATCGATCCCTCTCTTCCCTCTGGCCGCCGCCACCCCTCGCTTTCTCTCTCAACCTGTTTCCCTCTCCCGCTCGCGACCGAAACCCCCAAGTCCCTCGATCCCCAATCTCCGCGCCTCGCTCCTCTCGCAGAGGCCCGCTTCCCCCGCAGCCCTCCTCCCTCTCCGTCCCGCTCGATCTCCCCGAGCCCCCGTTTTCTTCTCTGCTGCGCCGCCAGGCTCTTCGACAGCCTCTCCGCCCCATGTGCCTCGGCTCCCTCCAGTCCTCCTCGCCTCCTCGCCCGCATCGACGGGGCCGGCCAGGAGCACCGGCTGCGCCGGCGGCCGCCACCTCCCCTCGAGCAGTTCCCCTGCCCCGCGCCCGTTCCATGCGGCCCTCCAGCCGTCGACAGCGCCTAGGGCGCCCGGAGCTGCGAGTCCAGCGCTCCCCTCCGTCCTCAGTGCGCCCTGTGCCGAGCAAAGGCCCTCGCCCCGGGCGTCCGCCTTCGTCGCCGCCCCAGCGGTCTCCATCCCGCGCCAGGGCGCCGCTCCCCTCGTCAGGCCAGGACTCACCGCGCCAGAGGCCTACCGCGCCCTCGTCGTCCCTCCGGCCGGCCAGAGCGCCCCAAGGCCTCCCTCCGTTCTCCTTCCAGTCCGCGGCCAGGCTTCCCCTTCGCGCGCCAGCAACAGTCCAGGGCCGAGCCCCTGTAGCCCCTCGTCCCGCTGCTGCTGCTGTGTTCTTTTCGCCATGTCGCTGCCGCCTGCTGCTGTTTTGTTTTGTTTTGTTTGTTTCCGCCAAGTGGACGAGGACCCCGAGTTCGGCAAGTTCGACTACACGAGGAATCATCAAGTTCCCCTTCATTTTGTCAAGTCCGGCGAGTTGAAGACACCAAGTACCACAACGTCGACGACCTCGAGAACGACTACATCCGTGTACGACTACGTGAACGAGTACCACGACGCCGTCGAACGCCAAGTACCTCTACTTCCACTACCGTCGCAAACGAGAACCCCAAGTACCACGACACGAGCTCCGTGAACGTCTACCGTCGCCCCGAGTACCACTACCGTCGCTCGACGACCGCGAGTACCACTACCGTCGCCCGAGTACAACTACCGCTACGAGAACGACTACCTTCGGTGAAGAAATGAGAACGTCTATTTCCTCTCCGAACGGAACATCTACTTCCACTACACCCCGAGAACGACTCCTTCCTCTACGATCTCGAACCGTCCCGAAACGAGTGTTTCGAAGGTATAACCCGAGACGACCCCGTGGATGACCCGTGTGATGCTTGTTGTGTTGTATGAAATGTTTCCCGTGTGTGCTTCGTGCCCGTTCCGACCTTTTGTCATGTTCCTCGGTTGCCTCGTCACCGACTCGTGGGAACCCGGTAACGGGATCGCCCCACCTTTCATCTCGTTTGTCCCGCTCACACCATCTTTCTTTTGCCGGTCTCTCAACGAGTTACCGGAACCGATATGTTGCGTGGCATCATTTTCGGATCGTTACGGTGGCACCCTTTTCCTTCCACCACGGTGACAAATGCTTCATCTTCTTGTCAACCTTTTAATAAAACTTGCATAAAACTTAATCATGTCATCCGCATCATGTTAACAACACTAAAATGTTTAATTGTTGTTTGCTTATAATTAATAAACATGCTCATGAGGATTTTCCGGATATGTTGTTGTTATTCTCCGGCCTCATTTAAATTGCCTAGTTAGTATAGTTTTATTATGCTTCACCTCTTGCCATGTTAACAAACATTTAATCTTGTCCTGTAAATAATGAGAGTCAACTAAATAATTAAATGTGGTGTTTCATCAATATGCAACTCGTTGCATATTGAGCTCCACTTAACTTGTAGTATTTGTTTGTGCACTTTGCCATGCCATGCATATTTAAACCGGACATGCATCATACTTGGATGTGCATCGTATGCCATGTCTATACTTGTGTGTTTACCGTGTTGTTTGTTTCTTTCCGGTTTGCTTCTCTTGTTAGCTTCGGTTTCGTTCCGGAGTTGTGAGGTTTCGCTCGACTGTGTTGCTCCGTCTACTTCTTGGATCCGTTCTTCTCCCTTGTGGAATCCCAGGCAAGATGACCGAACCCGGATACCATTACTATCTTTGCCTATTGCTAGAGTATCGCTCTTTAGTATTTGCCTCGATGCCCATGTTTTCCTGTCAGCCTCCTACTTGTAACCATGAACCTGTTTAACCACCCTTCCTACGCAAACCGTTGCTTGGCTAAGTACGCTTCGCTCAGCCCTTCTTATAGCATTGCTAGTTGCAGGTGAAGATTGAAGATGCTTGCTTCATGTTGAAGTTTGGTTGGGTTATATCACACTATATAAATGCTTAAAAATGAAATCATCTATATACTGGCAAGGGTGGAAGGCTAAGCCTTTTGCTTGGTGATTTGTTCCACTCATGCCGTTAGGAACCGTATAAACCGGTGTTATGTTCCTTGATTATGCGTTCCTAACACGGTTGGGGTGTATGGGACCCCCTTGATAAACCGCTAAGTGCTAAGTCTTTTCCAGCAAGTCCCAACATTGGTACTATTTGCCTAATAACAAACTAATAAAAAAACTTGCATGTGGACTAGCTATCCCTTTTATTTAATTCAACAACCCCGGGCCAGTGCTCCACATGAGTGTTGGTCCGAAACGGGGGTCCTGCAGGGCCACCTCGAGGAAACTCAAGGTCTGGTAAAAACCTATAGCATCACCCATCCGGTCGTGTCCTGAGACTAGATACGCGCGGCTACCTATCAGGGTGTCGACACGCCGGGAGGATTTGCTGGATTAGCCTTACCTTAGTTCGGTTTAACTTGAGCACGGGATTCCGAGAATACTCGGGTCTTCCCACCTATGGAGTTGCGACTCCGCGGATCGTGGGCTTGTAATGGGTCAAGTTGGAACACCCCTGCAGGGTTTGAACTTTCGAAAGCCGTGCCCGCGGTTATGTGGCAGATGGGAGCTTGTTAATTCCGGTTGTAGATAACTTGACACAATGTTACTAATACACTACCAGCGTGTGTTCCGTGACTATCAATTTCCGAATAGGGATTCGGGAGTTGAACACGGAGGGGTTATGATTGTGAGCTTGTAGCTTGGATCACTTCGTGATAATCTTTCGACCGATGCTCTTCTCTTCTCGCTCTCGTTACGTAAGTTAGTGCTAGTTGCTGCTGCAGACTCTTGTTGTTCCTTCACCTCTCGTTCTTTCTTCAGCCTTGTCCTCACCCAAGGCTTAAATAGTCATGTTACCCGGGAACGGGATTGCTGAGTCCTCTGTGGCTCACAGTTACTTCACCACACCAGATGCAGGTTCAGCCGTGTACGATGCAGGAGCTGGTTCAGTGCTTCACCAGGAGCTCGTTGAAGAGTTTGGTCATCACTTGAGGAAGAAGTGATGTGCCGGTAAAATCTTGTGCATGGGTGAAATAATGGATTAGATTTATGTGTGACTACTGTCCCACCCAAACATGTGCAACCACTCTACCCCTTATGGGACGGGGCTTTATTGATTCCTTAGGTCGATACTAGCATGGTGCCGGCATTACTAGTGACAGGAGGACTTGAGGTCTTTCCCGAGACGGGGTCGTGCTTGGATAGACGACCATGACTGTTTTTACAGGGCACCGGACACACCGTTGGTCCCTTCGGGTACGCGTGACATTGAAATAAGGGCAAGTCCCGTGATCTATTGTTTGTACTCGAGGGCCGTCTACCAACGAGTGGACTCTATGTTAGTATCGTCTAAGGAAAGATAATGATCGGGTGCTTCCCCCGAGTACTTGAGGTACTGCGGGATCGTGGGTGACACGAAAGCTTCCCGGATCTTGTGGGTAAAGTGCGCAACCTCTACAGAGTGTAAAACTATTCGAATAGCCGTGTCCACGGTCATGGACAGTTGGGTGGTGCTACTTAAACTATGTCCAGAATTTTACTTCATCGGCGAAAGTATGTGTGTGATGAGTCAAGGTGGTGACTTGAGTCGATGAGTTGAATCATATTCATGTTGATATCGGTAACCTGTTTTCGAGGTTACGTGAACTCGTTGATGCATACATTTGATGGTAGAATATTTGTTCTAGCTCATGGCTAGATTGTTTATTGTTGTTCAATTGCATCGTTACTTTGAACCACAACATGGGTTGCTTGCGAGTACATTCAAAGTACTCATTGGCTTGCCACTGGTTATTTAATTGGCCAGGCATGGAGGAACAGGAATATGAGGAAGAGTTCTTTGGAGACGATCATGCGAACTAGGACGCTATCCCAGTCAGAATGCCTATAGGGTTAAGGCAGATGGCATGGGTTCTACCTATCATCGAAGACTTCCGCTATTTGAGTTATTTCCTATTCAGCCCTTGAGGCTTTATCTATGTAAGACTTGGCCATGATGGCCATAATTTGTGTAAGACGATATGTATGGATGTAAGACTCTTGTTATTCAGCTTCTGTGTGTTCATTGAGCATTGATCTCTGGGATCACTGTACACGTGCATTCGGTGATCTCGACTTCTAAGTCGGGGTCCCCACAATATGTGAATGTACTAGGCAGGATATGAGATGCAGACATGATAGATCTATATATCTAAGTAGGCAGAAACCTCTTGTTGTAAAGTAGATGAATCTTTATGGATCTAGAAGATGGTAAAAAGCAAGTTTATTTACCCCACGATGAACTGCTTAGACGGAGTAGGAGTTGGATGCCCAGCAGTTTGGTCGTCCGTGCCCTAACTTGGCGACGGAGGACAGCTACGGCGACAGCGGAGAGGAAGATGTCCGCGGCTGGCGTGAGGACGGCGTCGACAAGTTGCGGCAGCGAAGCGCTTCGTCGCCGGCGTCGTCGAAAGCTAGCGGAGGCGCTAGGGTTGTTCGAGGTGGAGAGGTGGTGGAAGAAACTTTTGACCATGATGGGACGTGCATTTATAGGCATGGGAGACGGCACAGCGTAACTACTCAGGTGCCCCTGACGGTTCACGTACGAGTGACACGTGGCGGTCATGTAATGCATTGGGAGTTGTCCCATGATCCCACGTACACCACGACTGTCGGAGTAGTCGTTCCGGCTTCTCCGGGTTTCAGGCATAACGGATGGAGCATTAAAATCAGATTTAAAGTTTTGTCTCCGTATCTTCTGCTTACAAGGACGTAGAGAAGATATTCGACTGTTTCAACAGAATGCATATGATTTGGATAGACAGAGTGAGATGAGAAAGCATAGAGAGGTTAGGGTCCAATCACATTCACTTAGTCCAAAAGATTTAAATATGAAGACATAGCTATAAGTGAATGCTGTTGAGGATAGAACACAACTCTATATATATATATATATATCCTATGTGAAGACAAACCAAGTGCGAAGACTTTGCAAATGTAACGCCACGAGAAATGCTTCAAACAAGAATTTGGTGGTGGCGTTACCCACCGTATAGGAAGTATTTGTGGGGACCCTGACTCATAAGTCGTGATCACCGAATGCACGTGTACAGTGATCCCAGAGATCAATGCTCACTGAACACACAGAAGCTGAATAACAAGAGTCTTACATCCATACATACCGTATTACACAAATAGGACTATTATGGTCAAGTCTTGAGTATATCATCACAGCGGAAATCTTCAATAATAACTTGGACCCATGCCATCTGCCTTAACCCTACATGCATTCTGACTGGGAAGCGTCCTCGCTCGCATGCTCGTCACCAAGAAATCTTCATCATATCCTGTTCTCTCATGCCTGGCCAATAAAATAACGAGTGGCAAGCCAATGAGTACTTTGAATGTACTCGCAAGAAACCCAAGTGTGATGACAGAATAATTATGCAAGGCTCTACAACTAAATTGGCAGTTTTGCGGAAAGCTAGTTTTTCATATGCAAGTATGATCAACATATAACAAGGGCATGCATGTGCCTGCAACCAATATCAGGAGGTTACAAACATCATTATCGAGAAAGAGTTGTAATCAACTCATGCTCAAGTTCATTGAGACTTCCTCAGAATCACATCATCAATATCCCTCAACCGTGTTGTTTCCTCACACACACACACCAGGTTTCGCAAACTTTGGACATAGCCCAAGAGCGGATACCCAACTGTCCTTGACTGTGGACACGGCTATTCGAATAATTTTACACTCTGCAGAGGTTGCACACTTTACCCACTAGATCTGGGGAACTTCCGTGACATCCACGACCCGCGGTACCTCAAGTACCCGGGGTAAGCACCCGATCACTATCTTTCCGTAGGCGACACTAATATGTAGTCCACTCGATTGGTAGCAACCCCCGTGCCCCACATTTCACATCTTAAGACTTTGGAGCCTCGCTCCCATATTCATCACATACCACGAGCACGGGGTACCAACGGTGTGTCCGGTGCCCTGTAAAGACAGTCATGGCCGCCTATCCAAGCGCGACCCCTTCCCGAGAGTGACCTCATGTCACCCCCGTCACTAGTAATGCGGGCACCATGCTAGTATCGTCCTAGGTAATCAATAATGCCCTTTCCCATATAAGGGTAGAGTGGTTGCGCATGTAAGGTTGGAATAACGGTCGCCACTTAAACCAATCCATTTTCAAAACAACATACACACTTGCCTCGGTACACCACTTCGCCATCAAGTGGTTACCCATCTCACGATCTCCCTCGGTCATAAGTGGCACCCGACGGGGTTTCCGAAAAAGTCTTTTGAAAGTATTCTGCCTCCGTCACCATGCATATACCCGTCCCATTTGCGTAGCCACTACTATAGCAACCTAACTACTCCCACCCACATAACCCTCATAGGAAGGTAGGGTCATGCTTGATGCAAGTTTCAATAGTAAAGTAACAGAGGTAGCAACCAAAGTGGTCTCCACCTCAACATGATTCTGATGCATTGATAATAAGGTGCTATGTGACATGCATAAAAAGGTTTCTCGAACATGGTCAAAGGGGTGCATTCCTTGTCCTTCCGAGTATTCAAACCTTCTGGTCCATCTCCGAGTACTCCGTTTATTTCGTCAACTAACAATGGAAACAATCATAATAAGCAACACAACAAAGCAAAAATAAAAGTGCCCTAAAAATAGGAGTTGGACTTTTCTAGGATACCTTTGGTCATATGAAAAATAAACAAGGTGGTTTCATAGGTATTGGATCAATGGATAGTTTGGAACATTTCAATATGATGGAAACAAGGGGTTTATGGACTTGAAAGAAGTGTACAGAAATATATTTTTGAAAAATGAGCAAAGGCACCCATTTAACAAGTTATGATTTGAGAAGCATCTAGGAGTTGGTTTCACTGGATTTGGAGTTCAAATGAATTTCCTAGGATTTTGCAAAGTTGATAAATATGAAGAAATGGCTCATTATTTGGTGGGGTACAGAAAGTATTAATAAAAATGTTCCAAAACTAAGTTTGGATATTACAAGCATCTAGGAATTTGAACCATTGCATTTGGATCAAATTTGAGCTCTGTGTGATTTTATAAAGTTCATCACAGAAAATGGAATAATGACATTTTGATAATATTTGTGAAGAAAAAGTTTCTGGAAAAATGTGCATGTTGCACCAACAGGTAGATCAGGATTATATGAACTACTAGAAATTTGAATCATCAAATTTGGAGTTCATTTGAATTATTAATGGATTTATGAAGTTGTCTGGTAAAAGAAAAAGGAAAAAGGGGTTTAGGATTTACCTAAGGCATGCACAGGGCGTAGGATAGCCACTGGGCCGGCCCAGAGGCTCAGCCTCGCGACGCTTGGGCGACGTCGAAAGCGGCTTCCCGCAAGTGCGCCTTCGCACGGGAGAGACGGGCTCTCCTGACGCCGCCTCCACTTAAACGGGCGGGGCCCTCCCGCTGGTTCACTGACGCGCGAGGCCCAGCTCTCAGGCCATCGCCTACCTCCCGCTCGGACAGAGCAGAGGCAGGGGAGGCGAGGCCGAGCGGCGCCGGCGTTTCCCCCCGGCGATCCCAGCTACCTCCGGCGACGTCCAGCACGCCGGCGGGTTCAGGAGGCCACGCCGCATCCAGAGAGGTGCGCCACGACCGCTGGGGTGGTCGGACGCGAGCAGCGCATCGGCCGCGGCGGACGGTGGTGATGGCGGTGTTTGGCATGGCGGGGAAAGCACGAGGAGGAGAGGATGGAGCACGGGGTGAGTTGGCGGTGGTGAGGAGAGGGTGCGGGACTGCTCAGGGGGAAGAAAGAAAGGTCGAGGCCCACGAATTTAAGCGGCGGCCGGCGGCTCTGCTCCGGCCATAGAGATGGCAGGAGGGCACGGGTAGAGCAGTAGGCCTGTCGGGGAGGTGCACTAGAGGGAGAGGGGGCAAATGGAGCTGCAAGGAGAGTCTGGGGTGCCCTATAAATAGGTGGGCGGCGGTCCACCGAGGTCTCGTGCGCCGGCGAGCATGTTCCCGTCGCTGCAAGCCACGGGGGCACCCGTGGGTGTGTCCGGGGTGTTCGTGGGGTTGGTCCAGGCCTAGAGAAAGAGAGAGGAGGAGCGGGGATGCGCCAGGGCAGCGCGCGTGTGAGCGTGCTCATTGGAGCTCTCCGTGACCACGGTGCGCGTGCGAGCAGGGGCCGGAGAGAGAGAGATGAAGGAGGGGGCCGACCAGCTGCCGTGTCCCGGACGTCGTGGTGGCCTCGGGGGACACGATCCCAACGCCCTAGGCTGTCGGGTGCCTCGGGCAGGACGCAGCTACAGTGCGGGGGCACACTGTAGCGTGCTCCAGAGTGCCCGTATGGCCAGCATGGCCGTGTCCTCACCGCTCTGGACGCGCCCACTTTGCCCAATGATGTCTAGGGGGTCAGGGGAGGAGTAAACAAAGAGGTTTTGGTCTTGGATGCCCTGGTGAGCTTCTAGAAGGGGAATGTGCTAAGAGGTAGATGTGAAAATGGAGGTTCAGAGATGTAAAATGGGGTTTCACTCCCCCTCAATCATTGAGCTGTGAAGGAGGAGTTCCTGGAGGTAGAAGGTGACTAGGGGCAGCTGTGGTAAAAAGTTGAGCTCAAGTAGAGTTGTAAAAGGGGGCAAAACAGTGGTTTTTGTAAAATGGCAGAAGGTGTTTGATGTGGTTTTGGGCAAGCAAATGACTTCCAGTTGACATGAGACTTAACAGGATCATATGTCACATACATTTAGGCCCTTCCACCAAATTTGAGCTCATTTGGGCAAAGTTGCCAATGCAACTTTTGTAAACCCTAGAAATCAACAGAAATGGATTCTCCAAGATTAAGTTAAGCAAATCATCTCCCCTTGATGCACCACTTGGTGTAGTGTCATCATTTGGGGTTGTGAGCATGTCCACAAAAATTGAGGCCCCAAGTAAAAAGTTGGCAATGTAGAGTTGTACAAATTTGGATCTGGTCAGAAAGAGTCTTGGGCCACTTAGATCAGGTTTTCCTTCTCCAAAAATTGTGCCATTTGGCATATATGCATAATTACATCATTTTAGCATGTGCACAAAGTTTGAGAGCATTTGGACAAGTTTAGCAATGTAAAGTTGCTCAAACTTCAAAATGGACAGAAATGGTTTTGAGGGGATTAGATGATGTTTTCTTGATCTTCAAGGCATGAGGCTTTGTAAGATCATCAAATATGTCATATTTGACATGATAGAATTTCCCTGGAATTTTTGGAGAATATTTCCTTTGTAAATATTTCAAAAGCTTGAAATATCCAGAAAGGGTTTATGAAGGATTTGCCCAATATTTTGAACATGACCATGTGTTGAAACTCTTATATATGGACAATATATGTCCTATGAGTTTCCCTGAATTTTGGCAAATTTTTTTGAAATAGTTAAATAATTTTTACATATTAAAGACCATTTATGGCCTAAAGGAAAAGCAATTAAATAAAATATAAAAATAACTTTTAAAATTATAATTTTGTGGTTTATGGGAGTCCTATACCTAATAGGATTCAAATATACTTTTTGAAAGATTTTTCACACCCTAAATAAGGTACTTGTAGTGCAAACCTCAATTCAGGGGTTTTTGGAAAACTAATTTTAGAAAATACTATTTGGCCAAAATATTTTTATAAGAAAATGCTATAATGTTCTATACACATGGCATGATCATTGGGAAAAGGTTTTGGATCAAAGAGATGAAGTATAATAGTTGGAGGATTTATTTGATTTTTAGAGCACTAGCAAACAGTAGACAAAAAATCAATCAAGCAAAGACCCAAAACACTCAAAAGTTTTTGTCAATCCACATTTTAGCATGATTATTAGCTTAAGTGGTGTGGCATGAAAATTAGGGTGTGACAGTATTAGACCCAGACACGGTGCACAATTATCGTGGCGCTCCGAAGTCAAATTCCATGTTAATGTATTCACACTTAGAATGTAAGTCTTCATTGATTGAAGATGTACTTTACTTCGTGTGTTGCACATCTAAGTCATCAATATGCATAAGTGTTAGGATGTGTGCCTGATTACAGGACATTTGAAGATTCTAAGATATTTAGCTCACACCGCAACTTGCAAAACCTTTTCTCATCCAAGGGCTTTGTGAAGATATCTACCAGTTGCTCTTCAGTGTTGACGTGTATGATATCAATATCTTCCTTCATAACATGATCTCTGAGAAAGTGATGACGAATTTCAATGTGCTTTGTCTTCGACTGCTGAACTGGGTTGTTGGCAATCTTGATGGCGCTTTCATTATCACAGTAGAGTGGCACATGCTTCAGATGGACTCCATAGTCCTTGAGAGTTTGCTTCATCCATAGAAGCTGAGCGCAGCAAGATCCAGCAGCAATGTATTCAGATTCAGCAGTGGAGAGTGATACACAGTTCTGCTTCTTTGAAGACCAACAGACAAGTGATCGTCCTAGAAAGTGACATGTGCTAGATGTGGATTTGCGATCAACTTTGTCACCAGCATAATCAACATCTGAAAATCCTACTAGATCAAACTCTGAGCCCTTTGGATACCATAATCCTAGCATTGGGGTGTAAGCCAAATATCGAAGTATTTGCTTCACAGCTAAGTTATGCGACTCCTTTGGTGCCGCTTGATATCGAGCACACATGCAAACACTAAGCATACTATCTGGCCTAGATGCACATAAATAAAGTAAAGAACCAATCATGGAGCGGTATACCTATTGATCAAACTCTTTACCATTGGCGTCGGGACCCAGATAATGTTTAGCACGCATTGGCGTCGAGTACCCTTTGCAGTCTTGCATTCCAAACTTCTTCAGGCAGTCTTTAAGATACTTCTCTTGAGATATGAAGATGCCGTTGCTTTGCTGACGAATTTGAAGACCAAGGAAGAACTTCAGCTCACCCATCATAGACATTTGATATTGTTTTTGCATCATGTGACCAAACTCATCACTGTATTTCTTGTCCGTGCAGCCGAAGATAATGTCATCCACATAGATTTGCCAGACAAATAGCTCATCATCATATGTCTTCATGAAGAGTGTAGGATCTAGGGATCCAGGTTTGAAGCCTTCGCTCTTCAGGAAGTCTTTGAGGGTGTCATACCAAGCACGAGACGCTTGTTTGAGGCCCTATAGTGCCTTGTTGAGCTTGTAAACCATATCAGGATGTTTTGGGTATTCAAAGCCAGGTGGTTGTGCAACATACACTTCATCTTCAATTCTTCCATTGAGAAAGGCACTCTTTACATCCATTTGATATAGAAGTATGTTGTGATGATTTGCATAGGCTAGCAGTATGCGAATAGCTTCAAGTCTAGCCACAAGAGCAAATGTTTCATCGAAGTCAATCCCTTCAACTTGAGTGTATCCTTGAGCAATGAGACGAGCTTTGTTTCTGACCACTTGACCATGCTCATCTTACTTGTTGCGATAGATCCATTTTGTGCCTATTATGTTGTGCTTTCGAGGATCAGGACGCTTGACAAGTTCCCACACATTGTTCAGCTCAAACTGTTGAAGCTCTTCTTGCATTGCTTGAATCCATTCTGGCTCCATAAAAGCTTCAGCAACTTTCTTGGGTTCAGATATTGAGACAAAAGCAAAGTGCCGACAGAAATTTGCAAGCTGTGTTGCTCTAGAGCGAGTGAGTGGACCAGGAGCATTTATGCTATCAATTATATTCTCAACCTGTACTTCGTTTGCAACACGACGATGAGCTGGACGAAGATTTTGCTCTTGTTGTGGATTGTCTTCATCAGGAGGATTGTCTTCGGGCTGAGCATTGTCGTCAGGTTGATTTGGAGCAGGGATGATGAGTTCCTCGTTAGGTTGTGCTTCAGAAGGAATGATCTCTCCAGTTCCCATTAGCTTGATAGATTCATTTGGTGAAGCTTCATCTAGCACATTTGGTAGGGATTCTCTTTGTGATCCATTTGTCTCATCAAACCTCACATCCACAGTTTCAACAGTTTTATAGAGAAAAATGTTCAAGACTCTGTAGGAGTGTGAGTCCTTTCCATATCCGAGCATGAAGCCTTCATGAGCTTTGGGTGCAAATTTTGACTTATGATGAGGATCCTTGATCCAGCACTTAGCTCAAAATACTCTGAAGTAGCTTACATTTGGCTTCTTTCCAGTGAGGAGTTCATAGGATGTTTTCTTCTGAAGCTTGTGAAGATAAACACGGTTGATGATATGGCATGCAGTATCAATAGCTTCGGGCCAGAATATTCTTGGGGTTTTGTACTCATAGAGCATCGTTCAAGCCATCTCAATTAGAGTTATGTTCTTGCGCTCAACGATCCCATTTTGCTGAGGTGTATATGGGGCTGAGAATTCATGAGTGATTCCCATCTCATCCAGATAAAGATCGAGGCCAGTGTTCTTGAATTTAGTGCCATTGTCAATTCTGATATGTTTGATCTTCATGCCATAATTGTTCATGGCACGGTTGGCGAAGCGTCTGAAGACATCTTGCACTTCAGTCTTGTAGAGTATTATGTGTACCCATGTGTATCTTGAGTAATCATCAACAATGACGAAGCCATAGAGACAGGCTATGGTAGAGAATGTGGAGTAGTGAGTAGGGCCAAATAAGTCCATGTGAAGCAGCTCGAAGGGTTTGGATGTCGTCATGATCGTCTTCGTGGGGTGCTTGGCTCTAGTCATCTTCCCAGTTTCACAGGCACCACATAGATGATGTTTCTTGAACTTGACTTCCTCGATACCTATGACATGCTTCTTCTTTGCGAGAGTGTGCAAGTTCCTCATGCCAGCATGTCCTAGCCTCCGATGCCAGAGCCAGCACTCTAAAGCTTTTGCTAGAAGACATACTGCCATCTGAGGTCCAGCTAAGAAATCTACCATATACAGATCACCTTTTCTGTATCCTTCAAATACTAAAGACTTGTCAGATTCCATTAGTACAATGCAACGAAATTTACCAAATATCACAATCATGTTTAAGTCACAAAGCATTGAGACAGACATTAAGTTGAAACCAAGAGATTCAACAAGCATCACTTTGTCCATGTGCTGATCTCTTGAGATTGCAACTCTACCTAGACTCAACACTTTGCTTTTACCAGTATCAGCAAATGTGATGTGACTCTTGTTGGATGGACGTAAAGTTGAGTCCATGAGAAGATTTCGATCACCAGTCATATGATTTGTGCATCCGCTGTCCATAATCCATTCTGAAGACTTTGGTGTCACTCCCTACAATGCAGTTAGGAGGATAGGCTTCACCAAAAGCCATTATGAAGCATAAACAATTGATGCATAAGTGGATTATGAAAGCTTTAGATGTAAGTTAGGACTGATAAGATCTTCAGCAAGTGATTTATGGATAGTATGAGCAGTAAGTCATTTTGGGCATTTGATCTTGTGCCCTACAAGTGTTTTAGGTCCCCAGCAATAGCATCAGAAGCCTTTGATTACAGGCTGGAGTCCTTTCCCTGCAAGAGAAAGTTAGTTCTTCTTAACCACCCACATCTTCAGGGGTGGCTTAGAAGCAATGAGTCTAAGAGCAGCATCTGAGAATTTTGGCTTTGGGGCCCTAGCAAACAGTCTTGCAGGTGGAAAATAATACTCATAAGAATAGGTAGAAAAGTTCTTTGATTTATGAACATAGCGGTTTGAAGTAACACGCTCATATTCATGGGTCTGAGTATGATTTCCCTGCAAAACATCTGTGTTAGGGTGACTCAGGTGAGTCCTTTGTCTGTATGAAGCCTTAGGACCATATGAAGCCTTTGATCTGGGGTTTGTCTTCATCCCAGGAGGTGTCATGATAGAATTTGCTGGAAGCTTCTCAAGACAACCTTTGGGTACCCAGATCTTCTTCATAGGTGATCCATTCCTGCAGTTAGTACCAATATACCTGGCAAACACTTCACCATTTTGATTCTTAAACAGTTTATAGTTTGCATCAAAGGATTCATCAATGATAACAGGATTAGCACAAGTGAAGCCAGATAAGGTAGATGGATCCACTGAAGGTTCCTTTGCAGCAACCCATGTGGTTTTGGGATACTGCTCAGGCTTCCAGTATGAACCATCAACATTCATCTTCCTGTCGAACCCAACACCCTCTTTCCTAGGGTTTCGGTTTAGTATCTGCTTTTTTAGGACATCACATAGAGTCTGATGCCCTTTGAGGCTTTTGTACATCCCTGTTTCAAGCAAAGTCTTCAACCTAGCATTTTCATCAGCAATAGTAGTGGTTTCCTCAGCAGAGGGGTTAGTGACCACATCAATAGTTGAAGATATTGCAACAGTGGCAGCAGTAGAGCATTCAGCAACAGATGTAGCATTATCACGTTCAATGCATTTTAGACATGGTGGTTCAAACTCTTCGTGAGCAGTACTGACATGTTGAGCAAGTAATGAATCACGCTCCTTCTGAAGATCTTCATAACATCCTCTTAACTTTTCATGATCAGATAAGAGAGTGTTATGAAGACTGTGAAGCGTAGTTAATTTATCCTGAAGCCTCTGAAGACTTTTAGCTAAGTTTTTTGACTGATCCATTTCTTCACCCAACATGTCATTGATCTTTTTAAGCATTATTTGAGCCTTTTCCAGAGAAATTTGTTGTTCATTGGCAAGGGAAGCCAGCTTGACATAGCTGGGTCCAAACTCAACACCAGATTCATCATCACTAGATTCAAATGAATAGCATTTGGTTACCTTGGCACCTTTTGCCATAAGACATGGTGCAGAAGATGACGGTTCTGGATCGAAAGTCATCATCTTGAGGGATTCCTATAATTTCTCAAACCCAGGGTCATCACGAGTTCGATGACCTTCATAGACTTCAGAGAGACGGTACCAGATAAGCTTCGCATGATCGAGATGCATGATGTTTCTGAACTGATCTTGAGATAGACAGGAGCAGATGACGTCCTTCGCTGTGAGATTGAGAAGAGTGAACTTGTGAAAATCATCAGCTTCTGCCCTCTTGCATAGATCGGTAAGACCAATTTCAGTGACGGTCCACAGCTCACTGTTAATCGCCATAAGACGTTTCTTCATCATGGCCTTCCACTTGGGATACTCTTGACCGTCAAACATGGGGCAAGACACAGTCTTCATTCCTGTGGTCGACATAGCTAAAACTCTAGGTGGTTAAACCGAATCACACAGAACAAGGGAGTACCTTGCTCTGATACCAATTGAAAGTGCAGTATATCAACTAGAGGGGGGGTGAATAGGCGATTTTTATGAAATGCTTGAAAACATGGTAGTTTCGAAGACAAACGATAAGTTCAAGCCTATCAGTATGCAGCGGAAAGTGGACTACACTAGATAAGCAATACTCATGTATTCAATGAAGTGAAGGCATGAAGACTAATAGCAACTAGGCAGTAGTGATCATAAAGGAAGAAGGAATGAAGCCAATCACAACAGGTAGATACTCAACGAAGACAATCAGATAAGGCAAGCATGCTATGTCTTCACAACATAAAGCTGTAAGTAAAAGGAGGGAGAGGATAGAACAAGTGGCTCAGGGAAGTTAGTGATTTGTTAGACCAGTTCCAGTTGCTGTGACAACTGTACGTCTGGTTAGGGAGGCTGAGATTTAACTCAGAAAACCGCGTCTTCACCTTGTTCCCCTTGAGCTAAGAACACCTAGTCCTCGCCCAATCACTCTGGTAAGTCTTCAATGTAGACTTCCAAACCTTCACAGAATTCGTTCACCGACAATCCACAATTACTCTTGGATGCTCAGAACATGACGCCTAACCGGCTAGAGGAAACACAATCCTCAAGTGTAATAAGTCTTCAGGTCACACAGACAGAAAGACTTCAGTGATGCCTAACACTCTTTGGCTCTGGGTGTTTGGGCTTTGTCCTCGCAAGGATTTCTCTCTCAAATGCTTCGGAGGTGGGTTGCTCTCAAACGACAAAAGCCGTGCAATAACTCTGAGCAGCCACCAATTTATGGTGTAGGGGCTGGGCTATTTATAGTCACTAGGCAACCCGACCTGATTTGTGTGAAATGACCCTGGGTCACTAAGGAACTGACACATGTTCCAACGGTCAGATTTCAAACACACACGGCAACTTTACTTGAGCTCCAAGTAAAGCTGACTCATCCGCCTCTGGATAAGTTTTGCTCTCATAGTCTTCGCTCGAAGACATAGGATTTGGTTTCACATCACAACAGTCACTCTGACTTAGTTCACTTGGACCCCACTTAATAGTGCGGTGGTTCCTATGACTCAATAAAGAAGAAAAGGAAACAACGACAACTCTACATCTTCGCTTTCCATAGTCTTCACACAATGTCTTCTCATGTCATAGTCTTCAATATGATTATCTTCATATACCACCACAGTTGTCAATGTCTTCATACAACTTTAGGGGTCATCTCCGGTAGGTTAACCGAATCAATGAGGGACTACTACCTGTGTTATCCTGCAATTCTCACAAACACATTAGTCCCTCAACCAGATTTGTCGTCAATACTCCAAAACCACTAGGGGTGGCACTAGATGCACTTACAAAAGGAAAATAAACATGATATCATTTTTATAGATGTGGCGCCACTTGGTTCATATGAATGGATTCCTATACTCCCACAATTTCAAAGGGAAATAAACATTAGCCTTGATTTAATAGAAAAGTTCCTTTGATGTGAACCAAATGACATCTCTTTTCCAATCCCTCCTCATTAGAATTGAGGTACATGTCATCTCTCGATTCAATAGAAAAGTTCCTATGATGTGAACCAAATGACATCTCTTTTCCAATCCCTACTCATAGGAATTGAGATACATGTCATCTCTTTCCCTACAACTTCCATATATACATCTTCTATTCCTAAATAGCTAGTACAACCCACTTTCTTTTTTCCTGGACATGCAACTATGACATGAACACGTCATGCATGCAAGTCATCAATCACATTGTTTTTGTACTCTATGCATGCAAGCACCAACCATCAATTCGTGCATGTTACTCATAAGTTATTTCTTGCAATAGATTTTGTATTGACAATATATGTGTTGGTCACGTAAACACATATGTAGTTCACATTCACATTTTTGTTAGAAATGTTCTTTTAAATGTAATTCATTTTTTCTCTTTGTATTACATTTTCATTCTAGGAATACATTCACTTCCCATTAGTTATAGATGTTTTTGGAGCAACTTTTATGCATTATTTTGAGTAGAAAAATTCATGCGGCCGCGGGTATATCAAAATGCAGGGCATTGCCTTTCGGTCGAACCTACTTCCACAATTTTTTGTACATATATCTCCACTGCTCCTCGAACCCAAAATTCTGCATCGTTCCTGTAAAGGCGTCGACTCGAACTCAATCCATATCCCATTTACTATGACGTGGCCCCGTAAGTTGTAGTACTCCTACAAACCCTACCCGCCGCATGCATCATCGGTTTTCTTCAAGAGGACAAGGGAGAAGCGGATTTGTAGTGGAGGCTCTCCTACCTTAGGACGCCCTAGGTAGCTGCCGCACGCATCATTGGTTTTCTTTTTTCTTTATGCCGTTGCGCCCAAGAGTGAAATGATGGTTTCTTCGTCCGTCTAGCTTAATGCGGGAAAGGCAGGGCTTTGTGATTTGACCCCTCATCGCTCATTTACTACTACAGCGGCGCTACGACCCGCGTGCCTCCAAGTCCAACCGCTGCTCCGAACTGTTATTTGGTGCATTACACGTTGAACAAGACGGTGGATGAGACACATGTGAGACAGACCCTGCTGAGTTGCTATGCCAACGCAACAGGAGCAACCTACCACTTGGTTGTTCTCCTTGGTCAGTACCGACTATATTGATATACAAAGATACAAGTAGTATCCAGAATAGTAAAAATGAGGTGATTGTACCGAGCGGTGGGGGGAGCATGGCCTGTCATGCGGTCCCACGTGTAATAATGTACGAAGGCGATGCGCGTCCCTATTGAGGAAAAACAATGGCAGAAGCAATACATGGTTTTCTTTGAAGGAGATGATGGAGAATCAGATTGCAAAGTGTGAAATAATGGTTGCTTCCTCCGTTGTGGGGACCCCGACTCATAAGTCGTGATCACCCAATGCACGTGTATAGTGATCCCAGAGATCAAAGATCACTGAACACACAGAAGCTGAATAACAAGAGTCTTACATCCATACATACTGCATTACACAAAATTCTGACCATTATGGCCACGTCTTGAGTATGTATCATCACAGCGGAAATCTTCGTTCACAACTTGGACCCATGTCATCTGCCTTAACCCTACAGGCATTCTGATTGGGAAGTGTCCTACATCGCACGATCATCACCAAAAATCTCTTCTTCGTATTCCTGTTCTTTCATGCCTGGCCAATAAAATAACCAGTGGCAAGCCAATGAGTACTTTGAATGTACTTGCAAGCAACCCATGTTTTGGAACAAGTATGAAAAGGCATGATATAGCACTAAATATGAAGTGTTTGCAAAAAGGTAATTGTTGAGTGCAATGTCATGAACTACCTACTTGTAAAGCATGCATTATAAGAGTCTAGTTATCCATGTAACCAGGTTACAAATATCAACATAACAAAGTTTAGATCATCTTCAACTTAGTCAACATGTCGAGTCTTTTGACTTGACTCAACCAGCTCTTTCCACACACACACCAGGTTTCGCAGACAATGGTCGTAGCCAAAGAGCGATTACCCAACTGTCCTTGACCGTGGACACGGCTATTCTAATAGTCTTACACTCTGCAGAGGTTGCACAATTTACCCACAAGATCCGGGGAACTTCCGTGTCATCCACGACCCGCGGTACCTCAAGTACCCGGGGTAAGAACCTTATCACTATCTTTCCCTAGACGATACTAACATAGAGTCCACTCGATTGGTAGCAACCCCCGTGCCCAACATTTCACATCTTAAAATTGTGGAGCCACGCTCCCATATTCGTCACATACCATAAGCACGGGGTACCAACGGGTGTGTCCGGTGCCCTATAAAAACAATCATGGCCTCCTATCCAAGCACGAATCCGTCCCGAGAGTGACCTCATGTCACCCCCATCACTAGTATTGCGGGCACCATGCTAGTATCGGCCTAGGTAATCAATAATACCCTTTCCCATATAAGGGTAGAGTGGTTGTACATGTAAGGTTGGAGTAACGGTCGCAACTTAAACCAATCCGTATTGAAAACAACACACACACTTGCCTCGGTACACCACTTCATCATCAAGTGGTTACCCAACTCATCATCTCCCTCGGGCATAAGTGGCACCCGACGGGGTTTTCAAAAAGTCTTTTGGAAGTACTCTTCCTCCATCACCATGCATATTCCCATCCCATTTGTGTAGCCACTACAATAGCATCCTATCTACTCCCACCGGCATAACTCTCGTAGGAAGGTAGGGTCATGCTTGATGCAAGATTCAATAGGAAAGTATCAAAGGCAACCAACCAAAGTGGCGATCACCTCAACATGATTTCGATGCACCGATAATAAAGGGCTATATGACATGCATAAAGATGGTTTCTTAAACATGGTCAAAGGGTTGCTTGCCTTGTTCCTCGGAGTCTTCTAAGCTTCCGGTCCATCTCCATGTACTCCCTCTACTTAGTCAACTAACATCAGAAACAAACACAATAAGCAACACAACAAGGAAAAAATAAAGTGCTCTAAAAATATGAGTTGGACTTTTCTAGGATACCTCTGGTCATATGAGGAATGCCCAAAGTGGTTTCATTGGAAATGGGTCAATGGATACTTTGGAACATTTCAATATGAAGGATCCAAGGGAATTGTTGATTTGCAAGAAGTGTAAAGAAGAATTATTTTGAAAAATGAGCAAAGGCACCCATTTAACAAGGAATGTTTTTAAAAGCATCTAGGAGTTGGTTTCACTGGATTTGGAGTTCACATGAATTCCCTAGGGATTTGCAACGTTGGCTATTCATGGATAAATGGACCAATATTTTATGTGGTACATAAAGCATTGGGGAAAATGTTCAAAAACTATGTTTCGAACATATAAGTATCTAGGAATTTGAATCACTGCATTTGGATCAATTTTGAGCCCTCTGTGATTTTCTAAAGTTCATCACAAAAATGGAGAAAATAGGATTTTGTAAATATTTGCGAAGAGAAATTTTCTGGAAAATGAGGAAATAGCACCATGTTATAGAACATGAATTTAGGAATTGCTTAAAATTTGAGTCATCAACTTTGGAGTTGAAATGAATTTTCTATGGATTTTACAATGTCTCTGGAAAAAGAAAAGGTGAAGGGGTTATA
This sequence comes from Secale cereale, assembly GCA_902687465.1. NCBI lineage: Eukaryota > Viridiplantae > Streptophyta > Magnoliopsida > Poales > Poaceae > Secale > Secale cereale. The sequence goes on from LR738714.1 coordinate 336,036,319, forward strand.
CCTAGATGGGCCTAAGTTACACACCGAGCGTAACTTAGTTGGGCAGCTCACTAGGCCAGGCCAAACTCTTCGCGTGCGCATGCTAGGAGACCACGTCGATGGCGCATTTACAGGAGGGCGCCACCCAGCGGGGCATGCGGATCGGGCCGAAGCCATCTCCACTTAACCTGACGGGTGGGCCGGCTTGGTCGGCATAGCCACTGGCAGGCAGGGCCCGTGCCAGCTGGCGGGGTGGTCGTCCCCTACCTCACGCCTGAGGCAGAGAAGTGACAGGGGAGGTGAGGCAGCGCGAGCACCGGCGCTCTCCCTGGCCGCTCCGGCCACCTTCGGCGACGTCCAGCACACCGGTAGGTCCATCAGGACGAGGCGCGCCCACCTAGGTGCTTCACGCTCGCGGAGGAGCCCGACAGGAGGAGGAGCATTGGGCGCGATGGATAGAGGTGCCGTCGAGGATGAGATTGACATCACGGCCACCGGGAAGTGCAACTGGAGTGTGGAGTGAGTTGTTGGTTGTGCTGGAGATCCTCTTGAGCGAAGGGTTGGAGTGGAGGGGCCCTGGTGGTGCGAATTGGTTCGAAAGCCAGCGGCAAGGCTTCGGCCATGGGCGCGCAAGGAGGGCGCGGGAGAAAGAGTGGGGTTGTCCAAGGGAGGCAAGAGAGAGAGGGGGATCAATAGAGGCGAGAGGGAGCTCGGGGGGGGGGAGGCTCTATATAGGGGGCACCGGTGTAACATGGGCGCGGTCCAGGCCACGTTCGAGCAAGCTCTGCGGAGGGGTAAGGAGATAGGGGAAGGAAGGGCCCGACAGTATTGCGTGTCGTGCACGTCGAGGCAACCTCGGGGGACACGATTCCAGCGTCCAATGCTGTCAGGAGGCTCGGGGTGGCTGAGCTACAGTGCGTGAGAGCACTATAGCGTGCTCCAGAGCGCGCTCTCTGCAGGCCCGCATGTCAACTGTGCCATGGGTACGTCCTCTAGTGTCTTGGGGTTGTGAGCATGTCTACAAATTTTGATGTCACAAGTAAAAAGTTGGCAATGTAGAGTCGTTCATATTTGGTTGTGTATAGAGAGGGTTTTGAGGCACTTTGACCAAGGTATCTTCCTCTCCAACTTGTGAAATTTGATCTAGATGCATGATTACATCATTTGAGCATGTGCACCAAGTTTGAGAGCATTTGGACAAGTTTGCCAATGGAAAGTTGCTCAAACTTTAAAATGGACAGAAATGGTTTGATTATGTTTTCTTGATGTTCAACTCGTGAGGCTTGGCAAGATCATCAAATTTTATTGGAATTTTTCGGGAATATTTCTTTGTAAATATGTCAAAAGCTTGAAATATCCAGAAAGTATTTTGAGGGATTTGACCAATATTTTGAACATGACCGTGCGTTGATACTCTTATATGTGGACAATATATGTCCTATGAGTTTCCCTAAATTTTCTCAAATATTTTTGAAACAGTTAAATAATTTAAACCTTTAGAGACCATTTTTGGCCTAAAGAAAAAGCCTTTAAATAAAATAGGAAAATAACTTTTAAAATTATATTTTTGTGGTTTATGGGAGTCCTATACCTAATAAGATTCAAATATAATTTTTGAGAGATTTTTCACGCCCTTAATTCAGTACTTGTAGTTCAAGTCTCAATTCAGGGGTTTTGGAAAATCTTATTTAGAAAAACACTTTTTTTGGCCTAATTATTTTTGTAAGAAAATACTATTATGTCCTATACACATGGCATGATCATTGGGCAAAGTTTTGGATCAAGGAGATGAAGTATAAGAGTTGGAGGATTTATTTGATTTTTAGAGCACTTGCAAACAACACACAAAAATCAAGTCAAGCAAACTAAAAAACACTCAAAAGTGTTTTGTCAAACCACATATAGCATGATTTATTGACTTAAGTGTTGTGGCACGAAAATCAGGGTGTGACGGACCTACCCCCCCTTATAAGAATCTCGTCCCTAAGATTGCCCAAACTAGGTGTGGAAACGAATACGAAAACTTGGATCTGGGGTAGTCTTCACTTCTTCATGTTGCGCATACTTCCGAGTGGTGCTCCATTGATCCTTGAAGTACTTGATGGTGTGGCTCTTTGTATGATGTTCTTCTTGATCCAGGTTGTAATTTGGGGTCTCTTGCGTAGGTCATAATGAGCTGGAGGTTGATAGCTCGGTGGTCGATGTCCTTGTAGAGATCGTGCTAGTTAGGAAGTTGGAAACACTTCCAGAGTTGTGACGCATGGAAAATGTTGCGCACGGTGGGTAACTCAGGTGGTAACTCCAGCTAGTAACCGTCTACTCCTCGTCTTGCAACGGTCTTGGAGGGGGGCAATAAATCTTGGTGTGAGCGTCCATTCGACATGGAAATGCTTGGTTCCTTCGAGGGGAGGGGCATGCAGATACACATGGTCTTCGACGCGGAAGTTTACTTCTTGAGGATGGTGGTTGGTGTAGTTCTTCCTCCTTGACACGGCGGTCTTCAGACGTTCCTTAACAAACTGAATGGCTCTTGTTTTGTTTTCGGGTATACAAGTACGTTACCAAAAATAAAGGTGACAACTAACTTGTCTAAGTATTCCAGGAGGATTTGTTCATGGGGTACATAAAGTAGGCTGGGGTATTGGTGGTGGTCTCGGTTGAGTATTGGAAAAGGTCTTCTCGACCTAGAGCCAAAGCCCGTGGTCATGATCCGACCATGTTGTGGCTTGGTGGGGCTTACGGGTTACAAGGATTCCAGTGTGCGAGTGAACATTTATTATCTTATTCTTGAGCACAGTTTCTGGGATGGCAATAGTTCTACCTAGTCATCTCGTGTAGGTTAACTCCAATCATCACTCATGGTATTCATATCCACATGACTCCTGAGAGGAGGCCTAACAAATCATACATGTCAACGATCCCCGAGCTCATATGTATGGCTATCCCTAAAAATCCATGGGTAGAACATACAAGCTTTCAATATGGAATTAAACACGACAATCCAAGTGCTCATCCTATTCTTCCGAGGTTGAAGATAATGCATCTCTATCCTAAGGACACACGACGTAAGCCACTCCAAGATCTGATTTCCTTCCTATGAATCAACTCCAACAGTCCATTAACTTCCATCATTCACTACACAATCCTTTAATACTACAAATCCAATGTATATGGTGTTCCACATGATCTGCTAAAGTCCCAATAATCCCCAAATACTTGAAAGGCTATCTCTATTATAATAAGTCCACCAATTTCCATTATCATGGTCATGTATACTCCAAGGTCAGGCTCATACAGATCCCTATATCAACTCCAATATTTAATCCAATCACTTAGTTTAGTGTCCACTTGGAAACATGGTATCATGATCGAGACCATCAGTCTAAATCCAATTTACTCCAAGCCATGTAAACATACTCAACATATATACTCAACTAGAATCACTTATTTAAATCCAATTTCATGTCCAACCAGAATTTCTACACTTTCCACCAAGTTGTTATCGTAATGTCAACTATCTCCTATCAATATCCAATTTACTCAGGGGTAATGAAAGATATGCTACTCTATTAACTGATCCCACCAAGTTCTTACGCCAACATGAAAGCCTCCTAGTCCACCAGTCTTTGTTAACTCCTCAAGGTTGCTGATATAAACTCATCAAGTCATTTGTCGTCTATACATATATCCTCAAATTGGTCTTCCCTATGGCATCATCGGTTCTTGTACTGTACTATATTAGGATGACAATGTGCTCGTTCACTATGTCCACTAGTTCCATAATGAACCCAGTGTTATGCAAGGTTACAGAGGCTTAAATGGTCGTCTTGCAATTCTATGGGTTAAGCACATGATTAAGGATTCATGCTGGAGTATCTCGTCAAGTGTCGAAGGGTCTGGGGATGGGTTTGTAATCTTCAGGGGTAAACATAACTTCACGGGGTTGTACAGGGGCGTGGAGGCCGCAACAAAAGTCTTCAGTACCATTTGGTTGCCGAGGTAGAATCCTTGGTGTATCTTGTCTTGCCAGTCTTCAGTTGAGGAGAGAGATGAGAGGGAAGAGTAACATAGAGGAGGTGGGATGCCTAAAGGGGGTTCTATAGTGCAAGTGCAAACAAACAAGTGCCGAAAGGGCCAAACACGAGCATTGAGATAAGGAAGGTGATATAGTCGCGTACTTGTTGCCTATGGCAAAAAGGGCAACTGATATCAAATCACAAAAAAATAAAAACAAGCAACACAAAATCATGGTTCTATTTGAACCATCATACGGACTCGACTGCACATAGGGGATTCACGACTCATCCTACCCTAGGAGTTCTCAAACTCAATAGTCGTGCTTCCTTCGTGCCTTGTGCAATATTTTGGATTTTCCTCAGGTGTCGCTACGTCTCTTGTAGTTGTTTGATGGAACGATCCGGGTTGAGCCTGAAGAATCTTCAACAACCTCTCTCCTGAGGAGGTGATGGGGTGAAGGTGTCTCCTCGTAGCTGTGTAGGATCGAAAGTATGTCTAGAGGGGGGTGATTAGACTACTTGACCAAATAAAAATATAGCCTTTTCCCAATTTTAATTATTGGCAGATTTTAGCAACATAGCACAAGTCAAGCAATCAACCTACACATGCAATTCTAAGAGTGTAGCAGGGGAATGTAAAACAATTGCATATGAAGGTAAAGGGAGGAGTTTGAGGGAGCAAACACAATGTAGACACGGAGATTTTTTACGCGTGGTTCCAATAGGAGGTGCTATCGTACATCCACGTTGATGGAGACTTCAACCCACGAAGGGTAACGGCTGCGCGAGTCCACGGAGGGCTCCACCCACAAAGGGTCCATGAAGAAGCAACCTTGTCTATCCCACCATGGCCATCGCCCACGAAGGACTTGCCTCACTAGGGTAGATCTTCACGAAGTAGGTGATCTCCTTGCCCGTACAAACTCCTTGGTTTAACTCCACAATCTTGTCGCAGGCTCCCAAGTGACACCTAACCAATCTAGGAGACACCACTCTCCAAAAGGTAATAGACGGTCTGTTGATGATGAACTCATTGCTCTGGTGCTTCAAATGACAGTCTCCCCAACACTCAACTCTCTCTCAGAGATTTGGATTTGGTGGAAAGATGATTTGAGTGGAAAGCAACTTGGGGAAGGCTACAGATCAAGATTCATATGGTAGGAATGGAATATCTTGGTCTAAACACATGAGTAGGTGGTTCTCTCTCAGAACAATGAGTAGTGGAAGTGTAGGTATGTTCTGATGGCTCCCTCCACGAATGAAGAGTGGGTGGAGGGGTATATCCGTTACACACAATTTACTAAACTTGGTCAGACCGGTTTAGTTCATAATGTGACTGTTAGGCATTTCGATGGGACCGATATGATCAACTCGGTAGGACTGATTTCATTAGGGTTAGGGCATAACGTAATCTCGGTGAGACCGATTACACAAACTCGGTGGGACCGATTTTGGTAATAGACTAACTAGAGAGTTGGTCAGGAAAACTCGATGGGATCGATTCGCTCGTTTCGGTGAGACCAAAATGTTATGAATGGGAAACAGAGAGTTTGCATTAAGAAACTCAGTGGGACCGATCGCTCATCTCGGTTAGACCGGAACGTTAGGAAGGGAAACCGAGAGTTTGAATCCCATCTCGGTGAGACCAAAATGATTAGGGTTTAGTGGCAGTGGCTATGTTAAATGAACTCGGTGGCGCCGGATAGAACTTTTCGGTGGGGCCGAGTTTGAGTTTTTGTTTGGGACATATGTGGATGTGAGAAAGTGGTCGAGGGTTTTGGAGCATATCACTAAGCACTTTGAGCAAGAAATCCACAAAGCAACACCTCATCCACTTTTAATAGTATTGGCTTCCTATGGACTCAATATGATCTTGGATCACTAAAATATAAAATGTAAAGTCTCGAGCTTGAGCCAATGTGTGTCCTTAGCATTTTGAGGGCTCCGCGTTCCTAATCCATGCCATGCCAATCATTGAACTTTCCTGAATTATTTATCTTGAAATGGCATTAGTTCAATGAGCTATATGTTGTTAGGAATTACCAAACCCACCCAGGGATAGTTGCACTTTCAATCTCCCCCTTTTGGTAATTTATGACAACATATAGATCAAAGCTTCCACAAATGATAATAAGAGTTAAATACATCATCGCATTAAGAAGTATATGGTAAACAAGAGCTCCCACTATATTTGTGCATTATTTAAAATTTGCGTTTGAATGCAAATGCACAATCGATTAGGATCATGGGTTACTCTTCCATGTCACATACATGTTGGTGGAGCGCTCTAAATGATATAAGCTAAAAGCATGCACTCATCACCAAGCAAAGTGAATGATCATATAGGGATATAAAAGATAATATCATCCAAGGAAGCATTAAGGTAGCATATGATCCATCACATGATCAAACAAGTATCTCACACACGGACTTAAATTATCAAGAAAACCCACAAATAAAGTTCAACCAAATAGCAAGAGAGCCAAGAAGCAAAACACACTCTCTCTTGAAGCCTATGACCTATACAAATTTATCCCCCTTTGGCAACAAGTTACCAAAAAGTTTGAAAATGAATAGTGCTTTGCGTCTCTCAGGCTTGATCTTCGGGAGGTGGTGTAGAGAGAACTCCAAGGACGAAGGCTTCAGATGATGTAGTTGGAGCCGGTGGAGTGGCTGCTGGAGGTGGCACTGAAGCTGTGGCTGCTGGTGCTGATGCTGTAGCTCTAGTATCAGGTACTGGCACTGCAGCAAATATCTGTCCTCTAGGCACTCTCTGAAAGGAATTTGTGGTAGCCTGCCCTCTCCTCTCCTCTGCTTCCTCCTAGGGCTGGTCAACTGCAGACTATATCTCTATCACTTCCAGATCAAGACCATAGAACTTAGTTTCAATGATCCTCTCCAAGCTCTCCTGATTCTGAGTGAGGGTGGCAAAGCTCTTCTCAATCCTCATAGTTGCTTGAATCATATATGCCATTTGATCTTGTTTGGACTTGAGGGACACTCGAGATGCCTCTGCAACTCTTGGCATCTTGGCAGTTTTCTCAGCTCTAGCTTTCTATCTCTTCTCATGTGCTTGCACTAATGAAGGTTCATTCTCATCCATGACAACTGTGTTGTCCTCGAAGTCTGGATATAGAGGTAAATGCTCCTTGTCCAACAAGTATATGCATGTGCCCATCTTGGAGTTGATGAGCTCCTGAATGTGTGGAGCATAACCACATGATCTCTTCTGGTTTGTAGCAGTCCTCTTGATTGTCTCTACAATCAGACTCATGACTTTGAGTTTATGAGGCACATCAAAAATATGCAGCAAGTTGATTGAATGTCCTCTGATCATCTTGTGATCTCCAGACATGGGCAACAATGTATGCCTCAAGATTGTGTTGATTGCGGCTAGACTAGACAACAAGAAGTGTACAGATCCAAACTGATGTGTTTCCAATGCTTTGCCTGGGATCTCTTTGTACATATTGGCCATAGAGTTGTGGTCTTGCTTCTTCTTGGCATACACATCTAAGTCATCCTCATGCTCTTTAGGGGATTTTATCAGCTTGGCCCACTCATCAACAGTAGACTCGTACCTTGTACCTTTAGATATCCATATAATTCTACCATCAGGATAAAAGTGAGTTGTGGAGTAGAATTGCATGATGAGTTCATCATTCCATTTGGTCAGTTGCTGAACCACAAACTTGTCAACACCACATGCTTTGAAACTTTCAGTCACATTTGGAAAATGATCTTCATTGTTCTTGATGTAGTCCCAATCAAGCCATCTCATGTCACACACTATGGGCTTCTTGTCAAGCAGAACTGTCTCATAGAAGTCTTGTTGTTCTTTGGTATGATATATGTAGTCCACAACAGTCCTTATCCTCACAGCATATGGGTCACTCTGTCTCTATCTTCTGAGACCTCCATCTTTCCTCAACTTCATATCCTCAGCAACAATATGAGTATTATCATGATCAAGGATCTTGGGCTTGAGCTTTCTGAGCACTTGGATCTCAGCATCTTCATCAATCACAGGCACTGGGGCCTTGTTCTTATCTGAAGCTAGAATGTTTCTAGTGCTTCTCTTGGATGCAGACTTGGTGGCTTGAGCAGCAGCTTTGGGAGCAGTCTAGGGCTTTGAAGGAGCAGCCCCAGACTTGATTGCATCTCCCATGAGCTTCTGAGCTTTAGGAGCTGGTGCAGCAACCTCTTCCTCTTCTTCTGCATCATCATCATCATCTCTCATGGATGGCTTGCCAATCACTCTGATGTTATCTTTCTTGCTCTCTTCTTTGCTCCTGCTGGCTCATCGTCTCTGGTTTCAAGTGTGAAAACCATAATCTCTTGAGTAGAGGCTCTGGCCTTAGACATTGGAATCCTCTTGGCAGGTGCCTTCTTGTTCAGACCTGGCTTCGTTGCGGCAGCTGTGCCATACTCCTTCCTGAGCACCTTCCTCTTTGAAGTGGCCTCATCAGCAACAAAATCCTCATCATCACTGTCAGAAGCTTTCTTCTTCCTGGTCTTGGTAGCTGCCTTGGGCAAGTTGCTAGGTGTACTCCTGCTACCCTCATAAGAGCTACTAGAGGGACTAGTGCCCTCACTCAAGTTAACTTGCTCCTCAGACTAATTCTGGCTGTCACTCTGGTCAGACATCTTGGAAAAGAAAACTGAAAGCTGACCCTATGAATAGATGTAGATGAGGTAGAGTGGATGAGCATCACAAAGTGCAGAGTTTTTGCAAAATAGATGACTCAATAACTTAGTTTTAGTTCTCTATAGAAAGCATTTCGGAGCTACCGATTTTTTAAACTCAGTGATACCGAAGCAATTCTGGAAACTAAACTAGTGAACTCGGCCAGACTGAGTCATAGTTCGGTGATACCGAAGCAATTCTGGAACCTAAACTAGTGAACTCGGTCAGACCGAGTCATAGTTCGGTGGCACCGAGATTGCTACGGTTTCACAGAGATTTGAACTCGGTCGCACCGATTTGCAATTTTCGGTCAGACCGAAAAGTTCAAGTGCAATGGCCTAAGCCAAATCGGTGAGACCAATTTCTACAACTCGGTCAGTCCGAGATGAGTTCGGTGGAGACCTAGTCCTAAATTTTCGAATCAAACTAATTTCTAGGGAGTTTCTGCTGGATAGGACGATTTCAATCATGGCAAGAATCATAGCAAAGCAATGTGCTAAGAATTGGAGTAAGGAATAGCACAAAGATCAAGTTCATACCCTAACTCGGTGGTGAACTTGCTATGGCGGCAACGGCAGGGTAGATTGTCGTTGACGGCAGCGGAGACCAGCAGTGGGAGGTCGCTGGCAGCGAGGAGATTATCCGGAGAACCGATGAGGCAGAGCAGGTCATGCCCGGGCGAAAGGTTTCGAAATGTTTTCCAAAATTTAACTCGTCGGTATATATAACCTGACCCTGTCGGCGTGACCGAGTGCAACAACTCGGTGGTATCGAGATGCAAAACTGCTAGCAGTTACTGTAACTCGGTGTGACCGAAAAGTTCAAATTGGTTGCACCAAGATTGAAAACCTAGATCAACTTAGTGCTCCTCACACAAAGAGGTTTTCGAAGTTTAAGTCTATGACGAATCGAGGACTCCGAGTGCTCCTCACACAGAGTGGTCCGAATCTGACTTGATCAAACTTTGTGATATAGCATGAATAGAGTTTGAGATAAGAAAAGCATAGATAGCTAGAGGGGGTTCTTAGGCATTCTTGTCCATCCATTTGGCAAAAGAAAAAGAGCCAAACAATCAAAGCAACAAATGGATTGCCTCAAATGAGAAAAATATGTATTCAGCATGCTCACACAATAAGATAGCAAGTGAAACCTGTGCACAACCATTCTAGCATCTATCAAGCAATTGGCAATGACTAGGTTATCTATATATGAGTATATTGACTTAGGAGTCAAATGAGAACATTTGATCATAGGTCATACTCATCGTTTAAGCACAAGTGGGGTTACAACTATTACATAAAGCATTGTTGTGTTCACATCATTAGAGTTGCTTTAGCTCAATTGATTAGAGTAAAGCCCCCCTAGATGTGATATACCCACTAAGAGGGATGAACTAACCTTGGGTTTTGTCGATGATGACCTGCATGTAGGTGTTGAAGATGTAGGTGCTCAATGTTGATGTAGATCATTTGGAGCAATCCATTGGAGTGAGTTGCACTTTCAATACCTACACGGGTTAGTCCCACAAGGTACAAAAAAGGATATCCATAGACATAGAGTGAATTGCACAAAAGATGATGTCCATGAAAGAATTAGGTTGCCTTGTCCCCTATCTTACCAACAAGAGGGTTTGTGACTCCTTGAACTAGTGCAAGATATGGAAGTTGTTTGCACTTGTCCTCGCCAAAATGATATGAGCGAAATATGTTGGCGGTGTCACCCTCAAGAACTTTCTAGTTCTTCTTCTTCGGGATCCACACCATCTTGATGGGAATCCTTGGAGTTGTAATCATACTTGATGAAGTAGAACTTGATGTAGTCTTGGGAACCCACTTGACCAAGGCCTTAGGAGCTTCTTCAAATGCATCAATCTCCTCTTGAAGCTTGTCATTGCCCTTTAGCTTGTGGTCTTGTGGTGGAAGATCATCTTGTGCTTGTGTCCCTTGAAAAGAAGTAGAATCATACTTCTCTTGTTGAGGAACAAACTTCGTCTTGGGGTATTGATCTTCTTCCCACTCAACTCCATTGGCATTGAACTCTCGTTCAAAACCAACACCTTGATTCTTCCGGTGTATTCCTTGCTTGCGTACGATTTCCTCAAATTGCTTACTCCCAGCAAGGCTCTTGTAAACACCTTTCTCTATAATTCCCTTCAATAAGCTATTTTCTGGCTCAAGTGTAACTTGGCTAAGAGAATCATTAGTGGAATCAAGAGAACTACTAGAAGCAACAATATTGGATTTAGCATGAATTTTGTTACTACTAGAGGAAGAATCCTTATTGTTCTTGTTGCTAGATTTTACTTATGGCATGTAAGTAGACAAGAGTAAACACTTGGCAATGTAAGAATAACTTTTCTTCCAAAGATCATCTTTGATCACTTTTAAGAACTCATGCTCTTGGTCAAGGTTGAGCTTTTCAAAGCGTAACTTCTCATGAGCCTTTAAAAGTTCTCGATGATCTTCCAAGGTAGTTTCATGAGATAACTTAAGAGTGTTTAATTCTTTAGTTAAACGATCAATCTTCTCCTTATCATTGTCATTCGTTTTTCTTGATTAGCATGATTAATAGCAATTTCATCATAGTTTTCATCACAGGTTTGATCACTATTCCTACCAACAAGTAAATCATCATCTCCTAGCAAGTCATCTTCATCACTATTGAAATCAAGATACTCGGGGTGTGATACCTTAGGGCCTTTAGCCATGAAGCATCTTCCAATTCCTTCATTTGGTGAGTCAAATATGTCATAGGAGTTGGATGACACAAGAGCAATTCCGGCAACACCTTCATCTTGAGTATCTTCGGAGTTGGAGTAATAGCTTCTCTCGGAGTGGTCATCGGAGTCGGAACCAGATACCCATTCACCAACATGATCTTGATTTCTTCGTATTGTATAGCTCCTTGTTGATTTGTCCTTCCTTTCCGAATCTTTGCTTCTCAGAGAAGGTCTTAGTTCATAACGATCATCTCAACTCCTTCTCTCTCTTGGTGGTAATTCTTCTCTTGTACTTCTCCTTTTAGGTGAGTCTTCTCTTCTTTTGTGGGGAGCCGTACACTCATTGGAGTAGTGTCTAGGTCTTCCACAATTGTAGCAATTCCGATCACGACTAGAAGATCTTTTGTCATTATAGGACCTTGACTTGGAACTTCTATCTTTGCTTCTATTCTTGTAGAACTTGTTGAAGTTCTTCACCATTAAACTCAATTCTTCATTGAAGACTTGTTTCTCACTTGATGATGTAGGAGCGTCACATGAGGCTTTGTAAGCATCACTATGCTTGTTGTGAAGATCTTCTTTATCTTTGAGTGACATCTCATGAGCAAAATTTCTTCCAATGACTTCCGTAGGCTTGAGATCTTTGTAATTGGGCATCATTTGGATCAATGTGCACACGGTGTCATACTTTCCATCCAAGCCTCTTAGGATCTTCTTGATGTTGAATCGGTCGGTCATCTCTTCACCTCCTAAGCCGTACATATCATTTGTGACGAGAGCAAGCCTAGAGTACATTTCAGCGATACCTTCACCATCCTTCATCGTGAACTTGTCAAGTTGACTGTGAAGCACATTCAAATTGGATTCCTTGATGGAGTCGGTACCTTCGTGCATATCAATAAAAGTATCCCAAATTTCCTTTGCATTCTCAAGACGGTTGATCTTGTTGATTTCTTCAGGGCACAATCCATTGAAAGGGATATCGCAAGCTTGAGCATTGTATTGCAACATCTTCAATTCTTCCACGGTAGCTTCACGATTTGGTTCCTTTCCATCGAAGAATTCACCTTGCAAACCAATACACTCAATAGCCCAAACAGCGGGATTATGTCCAAGAATATGCATTTTCATCTTATGATTCCAACTAGCAAAATTAGTACCATCAAAGTAAGGACCTCTACGGTGGTAAATTCCCTTGCTAGATTCCATACTCTCCTAGGTTGTGAAACCAAGGCTATGATCACTAAAGCTATGGAAATCAAGGCAAATGGAGACCAAAGCTCTGATACCACTTGTAGGACCGAAAGTATGTCTAGAGGTGGTGATTAGACTACTTGACCACAAAAATATCTAGCCTTTTCCCAATTTTAGTTCTTGGCAGATTTTAGCAACTTACCATAAGTCAAGCAATCAACCTACACATGCAATTCTAAGAGTGTAGCAGTGGAATGTAAAACAATTGCATATGAAGGTAAATGGAGGAGTTTGAGAGAGCAAACGCAATGTAGACATGAAGATTTTTTATGCGTGCTTCTGATAGGTGGTGCTATCGTACATCCACGTTGATGGAGACTTCAACCCACGAAGGGTAACGGCTGCGCGAGTCCATGAAGGGATCCACCCACAAAGGGTCCACGAAGAAGCAACCTTGTCTATCCCACCATGCCCATCGCCCAGGAAGGACTTGCCTCACTAGAGTAGATCTTCACGAACTAGGCGATCTCCCTGCCCGTACAAACTCCTTGGTTCAACTCCACAATCTTGTAGGAGGTTCCCAAGTTACACCTAACAAATCTAGAAGACACCACTCTCCAAAAGGTAATAGACGGTGTGTTGATGATGAACTCCTTGCTCTTGTGCTTCAAATGATAGTCTTCCCAACACTCAACTCTCTCTCACAGATTTGGATTTGGTGGGAAGATGATTTTAGTGGAAAGCAACTTGGGGAAGGCTACAGATCAAGATTCATATGGTAGGAATGGAATATCATGGTCTCAACTCATGTGTAGGTAGTTCTCTCTCAGAACAATGAGTAGTGGAAGTGTAGGTATGTTCTGATGGCTCTCTCCACGAATTAAGAGTGGTTGGAGGGGTATATATAGCCTCCACACAAAATCTAACCGTTACACACAATTTACCAAACACGATTGGACCGATTCAGAGAACTCGGTCAGATTGATTTAGTTCATAATGTGACCATTAGGCATTTCGATGGGACCGATATGATCAACTCGGTAGGACCAATTTCATTAGGGTTAGGGCACAACGTAATCTCGGTGAGACCGATTACACAAACTCGATGGGACCTATTTTGGTAGTAGACTAACCAGAGAGTTGGTCAGGCAAACTCGGTGGGACCGATTCGCTCGTTTCGGTGAGACCAAAATGTTACGAATGGGAAACAGAGAGTTTGCATTGCGAACTCGGTGGGACCGATCGCTCATCTCGGTTAGACCGAAACATTACGAAGGGAAACAGAGAGTTTGCAATCCCATCTCGGTGAGACCGAGATCCCTTTCGGTGAGACCAAAATGATTTGGGATTAGTGGCAGTGGCTATGTCAAATGAACTCGGTGGCGCCGGATAGAACTTTTCCGTGGGGCTGAGTTTGACTTTTGGTTTGAGACATATGTGGATGTGAGAAAGTTGTCGAGGGTTTTGGAGCATATCAGTAAGTACTTTGAAAAAGAAATCCATAAAGCAACACCTCATCCCCTTTTAATAGTATTGGCTTTCCTATGGACTCAATGTGATCTTGGATCACTAAAATATAAAATGTAGAGTCTTGAGCTTGAGCCAATATGTGTCCTTAGCATTTTGAGGGGTCCACGTTCCTAATCCATGCCATGCCAATCATTGAACTTTCCTGAAGTATTTATCTTGAAATGACATTAGTTCAATGAGCTATATGTTGTTAGGAATTACCAAAACCACCCAGGGATAGTTGCACTTTTAAGCTGGCATTGACTTGGTCTTCTGCTGTCTTCTTATTCATGATGACCCCTTTTGTCTTCTAAGGTGTCGACGGTACCATGTAGGTAATCCTTTATGCAATGACAATAACAAGGCATAATAGAGGTCCAACATGTCCGACAAATAGTTGACAGTATCGTCACCGAGACCGGGGGATGAAGAGAATCATTTCCTGCTCACTATAGTGAGGCAGGCCAAATGGTGAGGTTCTCATCCATCGGTGGTTGCCAATACAACAACAATAAGGACATGGTTGCTCTATTAGCGATGTATATCATGATCTTGCATATCTTACACCCTGATCATGATAGGCTAAGGTCGCATCATCTTGGGGCAGTGTCAAGGGCGTCACCATCTTCTGGGTCTTCATGTCCTCATTCCTCGAGGATGTATCTTATGTTGGTATTGTTGTGGTGTCGCAAATCTTTTGTTCAGAAGATGTGGGTGAATGTTTGGCGATGTGTACTCCTTCTAGGCTATCCACGAGGATTACAAGGAATTCCGTGGTCAGGGGCTTGAGGTTGCTAGCGATCGTTTGCAAAAGTTTTGAAGGGGAAGAGATCGATAGGGAAAATATACCTTAGTTTTTCAGAAAAACTCACAGGGGGAGAGAAGTATAGATAGTTTTGGAAATGAGTACTAGTTTTTAAAATAGTTTTACCCTAACTAACGACCATGCTAATTAAGGCTTCCTATTGTCATGATGGCTCTGATACCAGCTCTGTGGGGACCCCGACTCATAAGTCGTGATCACCGAATGCACGTGTACAGTGATCCCAGATATCAATGCTCACTGAACACATAGAAGCTGAATAACAAGAGTCTTACATCCATACATAGCGTATTACACAAAATTGTGACCGTTATGGTTAGATCTTGAGTATGTATCATCACAGCAGAAATCTTCGTTAACAACTTGGACCCATGCCATCTGCCTTAACCCTATAGGAATTCTGACCGGGAAGTGTCCTATCTCACATGATCGTCACCAAAAATCTCTTCTTCATATTCCTGTTCTTCATGCCTGGCCAACAAAATAACCAGTGGCAAGCCAATGAGTACTTTGAATGTACTCGCAATCAACCCATTTTTTGGAAAAAGTATGACAAGGCATGATATAGCACTAAATATGAAGTGTTCACAAGAAGCTAATTTTGAGTGCATTGTCATGAACTACCTACTTGTAAAGCATGCATCATAAGAGTCTATTTATCCATGTAACCAGGTTACAGATATCAACATACCCAAGTTTAGATCATCTTCAACTTAGTCAACACGTCGAGTCTTTTGACTTTACTCAACCGGCACTTTCCACGCACACACACACCAGGTTTCGCAAACATTGGACGTAGCCCAAGAGCAGCTACCCAACTATCCTTGATAGTGGACACAACTATTCGAATAGTTTTACACTCTGCAGAGGTTGCACACTTTACCCGCAAGATCCGAGGAGCTTTCATGTCATACACGACCCACGGTACCTCAAGTACTCGGGGTAAGCACCCGATCTCTATCTTTCCCTAGACGACACTAACATAGAGTCCATTCAATTGGTAGCAACCCCCGTGCCCAACATTTCACATCTTAAAATTGTGGAGCCACGCTCCCTTATTCGTCGCATACCCCAAGCATAGGGTACCAACGGTGTGTCCGGTGCCCTGCAAAAATAGTCATGGTCGCCTATCCAAGCATGACCCCATCCCAAGAGTGACCTCATGTCACCCCCGTCACTTGTATGGCAGGCACCATGCTAGTATCGGCCTCGGGCATAAGTGGTTGTACATGTAAGGTTGGAGTAACGGTCGCAACTTAAACCAATCCATTTTTAAAACAACACACACAATTGCCTCGGTACACCACTTCCTCATCAAGTGGTTACCTAACTCATCATCTCCCTCGGGCATAAGTGGCACCCGACGGGGTTTTCGAAAAGTCTTTTGGAAGTACTCTGCCTCCATCACCATGCATATTTCCATCCCATTTGCGTAGCCACTACTATAGAATCCTATCTGCTCCCACCCGCATAACCCTCATAGGAAGGTAGGGTCATGCTTGATGCAAGATTCAATAGGAAAGTATCAAAGGCAACCAACCAAAGTGGTCACAACCTCAACGTGATTTTGATGCATCGATCATAAAGTGCTATATGACATGCATAAAAATGGTTTCCTAAACATGGTCAAAGGGCTTCTTGCCTTGTTCCTCAGAGTCTTCAAAGCTTCTGGTCCATCTCGAAGTACTCTGTCAACTTAGTCAACTAACGTCGGAAACAAACACAATAAGCAACACAACAAGGTAAAAATAAAAGTGCTCTAAAAATAGGAGTTGGACTTTTCTTGGATACCTCTGGTCATATGAGGAATGACCAAAGTGGTTTCATTGGAAATGGGTCAATGGATACTTTGGTCAAAAGCCCGCAGCAAGGCTTCGGCCATGGGCGTGCAAGGAGGGCACGAGAGCGAGAGCATGGTTGTCCGGGGTAGGCAAGAGAGAGATGGGAATCAACAGAGGCGAGAGGGAGCTCGGGGGGTAGGGGGAGGCTCTATATAGGGGGGCACCGGTGCACCATGGGCGCGATCTAGGCCATGCTTGAGTGAGCTCTGTGGAGGGGTGAGGAGATAGGGGAAGGAGGGGCCCGATAATATTGCGTGTCGTGGACGTCGAGGCGACCTCGGGGGACATGATTCCAGTACCCAATACTGTCAGGAGCCTCAGGGTGGCTGAGCTACAATGCGTGAGAGCACTGTAGTGTGCTCTAGAGAGCGTTCTCTGCATGCCAGGGCATGTCAACTGTGCCATGGTCACGTCATCTAGTGTCTTGGGGTTGTGAGGATGTCCACAAATTTTGAGGTCACAAGTAAAAAGTTGGCAATGTAGAGTTGCTCAAATTTGGTTATGTACAAAGAGTGTTTTGAGGCACTTTGACAAAGGTATCTTCCTCTCCAACTTGTGAAATTTGATCTAGATGCATGATTATATCATTTGAGCATGTGCACCAATTTTGAGAGCATTTGGACAAGTTTGCCAATGTAAAGTTGCTCAAACTTCAAAATGGACAAAAATGGTCTTGAGGGGGTTTGATGATGTTTTCTTGATTTTCAAGCCATGAGGCTTGGAAAGCTCATCAAACATGTCATATGTGACATGCTATAATTTTATTTGAATTTTTAGGGAATATTTCCTTTGTAAATATTTCAAAAGCTTGAAATATCCGGAAAGGATTTTGAGGGATTTGACCAATATTTTGAACATGACCGTGCGTTGAAACTCGTATATATGGACAATATATGTCCTATGAGCGTCCCTGAATTTTCTCAAATATTTTTGAAACAGTTAAATAATTTTAACCTATCCGAGACCATTTCTGGCCTAAAGAAAAAGCCTTTAAATAAAATATGAAAATAAGTTTTAAAATTATATTTTTGTGGTCTATGGGAGTCTTATACGTAATAGGATTCGAATATAATTTTTGAAAGATTTTTCACGCCCTTAATTAAGTACTTGTAGTTCAAGTCTCAATTCAGGAGTTTTGGAAAACCTAATTTAGAAAAACACTTTTTTTGGCCAAAATATTTTTGTAAGAAAATACTATTATGTCCTATACACTTGGCATGATCATTGGACAAAATTTTGGAGCAAGGAGATGAAGTATAAGAGTTGGAGGATTTATTTGATTTTTAGAGCACATGCAAACAACACACAAAAATAAAGTCAAGCAAACTCCAAAACACGTAAAAGTTTTTCTCAAACCGCATTTTAGCAAGGTTTATTAACTTAAGTGTTGTGGCATGAAAATCAGGGTGTGACATCCGTCTGGGGGAAAGCTGCGCCTTTGTGATTTGACGTCTCAGTCTCATTACAACTACGTGGGTGCTACGACTGGGGTGCGTCCCCCATGTGGTTCTGCACTGTTATTTGGTGCATGACATGTCGACCCGGTTGCTATATGTCCCACATGTCGGCGATATGAAGTACAACATTCATAAAAGCGAGCGTGTCCACTCTTTTAGTACAGTATGATGGAGGAGTACAAGACAAGACTTGGTTTTTGCTGCTTCGCGCGATCCATCGATACAAACCCAGACTAAAAAAGGCGAGGGCGGGTCTTTTCCCGCACGGTAGGCAGGGGAGTTTGGCACGGTCTATTCTAGGCAACGTGGCACGAAGGGAAACAAGCAAATAAAGGTTGAGCGACTTAGTTTTGGGAAAATCTGGTTTTACGGAGTATGTACTGAAGGAAATATGCCCTAGAGGCAATAATAAAGTTGTTATTTGTATTTCCTTATATCATCATAAATGTTTATTATTCATGCTAGAATTGTATTACCGGAAACTTAGTACATGTGTGAATACATAGATGAAACAAAGTGTCCCTAGTATGCCTCTACTAGACTAGATCATTGATCAAAGATGGTTATGTTTCCTAACCATAGACATGAATTATCATTTGATCAACGGGATCACATCATTAGGAGAATGATGTGATGGACAAGACCCATCCGTTAGCTTAGGAACTTGATCATTTACTTTTACTGCTATTGCTTTCTTCATGACTTATACATGTTCCTATGACTATGAGATTATGCAACTCCCGAATACTGGAGGAACACCTTGTGTGATATCAAACGTCACAACGTAACTGGGTGATTATAAAGATGCTCTACAGGTGTCTTCGTAGGTGTTTGTAGTGTTGGCATAGATCGAGAATAGGATTTGTCACTCCGTGTGTCGGAGAGGTATCTCTGGGCCATCTCGATAATACACATCATAATAAGCCTTGCAAGCAAATAACTAATGAGTTAGTCATGAGATGATGTATTACGGAACGAGTAAAGAGACTTGCCGGTAACGAGATTGAACTAGGTATGATGATACCGACGATCAAATCTCGGGCAAGTAACATACCGATGACAAAGGGAAGAATATATGTTGTTATGCGGTTTGACCGATAAAAGATCTTCGTAGAATATGTAGGAACCAATACGAGCATCAAGGTTCCACTATTGGTTATTGACCGGAGATGAGTCTCGGTCATGTCTACATAGTTCTCGACCCCGTAGGGTCCGCACGCTTAACGTTCGATGACGATCGGTATTATGAGTTTATGTGTTTTGATGTACTGAAGGTAGATCGGAGTCCCGGATGTGATCATGGACATGAAGAGGAGTCTCGGAATGTCCAAAACATAAAGATTTATATATTGGAAGGTTATATTCGGACACCGGATGAGTTCCGGGGGTTATTGAATAAATACCGGAGTACCGGGAGGTTACCAGAACCTCCCGGGGGATTATTGGGCCACATGTGCCCAAGTGGAGGAAGAGGAGGCGCGGCCAGCTAGGGGCGCGCGGCCCCCTAGCCCAAACCGAATTGGACTAGAAGGCCGCCCCCCTTTCCTTCTTCGTCTCCTCCGCTTCCTTTCCCCTCTCCTACTAGGACTAGGAAAGGGGGGGAATCCTAATTGGAGTAGGATTGCCCCCCTAGGGCGTGCTTCCTCCTCCTTGGCCGCCTCCTCCTCCCCTCCCTCCACTACTAGGAAAAGGCCTACTAATGGCGTACCAATTTTGGCCATTAATGGCGCATTAGTGGTGCGCCATTAGTGCCACGCCATTAGTATATTTTACTAATGGCGCACGTGTGGGGCGCCATTAGTATCTGGTATACTAATGGCGCACCACAGGTGCGCCATTAGTATGCCTCCCAGGGGGCCATATATACCCAGGTGCTTTGGCATACTAATGGCGCACTCTTGCCTGATGCGCCATTAGTAACTTTGGCATACTAATGGCGCACTGTTGGATGATGCGCCATTAGTATCCTTTGGCATACTAATGGCGCACTGTGATGTGATGCGCCATTAGTATGTATATTAGATTATTTATTTATTTTTTAATTTTCTGTTTTTTGCACAGGTTACAAAATGTATTATTGGACAGAATATAGACAGCAGCACACAACAACAACAGATTCATCGAATACAATAGAAGATTAGTCTCTGAATACAAATCATCATATTAGTCTCCGAATACAATTCATCATATTAGTCTCCGAATTCAAAAGACTGAACAAAGATAGAACTTTATATTACAAGTCTCGAGACCGCGAGTAGCGAGTTTGTCTTCACATTACAATTCGATATCGATCATCTAAACTACCATCGCATAGAAGAGAGCTGCGATCATCACGATGAGCATCATCACGATGAAACTCGTCTTCATCCGGTTCCTCCAACGCTCCCTCCCCTCTCCCGCTAGATAGCGGGCCTATCTAGATTCCGCCTCGGCCCTAGTGGTGTACCCTTTGTAACTGTTACCGCTAAAACGGTGAACCTGTCTCCGACACTCCTCCCAGTCGTCATAGACTCCGAGAACCTTACCCTTGTACACGACATACGACGACATCGCCATGCACTAGCCAAACGAAACGTTACTACCAATTCACAGACAATACATAAGCAATATATAAGTATGCAACAGAACGATCGGAAGAGAAAAGCAAGACATTAATAGCATCCATTACATCTAAGTTGAACGACTGTCGAAACCAAAGAGACATACTACAAGTTCATTAAAGTTTAATTACAACATGAGCCAATCGATGTTTCAGAACTAGACACAGCATCACTACTTTCGACTCGACTCAAGGGACCGGAGCGTGGATGAAGCCGCCGTCTATTGTGGGAGTCATGAAATCGCGGGCGTTGTCAGCCTGCATTTGTAGCATTGTGTCTATGTCAATGTTGGACGATCGATTTCTGAGGTAGAACTGCCCTGAGGTACGAAGGACATCTTGATGGATGATTTCCGCAAACTCCGACTGGATGCGAAAGAATTCTTGTCTGATGTCCGCGTCCTGGATTGCCGACATGCTCGCGGCCCAATCTTTGAGTTTACTCGGTAGCAGAAGGTGATGATGGTCCCGTACGATCGCCCGCATGTGATGGATGGCGTAGTAGGCACCCTTCTGACCGCCAGGCAGCTGCTTGACACAGCAGAACGTCGTATTGTGGGAGAACACGTGCTTGCCATACTTACGAATAGGCCTGGTGAAGGTGCCTCCAGATTTGGCGTAGCCGGGGAGAACATCATCAAGAACTATCTTGACATTTGTGTAGTCTACCTTCGACTGACGGTTCGAGTCGAAATACGTGGCCGTGGAATATTTCAGGCTTGCGAGGATGAGTGTGCAATGTGTGTCACTGCACAAAACACGGAATGTTAAAAGAAAAACGACCGAAATCTAAGAATTCATATGTTACGTGGCGGTTGAGGGGATGACTTACTCGGGAAGTAAGGCACGAGGAAGTTATCCTTATCTCGGTTTACCAGAATGACGCTTTCGAGGTAAGAACTCGCGACTTGCCAGTCCCCAGCGCTGCCCAAGATCTTGGCACGCATGTAGAAGGGGTCGACTATCACGATGTCTGGGGTCTTGTCTCTAATGATCCTCATCTCCATACCCAGCGAAAATAGCCGAACGAAGGTGTAGTGTAGCGGATGAAGGTTCAACATAGTGTAGATGTCATCAAACCGCAGGACGATCATACCCCCGATGGAGTTATCCACAAATCTCTTGCCCTCTGGCACCTTGGCCGCGAAAACCGGGTATGCCACATCCTTCTCTCTGAGATGCCGCTTCTCCAAACAAAGAACACTGTCATGCAGACTCCGCATAGCACCGGTTGCATCATTGAGCATATTACTCGGTAGCATCGGCCTACCCGCCACATGCACCCTCTTCATTATATCCTCAGGTGAAGATGGCCCGTCCTGAGCACGGATCATACTCGGTGCCGGCTGGCTCGCACCCTTGTTAGTCTTTCTTTTCCGTGCCTTCTTCTTCTCCTGTAATGGGACCGAGTTCTGCTCAGAGACCACCTTCTTGAGTGTGTTGGGGCTGATAATATTTCGCACCTCGCCTATCTGAGGCTCGGTGAAGTCGGCAGCTGGAGGCGTCTCCTGAGAACTGAACGACAGATGATGCCTGTTACAACTTGGTTTCTCCGTGGTACCAGACCAGCTAGATCGCGTACGTCTTTTGTAGGGTTGGGTTCTTGAGAAGGAGGTCCCATGAACTCGCCATCGTACCCATGATCGGCAAAGTACTCATCGACGTTGGCAAATGTATCGTCGTCGTTGTCGTCATCGTCGTTCGGATCCTGTGCCATATGCAGTGGCATAGGGATGTCCGGCACCGTTGCGGCGGTCTTGCCATGGCTTGGCGCCGGCACGACTAGCGGTGTTGTCTTTGGGGTGGTGTCCCCCGCCCCCAAACGAATCTGGCTCTTCAGCCAAAGCAGGGGCCATCTTAGGCAGGCGCTAAGGGTCATCACATCATCTTTGTCGGCCCCGACGGGTCGAATCGGAGGTAACAACTCGTCGCAGCCTGGCAGCACCCAACCCAATTGAACCCTATACAAGGTGGGTGGCATCCTAGTACCGTGGAACACGGGGTTGCCCGGTTGAACAATTTTGCCCTTCACGACATCGACCAACTCGTTGTTCACGAAGTGCAGGAGAGAGCACAGAACGTCGGCGGCACCCTGCGAAAACATGTAGGGCATCAGGGATGCCCAGTCAAAGGCAAGGAGATGAAGTCCTCGGCCGAGAGAGGCTTAATTAGTTACCATGATGATGGCGTCGAGCTCGGCTAATGTCGAGGCACCGCCAACGGCGGGCGTGCAATTGACGGAGGGGCCGCTTGTTGCAGAGGTGCCGGCCGGCGTACACCCAGGTGCACTAAGCTCCCGTGTCGGCGTCGGAGACACCAATGCCGCCTTCGCCGGTGACACCAATGGCCCCGCCATCGCGTTCTGCGAGTTGCTGGCCGTGAAGCTGGGAATCGGGGGCAGCCCCTGTTGGCCGGCTGCAATCCACGCCTGCAACGCCTCAATCAAGGTAGGCACAATGGCGGTGATCGTCGCTCCCAGTTGTTGTTGCACTTGCTCTTGGACAATCTCCGGAATCCGCGCCACTTGTGCCTTGAGTTCTTGAACCTCGCGCGACTAGCTTTCCGAGCTGGTCTTTTTCTCCTTTCGCCCACCAGCGTTATAGTATGACGACCATTTTGTGGACAAGCCTTTGCCGGCCACACGACCAGCTGACGACGGCTTACTGAGCTTATCCTTTTTCTTCATTACATTCAACGCCCTATTTAGAGTGGTGTCCCAAGGGTTGCTCTTAGTCGACCCCGCGCTACTGCTTTCAGTCGCCTACGGAAGGAATGTGAACCATTTAGAAATTTGGCTTCATTAATTAGAATGCAACCATATGGAGCTAATTACGCGGCGGTGTATTCCTTACCAGAACAAGCTCAAGCACCCTGGTCTTCGGATCCGTGGTAAGCTCCTTTGTTTTCGGGTCCTTCTTGTACCGGGCCCTGATAAAGTTCCTGGTCTGCTTGTCACCGTATTTATCAAAGAGGGGCGGTAGGCCTTGCTAGGCACGGTCCGCCTCCTCCTTGTCCCATATAGGCTCCGCCACTTTGTAACTGTCGGGACCGAGTGTATGTTCCCCTAAGTTCAGCTCCCGCATTTCTTTCCCCCACTGACTTGATTCGGAGGTTGCGGTGCTCGAGCACTTGATCTTGAAGTCGTTGTAGTTATCTTCGGTGATCGAAGGATTTTTCTCCTTGATCTTCTCATAACTAAAACCTTTGTCAATCATTCTCTTCACCATGCTTTTCAAAGTAGACAGGGCCGTGCTCATCTTCGTGAGGGCGGCATTGTTCACTTTATTCCCTTTGAGGCTTGTGTTTTCAAATTCAGCAAGGAACTTGTATCGTTCGTGCAGCTTCGTGAAGAGGAGGTTGCGCAAATTCCCTTGGTCAGGATGCCTCATGTTCTCAGTGTTGATCGAGGCGGTGCTCCGGAGAATGCACCTGAGCTGAAGCGAGTACCCCTTGACTATTCATTCGGGCGCCGTTGGATTCTCGTCGGAGTCCACTTCAGTAAATTCCTCCTTGAGGGTGCGGAGCACGGTCGGGCGCCGGTCCTTCCGTTGCCTCTTCGGTTGGCTGCCATATGTGCGTGCGCCGCCATCATCAGTGGTGGCATCCTCGGCGGCACCATCAGTGGTGTCATCCCCGACGGCACCATCAGTGGGGTTATCCTCGGCGACACCATCAGTGGTGTTAGGATCGGTGGGGAAGGCGGCGTCCTCATACAAGTGAGGTTGTTCCTCCATCTCCTGGGACAGCTCCCAGAATGCCTTGCCGCCCGAACCCCCGGCCTCATCATTGTGGGCCAGGTTTCTCTCTAAATAGGAAAAAAGTTTGGTCACAAAGTTGGTTATTGTCAAGGAACAAGATCATGGTCTCATCCTTTAGGGTTTGTCGACGCCAAGGCACCCTAAAAGCCTAAGCTTTCATCATTTAGGTTTTTATCGACACCGATGCACCCTAAAAGCCAAGGTTTTATAATTTATGGTTTGTCGACACCGAGGCATCCTAAAAGCTAAGCTGGGAAGGAGAATTCTAAGTTGGGCCTAATCACTTGGCTCTATTGCCGCCTATGGTTTAATGCAACAAGAATAAAGGGGCAGTTGATCCTACTTAATTAAGTACTAAGATACCCCGGCCCATGCATTAGTCACAAGTACCCCATATGTCCTATTTTTAGCAAAGTCATGCTAAAATTCACGGAAAATTTCAGCATGACCTTTGCTAAAAATAGGACATATGGAGTACCCGAATTTGCTGGAACGGAAGTTAATCGACATTCCAGCAAACTCAAGGGCCTCTCAGGGTACCTGCAAAATCATCACGACATGATGGTCGGAGACAAAACCCAGCAAAAATCTGGATGGAGTGCATCCGGCTTTCAACTCCACTTTGGAGCTATCTTAGACTGATTATTTCTTTACTAACAAACTGCAGAAATGGTATCGATAGCATATGTTTAGACTCTAGACCACACACCATACAACAACATCAAAATATTCAAGAAGCTCAATTTCTCTAGAGAATGTATGTCTTTAAATACAATGAATATTGTTAATCAATAATTTCAGATCAATTACCGAGAGATGGTTTCATGAATATATAATGCAGAACAGTGTAGATTTGAAATTCACAAACAACAAATAACCATCGTAATCTTCTTTTACACTAGATGGTCCTCCTCACTTGCAGCAGGTCACGAAAGGGGGCTGCTGCTACTTGCCCGAATATGGAAGGCTCCAGTCAAAGCATGATTGAAATAACATATAAATGTTGTTCTATGAACATACTACCAAAAGGAGAAGTGTCAATATACAGCAAGACAATGTAAGCAGATCAATAGCACCAATCCTACCAACAAAAATGGAAGTGCAAAGAAATTCTGTCCACAACAGCACAAAGCATCCAAGTTGCAAAACAGAAACTTTTTGTACCAGTTACAATTAGAAGGTGATCGATTATCTGCCGTAGGGATCAGTTGACTTGGAATTAAATATGTTGCTACCACTACCAAAAATACCATAAGTTCCCTACTTCAGACGGAACGAAATTCATGGAATGTTCAAAAGGTAGAAAAATCCACAGCTATTGTTCCCCTTGTTTGCCCTTTTTTGGCAGTTCCCACGCATCGGAAACCTAGTTTTAATGTGGTAATTTAGGTATTTTGATTATGAAACCTCAATGCCAGCATGATTTTGGACACTGCAGTTCCAGTTCACATCAATCATCAAATCTACAGAACAATAACTAAACTAACTAAACAAGAAAAACTACAGAATAATAACTAAACTAACTAAACATGATATTGGACACTGTAGTTCCAGTTCACATCAATCATCAAATCTACAGAATAATAACTAAACTAACTAAACATGATTTTGGACACTGCAGTTCCAGTTCACCTCCTCTTTGTTCATATCAGGTTCACATTTCTAGCATGACTACCGATATTAGCAGGAAAGAAACCAACTAAACAAGATTGAAGCCTGCACTGCAAATAGTTATCCATGGGAAGAACAGCAAATCTGAACCAGAAAAAAACATAATGGATCTAGGGGACTGCGTGCGTACCAGGATGAACGTACCCCCTTGGTGGAGGCCTGCCGGTATCGAGGGCGTCGAAGGGGTCGGGGTCGCGGTCGAAGAGGCGTCGGCGGCGGTGTCGAAGAGGCGGCGGCAGCGGCGGTGTCGAGGGCATCGAAGGGGTCGGGGTCGAGGAGGAAG
>LR738714.1:336062864-336138203 GCA_902687465.1 Secale cereale
GGAGAGGGAGGCGGCGGGGGTGAGTGGGCGGGGGCGCGTGGGCAGCGGCGGCGGCGGCGCCGTCGAGACATGGGCGGGGGGAGGAAGACGTGGGCGGGGACGAAGGACCCGGCGAGGGAGGGGTACTAGCTATAGGGGGAAGAATACTAATGGCGCACCCCCTTGCGGTGCGCCATTAGAATGTTTTTTTAGGTAGCAATGGCGCACCAGCCAGCGGTGCGCCATAAGTAATTATTTTTTATAAAAACAGTAATAATTTTTTATTTAAAAATATTTATGAATATAAAAAAATATCATGAATATGAATATGAAACAGTAATACATTTTTATAAAAACAGTAATAATTTTTTATTTGAAAATATTTATGAATATAAAAAGTATCATGAATATGAATATGAAACAGTAATAAATTTGTATAAAAATAGTAATAATTTTTTTTAAATAAAATAAGATTTTTTTTATTTGAAAATATTTATGAATATAAAAAAATATCATCAAATTTGTTTTTTGAAAATATAATCAATTTTTTTAGTTGCATTCATTTGTGACGGTGGAGCAGGGGAGGGTGCGGGGGTCGTCGGCGGTGGTGGAGCGGGGGAGGGTGCGGGGGGTGCTCTGCGGCGAGGGGGATCTGGCAAGGGGAATCTGGCGAGGGGGGATAACGATCGAGATGGAGGGGGATCGAGATCGAGTGTCCTCATGAATATTCAATATTTTTTCATGAATTCAAAAAGTGCCCATGAAATTAAAATATTCATGATAGTTCAAAAAGTGCCCATGAAATACAATCGAGAAATGAAGATTAGAATTTAAATACAATCGATCTTAGCTAGCTAGCTATCTGTTCACAATCTTCTTGCCCTTCTTTTTCGCAAATGGAGTTCTTCTGTGGAACGGATGTCCGTTAGGTAGGGTGGTCCTGCTTCTTCTTGTGGTGTATGCTGCTACTTCATCATCGTCGTCATGTTCGATCTTCGGGTCGCCGTACTTTTCGAAGTCTTGCTCACTGGCTACTCCATCCATTCCGATGATCTTCCTTTTGCCTCTCCTCGTGACAACATTACTGGGCTTTGACGGGTCGGTAATGAAGAAGCATTGGTCAACTTGTGAAGCCAGTACCCATGGCTCCTTTTTTGCGGTGCCGTTTGCGCGCGCGGTCTTGGATTTGGCTTCGGGTATAACCATGGTGGTGAAATATCGGTCTTCTTTTAGGACGCTCTTGGCCCATCTGACACGAAACATCGGGACCTTCTCTCCAGCGTAGCTCAGCTCCTAGATCTCCTCGATCCTTCCGTAGTATCTGTCCTTGTCGTTACCGGTGTAGGATTCCATCGTTACCCCGGAATTCTGATAACCATCGCTTTTCATGTCCTTGGCCTCGGTGTAGAATGTGTAGCGGTTGATATCGTACGCCTCATAGGTCATCAGGTTGTGCTCGGCGGCCTGTGACAAGGTGACTATGAGTTGTTCTTCCGCGGAATAATCCTCGTGTAAAGGGTACGAAAGAAGCTTCTACTTGAACCAATGCGTGAAACATGAGTTGTGCTGTTTGATTATATCTCCGTCCATCCTCTTTAGGCCTCGGTCATTGTACGTCTTCTCAATAAAGGTTTTGTGCTCTACCACCCAAGGATCGACCAGGTCTATGTGTTGTAGCGCGACTAGGTTTGCTCTTTCAAAGTTGGCGAATCGACCCTCGAAGTCGACATGCATTTCGCGGCGACCCTCACGGTGACCCCATCCAGCGAGCCTGCCGAGGTGCCTGTTGACGGGCAGACCAACGGGGTTCTCGATGCCTAGATAATTCGTGCAGTAGGAGATGCACTCTTCGGTCAGAAAGCCCCTGGCTATGCTTCCCTCTGGACGTGACATGTTGCGAACGTATCCTTTGATGACACCATTCATCCTTTCGAACGGCATTATGCTGTGTAGGAACGTCGGCCCAAGTTGGATGATATCGTCCACGATATGGACCTGCAGATGCACCATAACGTCGAAGAATACGGGCGGGAATTACATCTCAAGCTCGCATAGTATCACCACGATCTCTTCCTATAGCCTTCTGAGTTGCCTCACGCCAACCGACCTCCGAGAGATGACGTCGAAAAAGTTGCATAGGCCAAATAGCGTTTCACGGACGTGCACGTCCATGATCCCACGGATTGCAACTGGAAGTATCTGCGTCATCAGCACGTGACGGTCGTGAGACTTCATCCTGCTGAACTTCTGCTTCGCTGGGTCTAGGTATCTGCTTATCTTCCCCGCGTAACCGTAAGGAAGTTTTACTCCTACGAGGCAGGTGAAAAACTGCTCGATCTCCTCCTGACTTAGAGTGAAGCACGCGGGAGGGTAGTCATTTCCGGTCTTCTTTGCATTTTTGCCTTTGCGACGACTTTCTGTGTCCTGCTTCGCCTCATCATCATCATCATCATCATCATTAGCGTGAAGCTCCTGCCTGATGCCCATTGATTTCAAGTCTACCCTTGCTTTCGGCCCATCTTTGGTCCTCTCTGGCATGTTGAGTAGGGTACCAAGCAGACTCTCGCACACGTTCTTCGTGATATGCATGACATCAAGGCTGTGAGGCACACGGTGGATCTTGCAGTACGACAAGTCCCAGAAAATAGACCTGGTTTTCCATACCTTCAGCAGCGGCTCTGGCGCCTTTCACTTCTTTACCGGCTCTGGCGCCTTTTGCTTCTATCCCGGCAGTGGGCAATCTTTCCAATTTTTCAACAGCTCGTCTATTTCCTCGCCGCTCCTCGTACGCGGGCGTCCTCGGGGTTCGGTTTCACCATCGAACAGATCCTTGCGTTTTCTCCACAGGTCATCGTCGCGAAGCCACCTTCGATGTCCCATGAACACGATTTTCGAAGACCCGTGATCTCTATCTAGCTGGCGACACGTTGTGTCATCCATGCACCTAACGCATCCAGAAAATCCGTGGACCACCTGCCCCGCGATATATCTGTAACCGAGATAGTCGTGCACCGTCGTGAGCAGTGCGGCTCTCATAGGGAAATATTCTTTCTCTGCGGCGTCCCACGTATTGGCTGGCGTTTTCCACAGCGTGTCTAGCTCCTCTTTCAGCAGCCC
Source organism: Secale cereale (assembly GCA_902687465.1). Classification (NCBI taxonomy): domain Eukaryota; kingdom Viridiplantae; phylum Streptophyta; class Magnoliopsida; order Poales; family Poaceae; genus Secale; species Secale cereale. The sequence goes on from LR738714.1 coordinate 336,065,961, forward strand.
CAGATACAGATTGATGTCGTTCCCTGGTTGTTTCGGTCCTTCAATTAGCATACTCATGTGAATGTACTTCCTCTTCATGCATAACCAGGGGGGAAGGTTGTACATCCACACAAACACAGGCCAGGTGCTATGTGTGCTTCTCTGGCTGTGAAATGGATTGACTCCATCAGTGCTCGCGCCCAGCACGATGTTCCTTGGGTCGTTCCCAAATTCTGGGTCTTCGAAGTTCAACGCTTGCCACTAGCTCACATCCTTAGGGTGACTCAGCATCTTGTCTTTTTTATCTATCTCCAGATCATTTGGGTCATCTTCTCGCTTCTTCTCCTCGCGTGCCAACACAGGAGCTTTGTTACCTTAGGGTCCACAAAATACCGCTGCAGACGAGGAGTGATCGGAAAGTACCACACCACTTTTCGAGGAGCTTTCTTCCTCTTCTTGTATCGAGTGACGGCGCACACCGGACATATGGTAGACTCCGCGTGCTCGTCCCGATAAATGATGCAATTGTTCATGCACACATGGTATTTCATGTGCGGTAAATCCAGAGGACACACGATTTTCTTCGCCTCCTCGAAACTGGTCGGGCACTTGTTCCCCTTGGGAAGACGTTCGTGCCAGAATGACATGTTCTCGTCGAAGCCGGCGTCGGTCATTTTGTGTTTTACCTTCATCTCCAGAGCCATGAGCGTTACTTTCAGGCGGGTATCCTCGGGCCTGCATCCTTCATACAATGGAGTAACCGCGACTATCTCCAGTTGATCCATCTTGGCTTTCTCTCGGGCGGCAGCTCTTGCGTTATCCGTCTGCTTGAGAAGCAGCTCTTGAATATGAGGGTCATGCACCCAGCCCACCGATGGTCCAGCATCGTCTGCTCCGTCGGCATCATCATATTCATGATCATGCCCATCGTCCGCTCCGGCATCTTCCTCATCATCATGTCCTGCATCTTCTACATGATGACTGTGTACAACATAACCGTCATGATCATCTCCTGGAGATTCTTCGTCTTCTCGCCCGCCCGAGCTGCGGTGGTTGTCTTGCTGCCCTTCCTCACTTCTTGCCCGGCCCCCATGGACGGCTTCGTAGTTATCTTCATCACCTTGCCACCGATAGCCATCCATGAAACCAAGCAAGAGCAGGTGGTCCCGCACCTGCCCGGAATCCAGGTCCGCAATAAGGCTCTTCAACTTGCATCTTCGACACGGACATCTTATCTCCGTCTCGTTCTTTTGAAGCATCTCCGCCTGCGCGGAGCTCAAAAACCTATTCACGATGCCTTCGGTCATTGTGCGGACCATGGTCGCCTGCGGGGTAGAGCAAAACGATATTTTAGAACCAAGAAAAAAATTTGGCATGACTTTCCCTAAAAATAGGACCAAAAAGAATGCTTAATGCCAAAATTATCGCTGAAACAGAAATGAATCAACATTCCGGCAAAATATTGGCAACTATCGCATTTCAAATATCGGTACACCTGCAAACACAAACATATATGCAACACCACAAACATATGCAACACCACGAACATACATAGATCTAGCTAGGCCATAAAAAGTGCATGTGCACATTGTTGGAGGGAGAACATAAAGATAGCTTCCCCCATTACTTACCTATCAAATAAAGGTAATTTAACCACTTAATTTGAATGAATCTATGGTGGAAATGAGGTGACAAAGAGGAGGCACCCGAGACAAGCTTTGGAGGAGGAGGTGGAGAGAATGAAGTGGGGAGAAAGTGAGTGGGTAGGAGTGGCTGTCCAAAATATCTTGTTGGTGCCCACTTACTAATGGCGCACCACCTCCAAATGCGCCATTAGTAACCCAGGTTACTAATGGCGCACCTGCTGGTGGTGCGCCATTAGTACTTTTGCAACAAAATAAAAAAACATACTAATGGCGCACTGTGCCAAAGTGCGCCATTACTATTTTAAACTAGTAATGGCGCACTGTGGCACAGTGCGCCATTAGTAGTTTTGCAAAAAAAAAAGAATAAAAAATATAATAAAAAAAACAACCTTAGTGGCGCACAATGTGACTAGTGCGCCATTACTAGTTACAACTAGTAATGGCGCACTCTGTCTGGATGCGCCATTAGTATGTTTGGAAAAGAAAAAAAAATGATACTAATGGCGCACCCTGAGCCAGGTGCGCCATTAGTGTATTCCACTCTAATGGCGTACCAGCAAGTGGTGCGCCATTAGTATATACTAGTAGAACGTCCATGCGTTGCTACGGGCTATCCGTCATGTTATTTCCAACACACAAGATGATGCCCACCTCATCTTCGCTATGGTCCCCTCTCTTCTTTACACCGTACTTGCTCATGGACCGCCAAGGAGGAGTCCCACGTCAATTGCCCCGCTCTCTGCCCTGATCATCCCTCATGTTCACACCAATCCGCCACCGCCATCAAGGGGATGAGCCATGCGCCGCCCATGATGGCATTGCCACGTTGTCACATATAGTTGAATGTTGCGCATTACCACGAGACAAAAATATTATTATGCCCGTTGTTCAACATGCAACTGATACACCACTGTTTATTATTAACTTTTGAAGCAACCAACCAATGCATTTATCCTTCTATCCTAACCAAAAAAAATGTACAACTTGGTGGAAATATATGAATCCCTCACTTGTGCAATCTGTTGCAAAGTAATCTCTAATGAAATGAAATTTGCCACATTTTCTAAAGTAGAGAAATTATTCTGCTCAGACACCTGGTAACCCCATCCCGCTCACTCTTAACCCTCACTCTTATCATAAAATCCACCATCTCGTATTCCAAGTGAGATAGTAATCGACATAGTCGTGGAAGGCCAGCAGTATGGGACAAGGGCAACAGCTGCCTTCCTATCTTAGTTCTAGTACCACATGGTTGTATACTTGACTCGTCCTTTTTCTCACGCTATACCACGACAGCTCTACATTCATGCGTTGCCACGAAAAAAGGAAGCTATGAATGGGAATGTTGGTCGAAAGCATGAAAAATCTTAATGTTTCTCTTCTCTTCCATCCCTTGCGTGCACATACAAATTTATGTATCCGTCAGAGAAGAGCGAAAAAAAAGATTGCACTCATTTTAAAGCACCTATACCAAAAACTACTTTTAGGTCACCAAATTTACAAATTTTATGCTCCAATAAGCCAAATGAAAGAGATGGCATATCATGTGGAATCTTGAGTTCCCTTCAACAAAAGTTAGAGCCATGAGCTAAATAGGAGAACCCAAAGAGATAACATTAAAATGGTCTGAGGTGCCAAGGAAACCATCTGAAACCGAATAAACAAAAATCTAGCTGAAATATAGATACTTGATTAATATTGCATGGATCCAACAATCAAGAAAATATAATAAACAGGAGAAAATTTAAGACTTAGTTTGGCAGTGAAGTACTTATAAAGTTCAAGTATTGGAAAACCACAATATTCTAAAGCCAAACACCTCAAAGTATTTAATACTTCAATGGTGTTGAAAACCAAAGTATTCTTGGAATGCTGCTCCAAAGATACAGAGCTCCCAAACGGGGCCTAGGGCTGACGCCCAATGAAAGAATCAGGTTTTGTGAGCCTCACACGACAACTTAAGCTTATTTTTGCTATTCTAATATCTGGTTAGTGCAAACTTTAAATGTCACTTGACTAAGAAAGGGAAGTTCAAAAACCAGTAGAATGCCCGCACATTGCCACAGGCCTTTGATTTGTGTTTTCGACTGCACCTATGAATATAATGCATATCTGTCTATCGCTCCCTCCCCTTCTCTCTCCCACCCTCTCTATTCGCCATCTACCTCCCATAAGCACCGCATCATCCTGCGTGAAAATAAATCCATTAGAAGGGTCCAAGTGGTAAGGTTTGACTTAAATAATAAACGTAAAAATCTTGTTGCAATTTGGTTAGGTAATTTTGGCATTATTCCTACACATTCACATTCATGGTTAAGTTGCAAAATCCAAATAAGAAATTGAAAGTCCTACCCTTCTGTATGTTACACGTCGTTATTTTTAACACCATATATGAAAGAATAGTTGTGTCGTTGTTGCAGTAACAATACACGTAAAATGAGTCAAGAAAATATGAATCACTCCATGAATTTATGCAGCAATGCAAATACTATCATAGCAAGGATAATACCATGAATTTCTACAGTAATAGCCGAAAACTACGATCAGCTCCTTACAATTTATCCTAGCTAGCATTTTGACCACTAACTTAAAATGCAACAGCATTGTTGATGCCCACCGCTTCACCAGGGGACTAATTTCCTAAAAAACAATGCGACCTCCATATAGATCATTTCAAACTATAATGAATTCACCTAATTATCAATGAAAAACATACATTGTTATGTACAAACATGGTCAATAAAAATATGAACTTCCTATGGAACATCCAAGGATGGAAAAGAAAATCAGTGCTCATGAATCAATGATGTCAATGATGTGCACATTTACCTGATACAGAAGCAGGATGTCTTGCATGACATCTTGCAAGACATGAGCACACCTTCATATCACTTCATACATAATTATATCAGAGCTACATCCAACCTGATTTTGCAAGTTCAACGCGATGATTTGTAGAACAAACTATATATGTAGTCAACACGTAACATAACCGCGACCTCGTAAGGGTTAAGTTTTTCATATAGTGATCTATGTAAGATATATATGAGAGATAACAAAGGCAATGTAATATATCTTATAACCTTTGATTGAATAAGATTCTCACAAACACAAGCCATATATAAATACCAAAATGACTAAACAGGAAAATAGAGCATATAAATATGACACAATAGTGCAAGAGCCAAACTTGAAAGCTTGCAGCAGCTGCACAGTGGAGCAGACATACAAATTCAACGGATAAATTTTAAAGAAACATGGCAAACCTTTAAAACAAACTAAATTTAGAGGATAATAGTTCCAGAAATAAAGTAAAACACTATAAAATTGTGTCAGATAATTGTCCAACCATTTGAATTAAGTTAGTAACTTATATTGTCCAATCAGCCGCAAAATTAGTTAGAAATAACAATAAAGATTTGAAAATTTAACTGCATCACTGGTGAAGCAGCGACGGACGGAGCCAATGATGCGCCGAAGCACTCCTGCCCAGCGGCGGGGTCGTCGGCGTCGGCGAAGCGGCGACCGACGCGTGGGGGCCGTCGTCGAAGCGGTGATGGACGGAGCCCATGATTCACCGGAGCACTCCTCCTGTCCAGCAGCGGGGTCGTCGGCGAAGCGACGACAGACGCGTGGGGGTCGTCGGCGAAGCGGCAACGCACGGAGCCAATGAGGTGCCGAAGCACTCCTCCTGCCCGGCAGCGGGGTCGTCGGTGCAGCGGCGACAGACGCGTGGGGGTCATCGGCGAAGCAGCCACGAACGGAGCCCAGGAGGTGCCTCGCCTGGACGCGCGTGGTGGGTTCTGGAAGCGATCGAGCAGGGCCGTGAGGGCATTGTGCGCCTCGTCGCCAGCTTCTAGGTTGGAGGGAAGAGAGAGGGGCAAGGCGGCAGGAGACGGGCTGGTCAAGGAGCTCCACGGCGGCGACACAACACAAGGAACCCTAGCGCAAGATTGCTAATCGGGAAGAGAAGCGGCTAGCTCGCTAGGTGCGGAGCTTTTTTTTTCTCTTATATTGATTATTGATTGGTTCTTAGAAAAGGCAAACGTCAATGCATTAGGAAAATTAGGATTTGGAATTGATAGTCATAAAACTGAACTTTATTAATTGGTAACGTGTTATCGGTTCCTGCCCGTTTATAACGTGTCTAGTTAGGAAACTTTGGGAAAATTAGGAAAGTTTTTATTGCGTTATGAATGAATTAATTGTGTCTGGTTACCTTAAGTTAATTGATTGCGTTTGGAAATAATTGATTGTCATGCATTATTGCGTTTGGAAAGAATTGATTGTCAATGCATTAGGAAACTTAGGATTTGGAATTGATGGTCATAAAACTAAACTTTATTAATTGGTAACGTGTTATCGGTTCCTGCCCATTTATAACGTGTCTAGTTAGGAAACTTTGGGAAAATTAGGAAAGTTTTTATTGCGTTATGAATGAATTGATTGTGTCTGGTTACCTTAAGTTAACTGATTGCGTTTGGAAAGAATTGATTGTCATGCATGATTGCGTTTGGAAACAATTGATTGTCATGCATGAATCGGGGAAGTAAGGGGGGAAACGGAACCTGACTGCGTGCGGTGAGTGGGATGGGGTTGGGGTGGGTTAATTGTAGCGAAAAAAAACCGGTTGAAAAAAACCAGATGAGGTGGGACGAAAAAAAACCAGACGAGGTGGGACGAAAAAAAACCTGGAACAAAGACGACCAACTGCTCCATTAGAAGTAGAGATTTGAATTAAGTTAGTATCTGATATTGTCCAATCAGCCGCAAAATTAGTTGGAAATAACAATAAAGATTTGAAAATTTAACTGCATCACTGATGAAGCAGCGACGGACAGAGCCAATGATGCGCCGAAGCACTCCTGCCCAGCGGCGGGGTCGTCGGCGTCGGCGAAGCGGCGACCGACGCGTGGGGGCCGTCGTCGAAGCGGTGATGGACGGAGCCCATGATTCACCGGAGCACTCCTCCTGTCCGGCAGTGGGGTCGTCGGCGAAGCGACGACAGACGCGTGGGGGTCGTCCGCGAAGCGGCGACGTACGGAGCCAATGAGGTGGCGAAACACTCCTCCTGCCCGGCAGCGGGGTCGTCGGTGCAGCGGCGACAGACGCGTGGGGGTCATCGGCGAAGCGGCGACGAACGGAGCCCAGGAGGTGCCTCGCCTCGACGCGCGTGGTGGGTTCTGGAAGCGATCGAGCAGGGCCGTGAGGGCGTTGTGCGCCTCGTCGCCAGCTTCTAGGTTGGAGGGAAGAGAGAGGGGCTAGGCGGTAGGAGACGGGCTGGTCAAGGAGCTCCACGGCGGCGACACAACACAAGGAACCTGTCACATCCCCAAATTCACCTTGCCCTAAGATAGCATTTGCTTGTTGCATCATGTTTCAATTCTCAGAAACCTGAAATGGGGATGCTCAAACCCTAGCACTAAATGAATTTAACTAGGGTTAAATTTAAATATTTTTCAATGAACCCAAAATGCCTTGGGAAAAGTTCATCATTTTTGGATTGATTAAAAACCTCTGCCAAAAAATGTTGCACATATTTCTAGGTCCATTTTGGATTTTTGAATTAAATTATATCTTATTTGCATTTGGGCATTTAAAATTTTATATATTATTTAAAAAGCTCAAATAATCATAAACTAAAATGTTTACTGTTGGATTTATTCTAAACAGTAGCCATGCCTGGTTTCATGATTTATGAATATGTCCTGGTATTTTTATTAAATCAAAACAAAGTCAAAAGAATAGAAAACAGAAACTAAAAGAGAAAGCAGAGAGAGAGAGAGTTTTACCTGTGCAGCCACGTGGCGGCCCAAGTGGCCGGCCCAGCCCACCTCCTCCCTCCTACTGTCTTCAACCTCCTGCCAGTGGGCAGGAGGACGCGTGGACGCCGCACGCCGGCACACGCCGGCCACCTCCTACCTCTCTGCCTGCCTCCTCGTCGCCCTGAGGTTGCCACGCACCTCCCTGCCTCTCTCTGTCACTTCTCCCCCCCTCTCACTGGATCCCCTTCCCCTTCCCCCTCCCCTGCTTCTCCCCGCCATGGCCGAACGCCACCATCGCCGCCGCTCGCCGTAGCCATGGCCACCGGCCACCGCACACCTCGCAACCATGCCCAGAAGAGTCGCCGCAGCTCCGTCTTCCTGTTCCCTCGACGTACCCAAGCTGGGGAGCACCGCAGCGCCTTCAACACCGTCGTTCCCCTCCTCTGCGTTCAGTGACCGCCGTCGACGATTCGTCGCCGTCAGGCCGCCCCCGGGCTCGCCGTCTTCTTCAAACGAACCGCCGTGAGCCCCTCACTACTGGAATCTGGGTCTTTGCCATCTGCCAGCTCTTTGCCGTCTGCCAGCTGATGGCAAAGAGGCTGTTTGCCGTCTGTCTTGTCAAAGCAGACGGCAAAGAACCAGCTGATGGCAAAGAGGGTCTTTGCCATCTGCCAGATCTTTGCCGTCTGCTGGCAGACGGCAAAGAGGTCTTTGCCATCTGCCAGCAGACGGCAAAGACCAAAGTGGGCCCCATGGAGGTACTGCACTGGCTAGGTCACACCGGCCACTTCTTTGCCGTCTGCTGGCAGACGGCAAAGATTTCTTTGCCATCTGCCAGCAGACGGCAAAGAGGTAAGAGGGGCCCACAGTGTCACGGCGTGGGCAAAGAGGTAAGAGGGGCCCACTAAGGTCGAAGATGAGGACGTTCTTCTCACCAACACTGGAGGCCTTCTTGTCAAGACCATAAGCAATGGCAGCAGCTGTTGGCTCGTTGATGATACGGAGGACATCGATGCCAGCAATGACACCAGCATCTTAGGTATGCCATTGTTGTTTTGCTGAATGAATAACAAGGTAGTCCAGTAGAATTGTAACTTGTGAGCCATGCAAATAGTCCCTGCAAAGTATGATGCTGGTTTATAGAAGGTTTGTCGGAAGCTTTACTGTGGGTTGTGTTACTTGCCAAACAAGTTTTAAGCTCAAGTCAGACACTTTCGTAGCCTCTCTTATTAAATGGTATACAAAGAATTTTATTGCTTAGTGTAATTAGATAAGTGCTTGGATTATTTTTGCAGTGTAAATATGTGATTTTCCCTCTTCTTTCTCTTCTTAGATCATCTCACCTTAGCTATACAAAGTAATTTGTGAGGATGTATGTTAATTTGATCCCACCGTCCATGACTAAACATATGTGATTAGTTGCTTTGATTATTTTGTTACTTTATTTCTTAAGTTTGCTGGAATCTCTTGATGTTTCCTTTTTTGTCTCTGATGGCTTTTCCTTAACAATGCTCTTTTATCGATGTTTTAGAATATGTTCTTATTAATATGCCGACTGCTGAAAATAATTCCTTGGGTAGGGTTCTCAGTTTTGATTTAAGTGAAAGATCTTCTCTTAATTTTATCATGTTGGGAATTGATTGCAGCAACCATAATAAAATAATGTAGAAACCTGTAGTGAATTGGTTTATTTCTCCTAATTGTCTATATTATACATCTGGTTGATCAAGAAGCTTGTGTCATTTGATTTTCTTAGGGTTGCTTCGTGCTATTTCTCTACCCCTAGGTTGGAGAATTTTGTTTCTAATGCTCCTGAAAAATAAGAACTTGGTACAAAATGTATCCATTCTGCATCAGGATTTGCGCATTAGATAATTGGTTTATTGAAATTCCTCTAGGTCTTTAGCAGTGGTAGTATTTTTCCTTATCGGTACCATTGTCTTGGTTTCATGGCCTAATTATCTTCTGGTGTATGTGTCCCTATTGTATGTATTTTTATTTACTAATGTGTGTTTAAGAAAAGAACTGGATTTACTTTTTGTAAAATCTATGTCTTATGTTCCTAGGGATTAAAGTTCTAGGCCATGATAGGCTGCATCTTGTGATTAGACAAACTCTGGAGGCAGCCACAAGCTGCCAATTATAACAACCTTGCCATTTTGTTGCAGGAAGTCACTATGAAACAAGAGGAGATGTATATGACTTTCAGATCTGTCGTTCTCCCTGTCACTTACTGCCTGATTTAAACACGGAAAGAAACAGATAATTTTATAGTCCGTACATCGCAGGCCAATATAATAAAGGTAAATCTATACAAAGAAAAGAATGTTGTTTGTTACTTCTTTTCACGTACTCATTTTTGTTTTTAAACCATCTTTGGACAGTACCTGAATATGCACGCAAGAGGATCACTTTAGCCGATGGACAACACATTATTCGTGGTAAGGAACTGTCTGTCCCCCCTATCTATACTTACGTCATGTACTGCTTTTGTGGCCTGTGAAATCTGCTTCACATCACCTTATTCTTTCTGACTCGGCTACTTGGTTCTATGAACTGGAAATACTCCAAATGGTCTAATTGTAGTTTCGTAGGATTTATAGTGCCTCTATGTGTTGAGAAAATGAATTCTATGTTTCTCGCTTTTACAAATGTGTGGTAATTGTTACTGAAGAAAATCAAGGACATAGGATTTAGTCCATTTATGACATAATTTAGCCTATTTAGTCCACAAATGACATAATAAGATGAAGAAAATCAAGGAATAGGAAGAAAAGAAGGAATAGAAAGAGAAGAAAAAGAAGAATAAGAAAAGAAGAAGAAATATTTCTTCTTCTTTTCTTATTCTTCTTCTTCTTCTTCTTCTTCTTCTTTTCCTCCTCTTATTTCTTCTTCTTTTCTTATTCTTCTTCTTCTTCTTCTTCTTCTTCTTTTCCTCCTCTTATTTAGCCTATTTAGTCTATTTATGACATAATTTAGCCTATTTAGTCCACAAATGACATAATAAGATGAAGAAAATCAAGGAATAGGAAGAAAAGAAGGAATAGGAAGAGAAGAAGAAGAAGAAGAAGAAAAAGAAAAGATTTCTTTTCTTATTCTTCTTCTTCTTCTTCTTCTTTTCTTATTCTTCTTCTTCTTCTTCTTTTCCTCCTCTTATTTAGCCTATTTAGTCCATTTATGACATAATTTAGCCTATTTAGTCCACAAATGACATAATAAGATGAAGAAAATCAAAGAATAGGAAGAAAAGAAGGAATAGGAAGAGAAGAAGAAGAAGAAGAAGAAGAAGAATAAGAAAAGAAGAAGAAGAAGAATAAGAAAAGAAATCTTCTTCTTCTTCTTCTTCTTTTCTTCTTCTTCTTCTTCTTTTCCTCCTCTTACTTGTTTTTATTCGTAAATGGCATAATAACCTTGCTAACCTCATAAATGCCATATACTTAGTTTGTTGTCCTCTAAAATGACACAATAAGCTTAGTTATGTCAAAAATGGCCTAATTAGCCAGGTTAGCTCCAAAATGACCAAGTTTACCTATGTTAGCTCCAATATGATCCATTTAACCTACGTTAGCTCCAAAAAGACCAAGTTTACCTAAGTTAGCTACAATATGATCCATTTTACCCGCGTTAGCTCCAAAATGACCTATTTACCTAAGTTAGCTCTAAATTGGCCTACACACTTAGCATTTTTACCTAGCTTAGCAAAAAATGACATTTTTACCTAGGTTAGCTCAAAAATGACCAAGTTTACCTAGGTTAGCTTCAATATGATCCATTTAACTTAGCTTAGCTCCAAAATGACCAAGTTTACCTAGGTTAGCTCCAATATGATACATTGAACTTAGCTTATCTCCAAAATGACCTATTTACCTAGCTTAGCTCTAAATTGGCTTTTTTAACTACATTTGTTGGAAAAGAAGAAGATAAAGAAGAGGGGGAGGAGAGAAAGAAAGAGAAGATAAAATCTTCTTCTTATTTTCCTCTTCTTCTTTTCTTCTTCTTCTTCTTCTTTTCCTCCTCTTATTTAGCCTTTTTAGTCCATTTATGACATAATTTAGCCTATTTAGTCCACAAATGACATAATAAGATGAAGAAAATCAAGGAATAGGAAGAAAAGAAGGAATAGGAAGAGAAGAAGAAGATGAAGAATAAGAAAAGAAGAAGAAGATCTTCTTCTTCTTCTTCTTTTCCTCCTCTTATTTAGCCTTTTTAGTCCATTTATGACATAATTTAGCCTATTTAGTCCACAAATGACATAATAAGATGAAGAAAATCAAGGAATAGGAAGAAAAGAAGGAATAGGAAGAGAAGAAGAAGAAGAAGAAGAAGAAGAAGAAGAATAAGAAAAGAAGAAGAAGAAGAAGAACATTTCTTCTAGCTTTTCTTATTCTTCTTCTTTTCTTATTCTTCTTCTTCTTCTTCTTCTTCTTCTTCTTCTTCTTTTCCTCCTCTTATTTAGCCTATTTAGTCCATTTATGACATAATTTAGCCTATTTAGTCCACAAATGACATAATAAGATGAAGAAAATCAAGGAATAGGAAGAAAAGAAGGAATAGGAAGAGAAGAAGAAGAAGAAGAAGAAGAAGAATAAGAAAAGAAGAAGAAAAAGAACATTTCTTCTTCTTTTCTTATTCTTCTTCTTCTTCTTCTTCTTCTTCTTATTCTTCTTCTTCTTCTTTTCCTCCTCTTATTTAGCCTATTTAGTCCATTTATGACATAATTTAGCCTATTTAGTCCACAAATGACATAATAAGATGAAGAAAATCAAGGAATAGGAAGAAAAGAAGGAATAGGAAGAGAAGAAGAAGAAGAAGAAGAAGAAGAAGAAGAAAAGAAGAAGAAGAATAAGAAAATCTTCTTCTTCTTTTCTTATTCTTCTTCTTCTTCTTCTTCTTATTCTTCTTCTTCTTTTCCTCCTCTTATTTAGCCTATTTAGTCCATTTATGACATAATTTAGCCTATTTAGTCCACAAATGATATGATAAGATGAAGAAAATCAAGGAATAGGAAGAAAAGAAGGAATAGGAAGAGAAGAAGAAGAAGAAGAAGAAGAAGAAGAAAAGAAGAAGAAGAATAAGAAAATCTTCTTCTTCTTTTCTTATTCTTCTTCTTCTTCTTCTTCTTCTTTTCCTCCTCTTATTTAACCTATTTAGTCCATTTATGACATAATTTAGCCTATTTAGTCCACAAATGACATAATAAGATGAAGAAAATCAAGGAATAGGAAGAAAAGAAGGAATAGGAAGGGAAGAAGAAGAAGAAGAAGAAGAATAAGAAAAGAAGAAGAAGTTCTTCTTCTTCTTCTTCTTTTCTTATTCTTCTTCTTCTTCTTCTTTTCCTCCTCTTATTTAGCCTATTTAGTCCATTTATAACATAATTTAGCCTATTTAGTCCACAAATGACACAATAAGCTTAGTTATGTCAAAAATGGCCTAATTAGCCAGGTTAGCTCCAAAATGACCAAGTTTACCTATGTTAGCTCCAATATGATCCATTTAACCTACGTTAGCTCCAAAAAGACCAAGTTTACCTAAGTTAGCTACAATATGATCCATTTTACCCGCGTTAGCTCCAAAATGACCTATTTACCTAAGCTAGCTCTAAATTGACCTACACACTTAGCATTTTTACCTAGCTTAGCAAAAAATGACATTTTTACCTAGGTTAGCTAAAAAATGACCTAGTTTACCTAGGTTAGCTTCAATATGATCCATTTAACTTAGCTTAGCTCCAAAATGACAAAGTTTACCTAGGTTAGCTCCAATATGATACATTGAACTTATCTTATCTCCAAAATGACCTATTTACCTAGCTTAGCTCTAAATTGGCTTTTTTAACTACATTTGTTGGAAAAGAAGAAGATAAAGAAGAGGGGGAGGAGAGAAAGAAAGAGAAGATAAAATCTTCTTCTTATTTTCCTCTTCTTTATCTTCTTCTTTTCCTCTTCTAGCTATTCTTCTTCTTCTAACTTTCATCTTTCCCAATTTGCAGATTTGCTTGAGATGAGGAAGCTTGCATTGATGGACTCATATATTCTCCTTGTGCTTCCTTTTTGTTTATGAAAACATGTTTGGGAACTTCTTATTGTTGGATATGTTGTTGGAAACTTCTTATGTCATATGGATATATGTTGGACTTGAGAAAATATATTGTTGGAAACTTCTTATGTCATATGGATATATGTTGGAGTTGAGGAAATATATTGTTGGAAACTTCTTATGTCATATGGATATATGTTGGACTTGAGGAAATATATTGTTGGAAACTTCTTATGCCATATGGATATATGTTGGACTTGAGGAAATATATTGTTGGAAACTTATTATGTCATATGGATATATGTTGGACTTGAGTAAATATATTGTTGGATATGCTTGTTGAGTATATATGTATTATCTGTGTATATCTATGAATTTCTGTCAAATTGAATGAATTCAATTAAAAACAGGGGTTATATAGGCTCTTTGCCGTCTGCCAGCAGTCGGCAAAGAGCTTTGCCGACTGCTAGCAGACGGCAAAGAATGCCACGTGGCAGCTCCCTGTTCAACCTGGGAACGCTGGTTGCCTATTTGGGGACTTTGCCGACTGCCAGCAGACGGCAAAGAGGCTCAGCTCTTTGCCGACTGCCGACAGTCGGCAAAGAGGCTAAGGTCTTTGCCGACTGCCGGCAGTCGGCAAAGAGGCAAAGGTCTTTGCCGACTGCCAGCAGACGGCAAACCACGCCGTTAACCCCTAACGGCTCCCACCTCACCTCACTGCCGTCCACTCTCTTTGCCGTCTGCTGGCCGCAAAAGGCTGACGGCAAAGAGCTTTGCCGACTGCTTCTATGAAGCAGACGGCAAAGAAGGCCTTTACCGCCACTTATTCAGCCGGACTGTTTGCCGACTGCTAGCAGTCGGCAAAGAGCTTTGCCGACTGCAATTCATGCCTTTGCCGACTGCCATGGCAGTCGGCAAAGAAGCTGATTCCTGTAGTGCCTCTTGCTCTTCCCCCTATCCCCTTACCCATGCGCGTGCCGTAGCTCAAACCCCCACCATGCCCGAGAACCTCCCGCCGCTGGCGATGTCACCGTCGACGCTGCAGCCATCGGGGCTTGAAAACGAGCCCGGCATCGTGCTCCGCACCCTTCCATGAGTCGAAAACCCTCAACTGCTCGTCCTACGGTGCACCTCATCGCCGTTCCCGAGGACACCCGAACTCCGGCCACCGCACTTCCCTCGCCGCCGTCGTTCTGGTCCTCCCCGGCGCGAGCTGATGGCTCCGTTGGATGCGGACGAGGACCAGCATCACGCCAAGCCCCTCCGCCGCTCTTTTGGTCGCCGGAGGGCGTTTTCCGACGCGCCCCGCCGTCTCGGCACTCGCCGGCGGCGAGCCGCCGGCCAATTGACCCACCTGACCAGGGGTTTGACTCCCCCTGAGTCACTGACTCGTGGGGCCGAGCTCTGTTTAATTAGTTTAGGTTTTTAATTAAGTTTTAATTGCTGTCATTAACCTAATCAGTCACTGACATGTGGGCCCTCGCGCCTAATTAGGTTAGTCTAATTTTCCTGTTTAGCTTAGTACTAATCCGGTGGACCCCACATGGCAGTTTGACTTTGGTCAAGTCAACACTGACTGGTCCCACCTGTCATGCACACAAACCAGCCCTTAGACACTGACCAGTGGGCCCCACTGGTCAGGTTTGACTGGACCAGCCCCTGTTGACTTGCTGATGTCAGCATGACCTAGTGCTGACGCAGTAACTATTTTCTGGGATTTTAATAAATCAGAAATGATTTATTTATTTCAAAAAATAGCCAAAACTTCTAAAATTCATATAAAATCAACCGTAGCTCAGATGAAAATAATTTATATATGAAAAATGATCAGAAAAATCCAAGGAATCTGTTTATGGCATTTTCATGCATGTTTGAACAAGCTAAGCCTGCTGATCAGGTCAAATTAATTAAATGACAATTAAATAATCACATATGGAGTTTGAATTTGAATCTTGGATTCAAACCAACTTCATTTAATTGTGTTGCTAGTTGCATTAGCTCAATCCACAGCATATTGCCATGTCATGATCATGCATCATATTGTTGCATTGCATTGATTGTGTTCTCTCTCTGGTTGTCGGTTTTGTCCCCTCTTAGTAGACGATGTTCCGACGATGAGTTCGATGACACCGATGAAGACTCAATGTTATCTTCAGAAGTGCCAGGAAAGCAAAACCCCATTGAGCATTCCGATACAATCCCACTCTCTCGCTCTTGCTCTCTTTTACTGCATTAGGACAACAACGCTTCAACTGTTACCTGCTGCGATAGTTGAACCCCTTTCCACTGCATGACCCGTCATTGCCACAGTAAATAGTTGAAACCCACTAGTATGAGTAGGAGTTGTTTGAGCCATGTTGTGCCTACTCATTGATGCTTTCTGGTTATGCCTGCTATTGCTTAGAGGTGTGTCAGGTCTGATTCATCGGGGATGACTTGGAATGGTGACGAACATGTCTTAATGTGTGTGAGCTAAGTGTGTGAACACGTTTTGGTAAAGGTAGCGATGAGAGGCCATGTAGGAGTACATGGTGGGTTGTCTCATTGAAACCGTCCTCAGGAACTGAGTTCTGTGTTGGTTGATCCATGAAACAGCTACTACCACACATTGGGCCCTGAAATATGACCCCGCTCGACTTATTGACTGCCCTTGTTCTCTGTCCAGGAGTTGCAACTAGTTTCTGGTGTTTGTAGTTTACTGGAGGTCGTGCGCAGTGCTGACCCTCGGGGTGGACTGTGACACGGTAGGTACGTGGCACGGTGTACCGATCGCCCGTTTGGTGACACGGGAACCCTGTACACATCGTTTGGGGCCGTGAGCGACACCCCGGCTGGATCTCCCCACGGATGGAACCCAAATAGGCGATAAACCTGGACGAGAGACTTGAGTGGTTGGTTAGGTCGTGGTCTACACCCACGTCGGTTTTCGCTTGAAGTCTGCCGAGCACATGTCGTGTGCAGACGCTAAGTGGTGGAAACATGTGTGAAGAAGTACACCCCTGCAGGGTTAAATATAATCTATTCGAATAGCCGTGTCCGCGGAAATGGACTTCTGGGTTGCATATTACAGTTCATAGACAAGTGAAAGTGGATACTCTAAAACGCGCAAGATAAGCGTGAGTGCTATGGATGGCCTTCTCGTAGGGAGACGGGAGTGGATCCATAGTGGTGTATTGATTGGTGAATATGTGGACTCGTGTGCGCCACCTCAAGAGTTACTTTCAGTTGTAGTTTAGGATAGCCACCGAGTCAAAGCTGGCTTGCTGCAGTCAAACACCACCACCCCCTTTGTTGATACTGATGCATATGTAGTTAGTTCTGATGTAAGTCTTGCTGAGTACCTTTGTACTCACGTTTGCTTAATTTATGTTTTTGCAGAGAGACTTCAGTCTCGCTAGTGGTTCCGCGTGGACTTCGACGTTTAGCTTGTTACCTCAGCTACGATCTTGTACCCTTGGGAGGGTCTTGTAGATAGTCAGGCTTCTCAGCCTTTTTCATTTGTAGATGTCTGTACTCAGACATGTAATGCTTCCGTTGCCTGTATGCTCTGTATGTTGGGTCATGTGACCTCTGTTTGTAATAAATGCTATGATGGCTCTTCTGGGCCTTATCTATATGAGTTGTTGAGTTATGTTGTGATGCCTTGTTGTTCAGCACATACTTGCATGTTATGCGTACGTGTAATGTGTATTGCTATGTGTGGGATCCGACACCTAGTTGTTTACCTTTGGTAGCCTATCTTACAGGGAAATGTCTCCTAGTGCTTCCACTGAGCCTTGGTAGCTTGCTACTGCTCCGGAACACTTAGGCTGGCCGGCATGTGTCCTTCTTCGTTCCTGTGTCTGTCCCTTAGGGGAAATGTCACGCATTGTTCCTTTAAGTCCTTGTAGCTTGCTACGACTTGGGTTCATACGTTGATGACCGACACGTTCGTTGCTGGGTCATGTATGCCTATCCCTGTAATTTAGTGCCACTTTTGGTTTATAACTAGTCATGTCGGCCCGGGTTCTCTGTCATATGGATGCTAGCGACACTATCATATACGTGTGCCAAAATGCGCAAACGGTCCCGGGCCAGGTAAGGTGGCACCCGTGGGGATACCGTGCGTGAGGCCGCAAAGTGATATGATGTGTTACAGGCTAGACCTGTGTGACTTAGGATCGGGGTCCTGACAGCTTTGGTATCAGAGCCTGACTGCCTGTAGGATTAGCAAGCCAAACTGGTCGAAGTCGTGTCTAGAAACTCTTTAGTTATGTAAGGGAATTGTTTGTGGAAGGGAACGTAAGGCTCTTTTTACTCCTTTACCCTATGCCCTTCTGATCTGAGTCACCTTCTTCTTTCTACGGGGATTCAGAACTAGGATTCTCATTCTATTTATCAGGATCACGTTATTGTGGATTCAACCCTCAGTTCAGTTTCTACTACTTCTGTTTGCTTAACTATTGGTCTCAGAACCTTGACATGATGATGTTAGGTGGATATGATACTATTTTGCTTGGATCTCAAAGTATTTTCGAGCAATTACAGTCGTTATGCTGTCCGAGTCATTCTAGGTTTCCAAATAATCTGATGCATTTGCAAACCTTTCCTTCATGTTCCGATGTACCTTTGGGCCAGACTAAGCACACTAGTCAGGGTGTTGTGGTACTCTGTTACCTCGACACATATGTTGGAGTTATTATTATGACCCTAAGTATCTTAGAAGATCACCAGTAATCTAGCAATGCCTTATATTCCCAGTGTGATGATTTTGGCCATTATTCTCGAAAGCATTCCGTGATGCCATTTAGTTGGTAGGCATTCTATTTCTGGGTTCTTGAACCCAAGATTCACTCTACTTACTTCATGTTGATAGTATTTGCCCGTCCCTTTAGGATATTAGTAACCTTGTGATAGTCCTCGAGGTCTGTGGTTATCGTTCTTCCAATACCATGAACCATCTTCGCAGAAGTTCTCCCGAACCAAAAGATCACAACTAGAGTGCTCCTGAGTGGTACTCCATTCATATTGTGACTCTGCCAGTCCTACTTTTCTGCATGGGTTATCCGGAAGAAATATGTGGAACTCGTTCGACATACTAACCTATGCATCCACAACTCAGAAAGATATATGTTCCTTTGAGTTGCCCCTTTTTAATTGTATTATGACCCTCGTCTATCAATTGATAGTCAGGAGTAGTCGTGCACTCGTGTTCATCGATGCCTTTTATACTTGTGGTCTATCAAGCCATTCTATTCCGGAATGACTAGGAGAAACAAACTCCAGTACCTTATCCATATCCAGGATTAGGTCAAAGAAATTGTACTCAGCAGATGAAGAATGTTAATCCAACTTCTAATCTGTTCTATCTTGGAATATTACCATCTTTATGTCAAGAATGTCATGGGAATTGCACATCATTCTATGAACACTTGATACAGTAATACTTCTCACCATCGTCGTTCATTCCTCGGTCTCCGCGTTGTTATAACCGGAATACCGACAAGTGAATTGTGATGTGTGAAATCAATACTCCTAGCAACTTCGTTGCTTGGTAGTTAATGGACGATAATCTCATTCTTAGCATGATGGTTACCGAATCATCATCCTAAGATTGATCGTACTACCTAGTCCACTTTCTTGGTGCACTCCTTGATTGATGAGTTAGGATTTTGCTAAGTCCTCGCTCATTTGATCATATCATCTTGCCTTGAAAAGCAAGATTGTTCTCGAGCTTAGTAACATATCGGTGGTTCGTGATTTTCTGAATGTCTTCTCGGAAGTATTACCAGGTTGTCACCTGACCGCTATGTTAAGTTCGTGATCAAGCTGGTTCCTTATAAACCACCACTTCTCCAAGAATCTGTGATGGATACCCTGAGCTAGCCGGTTAAGCTAAACGACAACTTGGAGAGTTGGAAGATAAAAGCTTGCCTGACTTAGTTCCTTCCAAGGGATATCTTTTGTGTGTGTGTTGAAGAAAGATGATATCTTGATCGATTGATCCTCGTGATCAATTGTTGGATATATTGTCTTACTAAAACTTTGATTTGAGTGTGGGATATCATCAAATCAAATCAGAACCAACGATGTTCTTAATGTTGTCTTACTCGTGGTTGATCCCTCGAGCATACCTCATTATATCTCTTGGTCTGACCAATACTATCACTTGTTCACATAATTATGGAATTCCATCTCCATGGAAACCTGGATGAATTGTTGTTGAGCCCATCAGCAACACTGCTATCTTCTCCATGATTTTGTAGGACATTAAGCTAGTGTTGGAAACTTTGTAAGCATTGCCTTCGTGATCCATTCATGAGGTATATGTTGGATGGGAGAAGAGATTTTCCCAAATTCATGTGTAATTGATGCAAGTTGTCACCGTGAGTTCGAGAAAGTTGTTTTGCTTCCTGTGGAATCATCCCAAGTCAGTCATGCATATGTGTGAAGTATTCTATGGTTTGGAGGTTTGCAACCTTCACTCTATATGTATCCCTAGCACCCCAAGCCACTGATTGATTAGTTCAAGGAGAAGAGGTTCCTTCTTAAGAATCATGACTTATGTTAGGACTTCGCTATCCTTGTTGATGGTTCCCCACCTGAATTCGATAGTGTTTTATCATAAGACTGCTATGTGGTCATGCTTGTCTTGGACAACGTGTTCACAGGTTTGTAGCAGAACCAGCTCATGTTTTGGAACTTGCTATCATAGTTCATTCCCGAGAATCTCGCAACGTCGTCTCGACGAATTGTGTTGCAAACTTTCATTTTTCCTTCTAGACTAGATGAGTCTGGAATATTCTGACACCAACCAGAACTGAATCTTAGGCAGATATGATGGTTGGAGCATTTTCCAAGAACTATAATATTGGTCTCTCGATAACCGGTAAAGTGAATGTCGTGGCCAACACACCCGGCCGGAAGATCTATTGTTGTAGAATCTTGGTTGAAGAAGTTGACCACCTCCCCATAAGGACTTCGTAGGAATTACTCCCTAGTTGTTCCTTATGGATGCTTGTGCTTCCGAAGTCCGACCTTTACCTGATGTTCAAGATACCAAACATATCTATGAATGGTTTACGCTAACACTTCAAGGAGAACATTAGAAGCGGAGTGCTAAATGTCTCTCGGTCGATCATCCAGATTTGTCCCTTGACTCCGCTAGGGTGAAATCTGAGAAGTGTTATCTTCCTTTGCATCTGCATCATTCTTCGTTATTCATCATGGTAGTATGTGATGTTGCCAGGATCCTTGACACGGATATTGGTAAAACATTGACGAATATGGGAATACTCAAGTTCTTGAGAGCACGCACAAGCACTAGGTATTATCCTCGACACCAACCGGGATTGCTCCCCGTTCTCTTGCTTAGGCTATAACCCCTCAAGAGTAGATTTACTCTCTACTGTTGGGATTTACCCCAGTTACCAGAATCATTCCCAGCATTTGCATTTTGCTCCCAGCTTGCACCGCCAATGTGTCAATTCTCCATGGGATACCATTCTCAATCACTGCTGTTCAGGATCATCCTCAAAAGCGGACTTACCATGGGTCCCATCCATTTCTGATGATAACCAAATCATCCCTTGTGTTGTGTTTAACAAGGTAGTCCACACCATCCATTCTGGCCGAGAATGTCATTCTCTCGAACTCCGTCAAACGATCGATTATGTTGCCTTAGGCTGGTATAGGGAATTTCAATGATCTCTATATCAAAAGTAATTCTGTTTGCCACTTAAGGGAATAACTCTACGAGTCATCTTCTTAAAGGTGCCCCGTCTGGTGGTATCGATCACCATCTTCTTAGGTGTGGAATTATTGCCACTAGGTGAACCTTCATCGTTTGTTTCACTCCATCCCCCTGGAGGTGTATTCTATGTCTCATCTCAAGAGATGTTTCAACATCTCACTCCATAAGTTGATCTGAGTTGCTCGATCTTCGGCAAGATAGATTACCGTAGAGTTTCTTCTGTTATCACTGTGTTAGACAAAGACCTCAAAAGCAAGGGTTTCAAGATCTACATGATGCAATGAATCAACAATTTCGAGGAGGAAAGCTGGATCGAGAAGATTGTGTTAGTTAGTGTCCCCTCTAATTTCTTATCTCAAGTCTTGAATCTCGGGACGAGATTCTTGTTTAGTGGGGGTGAGTTGTCACATCCCCAAATTCACCTTGCCCTAAGATAGCATTTGCCTATTGCATCATGTTTCAATTCTCAGAAACCTGAAATGGGGATGCTCAAACCCTAGCACTAAATGAATTTAACTAGGGTTAAATTTAAATCTTTTTCAATGAACCCAAAATGCCTTGGGAAAAGTTCATCATTTTTGGATTGATTAAAAACCTCTGCCAAAAAATGTTGCACATATTTCTAGGTCCATTTTGGATTTTTGAATTAAATTATATCTTATTTGCATTTGGGCATTTAAAATTTTATATATTATTTAAAATGCTCAAATAATCATAAACTAAAATGTTTACTGTTGGATTTATTCTAAACAGTAGCCATGCCTGGTTTCATGATTTATGAATATGTCCTGGTATTTTTATTAAATCAAAACAAAGTCAAAAGAATAGAAAACAGAAACTAAAAGAGAAAGCAGAGAGAGAGAGAGTTTTACCTGTGCAGCCACCTGGCGGCCCAAGTGGCCGGCCCAGCCCACCTCCTCTCTCCTACTGTCTTCAACCTCCTGCCAGTGGGCAGGAGGGCGCGTGGACGCCGCACGCCGGCACATGCCGGCCACCTCCTACCTCTCTGCCTGCCTCCTCGTCGCCCTGAGGTTGCCACGCACCTCCCTGCCTCTCTCTGTCACTTCTCCCCACCTCTCACTGGATCCCCTTCCCCCTCCCCTGCTTCTCCTCGCCATGGCCGAACGCCACCATCGTCGCCACTCGCCGTAGCCATGGCCACCGGCCACATCACACCTCGCAACCATGCCCAGAAGAGTCGCCGCAGCTCCGTCTTCCTGTTCCCTCGACGTACCCAAGCTGGGGAGCACCGCAGCGCCTTCAACGCCGTCGTTCCCCTCCTCTGCGTTCGGTGACCGCCGTCGACGATTCGTCGCCGTCAGGCCGCCCCCGGGCTCGCCGTCTTCTTCAAACGAACCGCCGTGAGCCCCTCTTGCTCTTCCCCCTATCCCCTTACCCATGCGCGTGCCGTAGCTCAAACCCCCATCGTGCCCGAGAACCTCCTGCCGCCGGCGATGTCACCGTCGACGCTGCAGCCACCGGGGCTTGAAAACGAGCCCGGCATCGTGCTCCGCACCCTTCCACGAGTCGAAAACCCTCAACTGCTCGTCCTACGGTGCACCTCATCGCCGTTCCCGAGCACGCCCGAACTCCGGCCACCGCACTTCCCTCGCCGCCGTCGTTCTGGTCCTCCCCGGCGCGAGCTGATGGCTCCGTTGGATGCGGACGAGGACCAGCATCACGCCAAGCCCCTCCGCCGCTCTTTTGGTCGCCGGAGGGCGTTTTCCGACGCGCCCCGCCGTCTCGGCACTCGCCGGCGGCGAGCCGCCGGCCAGTTGACCCACCTGACCAGGGGTTTGACTCCCCCTGAGTCACTGACTCATGGGGCCGAGCTCTGTTTAATTAGTTTAGGTTTTTAATTAAGTTTTAATTGCTGTCATTAACCTAATCAGTTACTGACATGTGGGCCCTCGCACCTAATTAGGTTAGTCTAATTTTCCTGTTTAGCTTAGTACTAATCCGGTGGACCCCACATGGCAGTTTGACTTTGGTCAAGTCAACACTGACTGGTCCCACCTGTCATGCACACAAACCAGCCCTTAGACACTGACCAGTGGGCCCCACTGGTCAGGTTTGACTGGACCAGCCCCTGTTGACTTGCTGATGTCAGCATGACCTAGTGCTGACGCAGTAACTATTTTCTGGGATTTTAATAAATCAGAAAT
Source organism: Secale cereale (assembly GCA_902687465.1). Taxonomy (NCBI): domain Eukaryota; kingdom Viridiplantae; phylum Streptophyta; class Magnoliopsida; order Poales; family Poaceae; genus Secale; species Secale cereale. The sequence goes on from LR738714.1 coordinate 336,089,284, forward strand.
GATTTATTTATTTCAAAAAATAGCCAAAACTTCTAAAATTCATATAAAATCAACCGTAGCTCAGATGAAAATAATTTATATATGAAAAATGATCAGAAAAATCCAAGGAATCTGTTTATGGCATTTTCATGCATGTTTGAACAAGATAAGCCTGCTGATCAGGTCAAATTAATTAAATGACAATTAAATAATCACATATGGAGTTTGAATTTGAATCTTGGATTCAAACCAACTTCATTTAATTGTGTTGCTAGTTGCATTAGCTCAATCCACAGCATATTGCCATGTCATGATCATGCATCATATTGTTGCATTGCATTGATTGTGTTCTCTCTCTGGTTGTCGGTTTTGTCCCCTCTTAGTACACGACGTTCCGACAATGAGTTCGATGACACCGATGAAGACTCAATGTTATCTTCAGAAGTGCCAGGCAAGCAAAACCCCATTGAGCATTCCGATACAATCCCACTCTCTCGCTCTTGCTCTCTTTTACTGCATTAGGACAACAACGCTTCAACTGTTACCTGCTGCGGTAGTTGAACCCCTTTCCACTGCATGACCCGTCATTGCCACAGTAAATAGTTGAAACCCACTAGTATGAGTAGGAGTTGTTTGAGCCATGTTGTGCCTACTCATTGATGATTTCTGGTTATGCCTGCTATTGCTTAGAGTTGTGTCAGGTCTGATTCATCGGGGATGAATTGGAATGGTGACGAACATGTCCTAATGTGTGTGAGCTAAGTGTGTGAACACGATTTGGTAAAGGTAGCGATGAGAGGCCATGTAGGAGTACATGGTGGGTTGTCTCATTGAAACCGTCCTCAGGAACTGAGTTCTGTGTTGGTTGATCCATGAAACAGCTACTACCACACATTGGGCCCTGAAATATGACCCCGCTCGACTTATTGACTGCCCTTGTTCTCTGTCCAGGAGTTGCAACTAGTTTCTGGTGTTTGTAGTTTACTGGAGGTCGTGCGTAGTGCTGACCCTCGGGGTGGACTGTGACACGGCAGGTACGTGGCACGGTGTACCGGTCGCCCGTTTGGTGACGCGGGAACCCTGTACACATCGTTTGGGGCCGTGAGCGACACCCCGGCCGGATCTCCCCACGGATGGAACCCAAATAGGCGATAAACCTGGACGAGAGACTTGAGTGGTTGGTTAGGTCGTGGTCTACACCCACGTCGGTTTTCGCTTGAAGTCTGCCGAGCACATGTCGTGTGCAGACGCTAAGTGGTGGAAACATGTGTGAAGAAGTACACCCCTGCAGGGTTAAATATAATCTATTCGAATAGCTGTGTCCGCGGAAATGGACTTCTGGGTTGCCTATTACAGTTCATAGACAAGTGAAAGTGGATACTCTAAAACGTGCAAGATAAGCGTGAGTGCTATGGATGGCCTTCTCGTAGGGAGACGGGAGCGGATCCATAGTGGTGTATTGATTGATGAATATGTGGACTCGTGTGCGCCACCTCAAGAGTTACTTTCAGTTGTAGTTTAGGATAGCCACCGAGTCAAAGCTGGCTTGCTGCAGTCAAACACCACCACCCCCTTTGTTGATACTGATGCATATGTAGTTAGTTCTGATGTAAGTCTTGCTGAGTACCTTTGTACTCACGTTTGCCTAATTTATGTTTTTGCAGAGAGACTTCAGCCTCGCTAGTGGTTCCGCGTGGACTTCGACGTTTAGCTTGTTACCTCAGCTACGATCTTGTACCCTTGGGAGGGTCTTGTAGATAGTCAGGCTTCTCAGCCTTTTTCATTTGTAGATGTCTGTACTCAGACATGTAATGCTTCCGTTGCCTGTATGCTCAGTATGTTGGGTCATGTGACCTCTGTTTGTAATAAATGCTATGATGGCTCTTTTGGGCCTTATCTATATGAGTTGTTGAGTTATGTTGTGATGCCTTGTTGTTCAGCACATACTTGCATGTTATGCGTACGTGTAATGTGTATTGCTATGTGTGGGATCCGACACCTAGTTGTTTACCTTTGGTAGCCTATCTTACAGGGAAATGTCTCCTAGTGCTTCCACTGACCTTGGTAGCTTGCTACTGCTCCGGAACACTTAGGCTGGCCGGCATGTGTCCTTCTTCGTTCCTGTGTCTGTCCCTTAGGGGAAATGTCACGCGTTGTTCCTTTAAGTCCTTGTAGCTTGCTACGACTTGGGTTCATACGTTGATGACCGACACGTTCGTTGCTGGGTCATGTATGTATGTCCCTGTAATTTAGAGCCACTTTTGGTTTATAACTAGTCATGTCGGCCCGGGTTCTCTGTCATATGGATGCTAGCGACACTATCATATATGTGTGCAAAAATGCTCAAACGGTCCCGGGCCAGGTAAGGTGGCACCCGTGGGGATACCGTGCGAGAGGCCGCAAAGTGATATGATGTGTTACAGGTTAGACCTGTGTGACTTAGGATCGGGGTCCTGACAGAACCCTAGCGCAAGATTGCTAATCGGGAAGAGAAGCGGCTAGCTCGCTAGGTGCGGAGCTTTTTTTTCTCTTATATTGACTATTGATTGGTTCTTAGAAAAGGCAAACGTCAATGCATTAGGAAAATTAGGATTTGGAATTGATGGTCATAAAACTAAACTTTATTAATTCGTAACGTGTTATCGGTTCCTGCCCGTTTATAACGTGTCTAGTTAGGAAACTTTGGGAAAATTAGGAAAGTTTTTATTGCGTTATGAATGAATTGATTGTGTCTGGTTAACTTAAGTTAATTGATTGCGTTTCGAAATAATTGATTGTCATGCATTATTGCGTTTGGAAAGAATTGATTGTCAATGCATTAGGAAAATTAGGATTTGGAATTGATGGTCATAAAACTAAACTTTATTAATTGGTAACGTGTTATCGGTTCCTGCCCATTTATAACGTGTCTAGTTAGGAAACTTTGGGAAAATTAGGAAAGTTTTTATTGCGTTATGAATGAATTGATTGTGTCTGGTTACCTTAAGTTAACTGATTGTGTTTGGAAAGAATTGATTGTCATGCATGATTGCGTTTGGAAACAATTGATTGTCATGCATGAATCGGGGAAGTAAGGGGGGAAACGGAACCTGACTGCGTGCAGTGAGTGGGATGGGGTTGGGGTGGGTTAATTGTAGCGAAAAAAACCGGTTGAAAAAAACCAGACGAGGTGGGACGAAAAAAAAACAGACGAGGTGGGACGAAAAAAAACCTGGAACAAAGACTACCAACTGCTCCATTAGAAATAGAGACTAATGGCACACCGCATGTCTGGTGCGCCATTAGTGTCAATCCCATCTATAGCCCTTTCTCTAGTAGTGCTCCTTTATATACGTGGGGAGGGGGCACCCCATAGACACACAAGTTGATTTTAGCCGTGTGCGGTGCACCTCCCCACACTTACACACCTCAGTCATATCGTTGCAGTGCTTAGGTGAAGCCCTGTGCCAGTAGCTTCATCATCACCGTCACCACGCCGTCGTGCTGACGAAACTCTCCCGTGACGCTTAACTGGATCAAGAGCTCAAGGGATATCATCGAGCTGAACGTGTGCTGAACGCGGAGGTGTCGTACGTTTGGTGCTTGGATCGGTTGGATCGCATAGACATTTGACTACATCAACCACGTCGCTAGACGCTTCCGCTTTCGGTCTATGAGGGTACGTAGACACACTCTCCCCACTCATTGATATGCTTCTCCTAGATAGATCTTGCGTGATCGTAGGATTTTTTTTAAAATACTATGTTCCCCAACACGTACCCACTATGGAGGTAGTACTACTTACTACTCCCTCCTTCCCGTTTTATAGGGCTCATCTAAAAAAATAGTTTTTCCATTTTATAAGTCTCAATTCTACTAGTCCCTCCGTTCCTAAATATAAGTCTTTCTATATATTCTAACAAATGACTACATACGAAGCAAAATGAGTGAATCTCCACTCCAAAATACGTGTACATACATCCATATGTTGTAGTCCATTTGAAATGTATTGAAAGACGTATTATTTAGGAACAGAGGGAGTAGTACTTACCTCACATGTTTGGATTTCGAGGTGCATTAAATCTGTAACATCCCAATTTCCAATTTGGATGTTATCATAGATCATTCATATACATTCATCATTTGAGCATTTTGACCATGAGTTTATTTGAAAATTGATCCAAAGCTTTAAGCAACTCAAGGACCCAAGTGAGAGAGTTGGAAGTTTTTCCAAAGAGGAGCCCACTATTTTATTTATTTTCCAAGTGGGGTTGGATCAATAATATTTTTGCCAAATTTCATTTTTCCAATATTTAAAATAAGTGAGAGAAGATAATATGACTTCTTCGAAAATATAATAAAATGTTGGAATTTGATTTTTGACTAAAAATAAATTTTATTGGATTTTTATTTGCAGTTTATTATTTTTAAAAATTGCACTAGAAAGTTATTTTATTTTTAGGCATTTTAATATCAGCAAAATGTTCACTTTGTTCTAAATATTAGGTTTAGACGGTGAAAATTGTTTCTGGTATTTTTAGAATTTTTTTATATTTTGTTTGTATTTTTTTCTGTTCGGGCGTATTTAAAAAACTGTTTTGGCCTGAGCCAACTAGGCCGAAGGCCCAGCCGGCCACCGCCGTTGCCCCCGTGCAGTCACCGGCCTCCGACGGGAGTCCGACTCCGCCATGCCCGCCCGCCCCCCTCCTCGCCCCTCACATCGCCGCCCCCTCTCGCCCCTCACACCGCCGCCGCAACCACCGCCTCCATCGCTGCCGCGCATCGCCGCCGCGCCTCCACCTGCAGCCGCCGCCACCCCTCAGCCGCCACCGCCACCCGACCCGCCGCCCATTAACCCGAGCCGCTGCCCGCCGTCGACCCGGCCCGCAGGTATAAACCACTGGTTTTTTCAGTTTTTAGTTTCGTTTTTTTAACCCTAGATCTTTTTTTAGGAAACCCTAGTTTTTTGCTGGTTTTATTATTTAACGAACGTCCGCAGTTTAGTAACAGAAAACGAACGTTCACAAATTAGTCTTTTATTTTTTGGTTTATTTTCATCGAGGACCTATCAGCTATGAATTTTTTTACAGTTCAGTCCCTGAACTTCAAACCCTCGTAACTTTTTACTCGATAGTCAGAATTAGATGAAACCAACGCCAATTTCTTCGTTTCGATCTTATCTTTCCAGTAGCGTAACTCAAAGTGGATTTTGACTGTTTGAAAGTTTGAATTCAAACAGTTTTGTGTTCGAAGTTCGTTTGATCGTATCTTAAGTTTCGTAACTCCGTTTGAGTTGCTTCTTTTTGAAAATCAAAGCTCTTGACCTAAACTTTCTCATAAGGCCAAATTCATTTAATTTTGGTACTATTTGAAATCATTTTCTATTGAAAGAGTGATTCGTTTGTTTTCGAAGTCTTTCGAGATCTGTTCTTCGATTCGGTTGCATGATTGCTTATATATGCTATTGTTTGATTGCGATAGAATTCCCGGAGTGCGAAGCGTGCTACTACGAGTCTTTAGGTTTCAGCGATCGTCAGCAAGGCAAGTTCATACTTTGATCATACTTTTCAATACCCAGTTTTTACTTGCATTAGTTATATACTCAAACACTTGCATGAGTTGGACTGGTTACATGTGATGATGCTTTATAGTTCATGAGGTAGGAACCCAATTACTTGAGATCAACCCAAGGGAATATATGCTATGTTACTTATTGCTTAGCCATGGTTGTAGACGTGGATTGGTATGAGTGATTCATGAAAGTTGTGAGTGTAATAACAACTAAGGGTTTCCTTAAGGTGGAATTTAATACACATCTTGGTGGATTGGTTGCATGGCACCTGGAGAATCCAGTGCTGTCCTAGGAAATCCCGGAGGACACGTGTGATTATCCTATGGAATGCCACCCAGGCTCAAAGGGATCATATATCATTCATGCCTAGAAACTTCCGTGTGCAGCCTCAAGCCATTATGGGCTCTGGCATAGTTTAGTATGTTGTGTGACCTCTTTCCGTGGTAGACTAGCAGATGTAGCGGATGTAGGTGGTACGGTCTACCCATTGTTAAGAGTTAATGCTTCTGAAAGACTCTGTCTCGGTCAGCCGTTTCTCAAACACCATGCAGTGTGAGAAATTAAACGGAGGCGATCGAGCCTTGTGGAGAAAAGTGCACAAACCTTTGCAGAGTGTACAAACTATTCATGAGTAGCCATGTCCCCGGTTATGGACTTCTTGAGTATCCTGGTACTTGAATTATGGACTGATCTCATCACTTTATTAAATTTATTGGGTTTATAATGACTTTGGTTTGGTATTGACATGGAGGAACCATTCTCAGTTGTTCATGCTTAAATTAAACTAAGTAGTTAAATAAATACATTCCTTTGTTGTAGGAAAATACAAGCTTTATGCAAAAGTTAACCTTACAGCCTCCACCAGCAAAATATGCATATAGATGTAGACTTTGATCATTATCATTATAGTGTGTTCTTGCCAGCATGTTCAATGTGATGACCTACATGGCTGCAATGTATCATGTTGTAGAGTTTTCAGACGGAGATTACGGTGCGATAGGTCGTTCTCATGCACTCAATGTTTGCCGTGGAGTTGGATGGACTCAACTACTCTTCATAGCTTCCACAGTTTATCTTATTTAGATGGCCTTCAGCCATTCTCGTGTATTCGGATATTGCCTCTTCGAGGACTTACGATGTCATTAAGTGTGATTGAACCTCTGTTATAAATCCTCGTTGTCGGATTCAGAGCTCCGCAAAACACAAGAAGTTCGAACATAGGGGCGTGAATGAAGATCTCTCCCACTCACGTCTACCTAGTGTCTCGCTCTCGTCTGGTGAAGTTATTCAAGCAAACAACAGATAGAGCACGCAAGAGTTTACCCAGGTTTGGGCCACCGTGTGGTGTAAAACCCTACTTCCTGCTTTGGTGGATTAGCCTCGGGAGGGCTGGAATATGAGCTAGTATAGTGGTTCCTGAGCTCACGAGGCGAGCTCAGGAGGGTTAGGAGGCAAGTGTTCTTGCTCCTTTGCGTGGTGACAGAGTTTATGGATCTACTCTACTTGGCTGGGCTTGGTTCGACTTCTCCCTCCACAGTGGGGGTCCTAGCTACTTATATAGGCGGCCAGGTCCTCTTCCCCCGAAATGTTTAGATGGGAAGGGATCCCACAACGGCCATTTTTGAGAGGGAACACAAGGACGTTCCTATCCTGACAAAACAGTCTTCGCCTGCAAAAAGGATCAGGCGGTGACGCGGTGGTGGGCTCGACGGTGACATCCTCCTTGTCTTCCTTGCGGTCTTCGGCCTTGTTGCACCAAAGGGGAAACCTTGGCCCCGCTCCTCGGGAACCTGCGGCTGCGCTGTCCCCCTTGCCCCGAAACGGCAACTGCGCCGCTGGCGGGCACTAGCACCCGCTGGCGCGGTGCGTCACTGCTGACGTCTCTGCCTCCTCCTGAGGCATACTTGGCCTTGGATTCTCCGCCCCTCCGAAGCACCTTGCCGAAGCTGCTCATGAGGGAGGCTTGACGTTGCTCTCCTCGTGAGGCTTAGCCCCCTCGCGAGGGTCTTGGACAGCTGGTCAATCAGCTGGGCCGTACCAGGCCGTTGTGGGAGCGCGTCGCGGCCCGCAGACAGGCAAGTCAGTGTACCCTGGTTCCCAGGACACCGACACTCGTGTAGTGTGTGTGTCAGCATACTGATCGAGGGATGACACTGATCACAGAGACTTCGGTTCATTCGAACCGTGGTCGCTACAAGATGGTATCGGAGCACACGTTGACTGTAGGACGCAACTACTAGGATAAGCCATAGGATGTTCTCCTCTACTCATTCCACTTCTTCTCCACTCATCCTAATTCTTCTCTATTTCTTCTCTATAGATGTCGGACCCAGGGAGCAAGTTCACTCAGCCAGACGATGACACCCCTTTCAGAAAGCATTTGAAGGAAGTAACTACATACTTGTACATTGGAATACTAAGTATCACTAGAGATCTCTACGCAACATCGCCGGAAGAGGAGTGATGGAAGATCAAAGTTAGTGTACCTGGGAGGACTATTGCACCATTCACGGAGCCACTGGAGTTAGCATTTGACGCACCAACATGGAGCTTAGGAAATAGTACGACAGCTCACATCACATTTGGACGCATATGTGAAGTCTACAACAAGGAACTTGAAGACACTATCTACCAGATTTGTGGATGTCGAGACGAGCAATGGGAGATGGACCAACATATTCGAGGCTACGAGAATCAGATATGCGCACTTATGCAGAAGACCAACATGGTGATAACCTGGAATGTGGAGCTAGAAGAAGAACTCAAGACAGTACGAGATGGTTATGAAGGGGAATTGCCGTACTATTGGAGCAGAATGAAGCACTGAAGAAGTAGGTTGGAACTGGCACAATGAAGCCGGAACCAGAGATAGGAATTACTATGGAGAACAACATTCTGATAGACGACACCGACAGTGATGAAAGTGACTATGAAGACGAAGCTGGAGCAGATATCATGGAGTCTTCAGATAATAGTGATTAGATGACCACCCTGTAATCATTAGTATTAATCCGAGTAGTTAGAATCGTTCGCTATCTTAGTAATAGGATCTTTTGTTTGCTCTTGTTTGAAATTGAGTGATATGATATGAAATTGTTTGTCTCGTGTGCATATGGGTAGTGATTTTCCCCTAGAACTCATACTATTCTGATCTCTCCCCTCTGAATCCCTCAGATGCCTCCGAGATGTGAGCCCGGATTTGAGTTTCCCCCTAAGCTCACCCAGTTGATCCAGCAGCAGAACACTTTGATGCAACTACTTGTCCAAAATCAGAACAACAACAACAACAACAACAACAACAACAACAACCGACCTCCGCCTCCCCATGACAACTTGACTCGGTTCTTAAGGTTGCAACCGCCGGTGTTCTCTAGTAGCACCGAGCCTAACGTTGCAGATGACTGGCTCCGCAAGATGGATAGAGAGCTATCAACTGCAGGATGCACAGATGCAGAAAGAGTGCATTTTGTTGCACATCAGCTTGAGGGACCAGCAGCCGCATGGTGGGAGAACTACACCGCCACCTACCCACTTGCTGCAATTACTTGGGATCAGTTTCAGCAAGCTTTGAGCACAACACATGTCTCAACAGGAGCCATGAGCCTGGAGAAGCGTGAGTTTCGCAACTTGCGCCAAGGAAACCGTACTGTAGGGCAGTACGTGGATGACTTTAGACAACTAGCTCGCTATGCGCCAGATGATGTGTCCATTGATGCCGCGAAGCAGGAAACGTTTCTAGAAGGACACAATGATGAAATGAGTATGCAGCTGATGCAAGCAACCTATAACAATTATCAAGAGCTAGTGGACAAAGCCATCATGTTAGAAGGAAAGCAACAGCAGATTTACAACGCAAGAGGAAGTATGGAGCTGGGAAGTTTAACTCTAGAGCCCAACAAAAGCCCCACTATACCCCATACTCAGGAGGACACAACCATCCCAGCCATAACCATGGAGGCCACTCCAACAATGGAGGAATACACACAACCACAATGGTGCTAGGAATGGAAATGGGAATGGAGGAAGCAACAACTAGAATCATTCCATTCCATCCACACCCGCCAAGAAGGATCTTAGTCACATTACTTGTTTCAAGTGCGGGAAGACCAGACACTACGCTACTGAGTGCTCCGAGTCAAAGAATTGGAATGGAAATGGAAGCTTAGGAAAGAAGCCCAACCCGTTCACCAGAGGACAAGTGAACCATGTCAATGTGGAGGAGATTGATGAGCAGCCCGACGCAGTTGTAAGTAAGTTTTTGATTAATGCATTTACTGCCCTTGTTCTTTTTGACACTAGTGCATCGCATTCATACATATCAAGGGGTTTTGTGGAAAAGTATTAGTTGCCCATCGTAGCCCTTAGGACGCCTATGTTAGTAAGTTCCCTTGGAGAAGAGTATATGGCTAGCCACGGATGCAATCAAGTGCCATTGACCATTGGAAGACATGTATTTCCCACGGACCTTATTCTTTTGGAATCCCAGGTTGGATGTAATCATTGGTATGGATTGGCTATCCATGTTTGGGGGAAACATTGATTGCGCCAGTAGATCAATTCTTCTCAGCACCAGGAAGGAAAGAGGATCAAGTATGTGTCGAGACACACACGCAGGAAAGTGCGTGTGAATGCACTCACGGGAGTTGTTCAGGAAGAAGTGTCAGTTGTGAAGGATTACCCCGACGTATGCCCGGAGAATTTACCCGGCATGCCACCGGATAGAGACACAGAATTCTTAATTGACCTATTACCCGGCACCGGGCCAATATCTAAGAGACCATACCGGATGCCCGCTAATGATTTGGAGGGGATCAAGAAGCAAATTAAAGAGTTGATGGATAAGAGTTACATACGACCAAGTTCATCACCGTGGGGAGCCCCAGTGCTCTTAGTCGAGAAGAAGGATGGATCATTGAGAATGGTTGTTGATTACCCTGCACTGAATGAGGTGATAATCAAGAATAAGTACCCACTGCTGATGATCAAGATCTGTTTAACCAACTACAAGGAGCCTAGGTATTCTCTAAGATCGATTTGTGCTCTGGATATCATCAGCTGACAATCCAAGAACAGGATATACCCAATATAGCTTTTACCACAAGGTACGGGCGTTATGAGTATACATTTATGTCCTTTGGTTTGAATAACGCTCCTGCCTATTTCATGAGTGATGAACAAGGTATTCATGGAGTTCGTGGATAAGTTTGTGGTAGTATTTATTGATGACATATTGATATACTCCAAGAATGAAGAGGAGCACAAGGAACATTTGCGTCTAGTTCTCGAGAAGCACCGAGAACACCAGTTGTACGCCAAGTTCAGTAAGTGTGAGTTTTGGTTGAAGGAAGTTGGATTCCTTGTACATGTCATATCAGGAGACGGTATATCCATAGACCCCGCCAAGGTTGAGGTAGTCATAGAATGGAAGGCACCCACCTTAGTTGGCGAAATTCGCAGTTTTCTTGGACTCGCAGGATATTATTAGAGATTTATTGAGAATTTCTCAAAGATTGCGAACCCCATGACGGAGTTATTGAAGAAGGAGACTAAGTATAAGTGGACCGAAGAGTGTGAGGCTAGTTTTAAGGAGATGAAGAAACGTTTGGTTACAGCCCCAGTGCAGATTCTTCCGGATATATGCAAGGATTTCCAAATGTATTGTGACGCTTCTCGTTAAGGACTTGGAGGTGTTCTCATGCAAGACAGAAGAGTTGTGTCGTACGCTTCACGACAGCTTCGACCACATGAGTTGAATTATGCTACGCATGATTTGGAGTTAGCAGCCGTAGTGCATGCACTCAAAACCTGGAGACATTTTCTTATTGGGAACCGTTGTGATGTATACATGGATCATAAGATTTTGAAGTATATCGTCACAAAGAAGGAGTTGAATCTCAGGCAAAGGAGATGGCTTGAGCTCATAAAGGATTACGACATGAGGTTGCATTATCATCCAAGAAAAGCTAATGTCGTGGCAGATGCTCTAAGCCACAAGAGTTATGTTAACACAATCATTTCCGGAGGTTTACCCCAGGAGTTAGTTAATAATCTTAGGGATTTGCAGATGGAGATATTCCCTAGAGGTTATGTTGCCACCTTGGAAATTCAGGCCACTTTGTTGGGAAAGATTTGGGAAGCCCAATAGATGGACAAAGTGATTGGAGAAATTAAGGAAAGAATGGCCGAAGGAAAGGCAGAGGGATTTCGTGAGGATGAATACGAAATACTTTGGTTTGAAAAGCGTATTTATGTGCCCAACGACCCAGAGATTAGGAAGTTGATTCTCTAGGAGGCTCATGATTCGCCGTATTCGATTCACCCAAGCAACACCAAAATGTACTTGGATTTGAAGCAGAATTTCGGGTGGACCGGAATGAAGAAGGACATTGCCGAGTATGTAGCAGTGTGTGACGTTTGTCAGAGAGTCAAGGCTGAACATCAAAAACCAGCAGGTTTATTGCAGCCGTTACCCATACCCGAATGGAAGTGGGATAAACTTGGAATGGATTTCATCACAGGACTACCCACGACACGTTCAGGGTATGATTCCATTTGGGTGATAGTTGATCGTTTGACTAAAGTAGCTCACTTTATCCCAGTAAAGACCATTTACACGAGTGCTAAGTTGGCCCAGATATACATGACCAGGATCGTATGTCTGCATGTGATACGTCCATTTTTCATCATGCTTTTATGTTGATATTTATTGCATTATGGGCTATTATTACACATTATGTCACAATACTTATGCCTTTTCTCTCTTATTTTACAAGGTTTAAATGAAGAGGGAGAATGCCGGCAGCTGGAATTCTGGGCTGGAAAAGAAGCAAACTCTGGAAACCTATTCTGCACAACTCAAAAAGCTCTGAAACTCCACAGGACACAGTTTCAGAAAATATAAAAAATATCTGGCGAAAGAGGATCACCAGGGGGGCCACCACCTGTCCATGAGGGTGGGGGCGCCCCTGCCTAGTGGGCCCCCCGATGGCCGCCCCGATTCCCATCTTCTCCTATATGAGGTGTTTTGACCTGGAAAAAATCATAAGGAGGCTTTCAGGACAGGACGTCGCCGTCTCGAGGCGGAACCTTGGCGGAAACCAATCTAGGGCTCTGGCAGAGCTGTTCTGCCGGGGATACTTCCCTTCAGGAGGGGGAAATCATCACCGCCTTCATCACCAACAACTCTCCCATCTTGGGGAGGGTTATCTTCATCAACATCTTCACTAGGACCATCTCCCCTCAAACCCTAGTTCATCTCTTGTATCCAATCTTTGTACCCAAACCTCAGATTGGTACCTGTGGGTTGCTAGTAGTGTTGATTACTCCTTGTATTTGATGCTAGTTGGTTTATTTGTTGGAAGATCATATGTTCAAATCTATTATGCATATTAATACCCCTCTGATCATGAACAATATTATGTCTTGTGAGGAGTTACTTTTGTTCCTGAGGACATGGAGAAGTCTTGCTATTAGTAGTCATGTGAATTTGGTATTCATTCGATATTGTGATGAGATGTATGTTGTCTCTCCTCTAGTGGTGTCATGTTAACATTCACTACATGACACTTCACCATTATTTGGGCCTAGAGGAAGGCATTGGGAAGTAATAAGTAGATGATGGGTTGCTAGAGTGACAGAAGCTTAAACCCTAGTTTATGAGTTGCTTCGTAAGGGGTTAATTTGGATCCACATGTTTCATGCTATGGTTAGATTTATCTTAATTCTTCTTTCATAATTTTACCTTTTGTCACTTGCTACCGATTACCTTATCACAAAATTATCTGTTACCTATAATTTCAGTGCTTGCAGAAAATACCTTACTAAAAACTGCCTATCATTTCCTTCTGCTCCTCGTTGGGTTTGACAGTCTTACTTATCGAAAGGACTACGATAGATCCCCTACAATTGTGGGTCATCAAGACTCTTTTCTGGTGCCGTTGCCGGGGAGTGAAGCACCTTTGGTATGTGGAATTTGGTAAGGAAAAATTTATATAGTGTGCTGAAATTTACTGTCACTTGTTACTATGGCTCATCATCCTTTGAGGGGCTTGTTCGGGGTATCTTCACCCAGACCAGAAGAGCAAAGATTTGCTCCTCAACCAACTGCACCTACTGAAAATGTTTGCTTTGAAATTACTTTAGGTATGATACAGAAACTGCTAGATAATCCTTTTACAAGAGACGGAACACTGCATCCCGACTTACACCTAATCTATGTGGATGAAGTTTGTGGATTATTTAAGCTTACAGTTATGCCTGAGGATGTTATAAAGAATAAGGTCTTCCCTTTATCTTTGAAGGGAGATGCATTGACATGGTTTAGGCTATGTGATGATATTGGATCGTAGAACTATAATTGGCTGAAGTTGGAATTTCATCAGAAGTTCTACCCTATGCATCAGGTTCATCATGATCATAATTAAATTTATAATTTTTGGCCTCGCGAAGGAGAAAGCGTCGCTCTATCTTGGGGGAGGCTTAAGTCAATGTTATATTCATGCCCCAATCATGAGCTCTCAAGAAAAAATGATCATTCAAAATTTTTATGCTCCGCTTTCTCTCAATAATCGCACCATGCTCGATAATTCTTGTTCTGGCTCCTTTATGATGAAGACTGTTGAATTCAAATGGGATTTATTGGAAACAATTAAACACAACTCTAAATATTGGGATCTCGATGAAGGTAAGGAGTCATGTATGACCCCTAAGTTTGATTGTGTTAAAGCTTTTATGGATACCGATGTTTTCCGTGAGTTTAGCACTAAATATGGACTTGACTCTGAGATAGTTGCTTCTTTCTGTGAATCATTTTCTACTCGTGTTGATCTTACCAAGGAGAAGTGGTTTAAATACCATCCTCCCATTGAAGTAAAAGTAGTTGAACCTGTTAAAGTTGAAGAAAAGACTGTCACTTATAATGTTGATCCTATAATTCCTACTGCTTATATTGAGAAACCACCTTTCCCTGTTAGAATAAAGGATCATGCTAATGATTCAACTGTGGTTCGTAAGAGTAGTACTAGAACACCTACACCCTCTGAGAAAATTAAAGTTAAACCTAGTGTTGCTATGGTTAAAGGTCTCTTGGTTGAAAATTTAGATGGACATGTTACTTACCTCCAAGAGGAAGCTGCTAGAATAGCCAAACCCGATGCTAGGAATAAACAAGGCTTACCTGTTATCTCTGTTAAAATAGGAGATCATTGCTATCATGGTTTATGTGACGTAGGCGTTAGTGCAAGTATAATCCCTCATTCCCTATATCAGGAAATTATGCATGATATTACACATGTTGAGTTAGAAGGGATTGATGTTACTATTAAGCTTGCTAATAGAGACAATATTTCACCAGTTGGGATTGTTAGAGATGTTGAAGTTTTGTGTGGGAAAGTTAAATACCCTGCTGATTTTCTTATTCTTAGTTCCCCACAAGATGACTTTTGTCCCATTATATTTGGTAGACCCTTCTTGAATACTGTTAATGCTAGGATAGACTACGTGAAAGATAGTGTTACTGTTGGTTTGGGGATATGTCTCATGATTTTAACTTTGCTAAATTTCGTAGACAACCCCTTGATAAAGAATTACCTAGTAAGGAGGAAATTATTGGTCTTGCTTCTATTGCTGTGCCTCCTAATGATCCCTTAGAACAATATCTGCTAGAACAGGAAAATGATATGTATATGAACGAGAGAAGGGAAATAGATGAAATATTCTTTAACCAAGGACCCGTCTTGAAAAACAACTTGCCTGTTGAAATCCTAGGGGATCCTCCTCCACCCAAGGGTAATCCCGTGTTTGAACTTATACCTTTACCTGATAATCTTAAGTATGTTTATCTTGATGAAAAGAAGATATATCCTGTTACTATTAGTGCTAACCTTTCAGAGCAGGAAGAAGAAAAATTATTGAAAACTCCGAAGAAGCACCGTGCTTCTATTGGATATACTCTGGATGATCTTAAGGGCATTAGTCCCACTTTATGCCAACACAAAATAAAATTGGAATAAGACGCTAAACCAGTTATTGATCATCAACGATGGTTAAATCCTAAGATAAAAGAAGTGGTAAGGAAGGAAATACTAAAGCTTCTAGAGGCAGGTATTATCTATCTAGTTGCTGATAGCCAGTGGTTAAGTCCTGTCCATTGTGTCCCTAAGAAGGGAGGTATGACTATTGTTCCTAATGATAAAGATGAATTGATCCCACAAAGAATTGTTACATGTTATAGGATTGTAATTGATTTCGGCAAATTAAATAAAGCTACTAAGAAAGATCATTACCCTTTTTCTTTTATTGATCAAATGCTAGAAAGGTTGTCCAAACATACTCATTTTTGCTTTCTAGATGGTTATTCTGGTTTCTCTCAAATACATGTGTCAAAAGGGGATCAAGAAAATACCACTTTTACTTGTCCTTTCAGTACCTTTGCTTATAGTTGTATGCCTTTTGGTTTATGTAATGCACCTGCTACCTTTCAAAGATGCATGATGTCTATATTATATTATTTTTGTGAAAAGCTTGTTGAGGTTTTCATGGATGATTTTTCCGTTTACGGAACTTCTTTTGATGATTGCTTAAGCAACCTTGATCGAATTTTGCAGAGATGTGAAGACACTAATCTTGTCTTGAATTGGGAGAAGTGCCACTTTATGGTTAATGAAGGCATTGTCTTGGGACATAAAATTTCTGAAAGAGGTATTGAAGTTGACAGCTAAATTTGATGATATTAAAAAGATGCCGTGCCCCAAGGACATCAAAGGTATACGAAGTTTCCTTGGTCATGTCGGGTTTTATAGGAGGTTCATCAAGGACTTCTCCAAAATCTCCAGGCCTCTGACTAATCTCTTACAAAAAGATATTCCTTTTGTCTTCGATAATGATTGTCTAGAAGCATTTGAAATACTTAAGAACGCATTGATCTCTGCACCTATTGTCCAGCCTCCTGACTGGAATTTACCCTTTGAGATTATGTGCGATGCTAGTGATTATGCTATAGGTGATGTGCTAGGGCAAAGAGTTGATAAGAAATTGAATGTTATCCAATATGCTAGTAAAACTCTAGACAGTGCCCAGAGAAATTATGCTACTACTGAGAAGGAATTTTTAGCAGTTGTATTTTCTTGTGATAAGTTTAGGCCTTATATTGTTGATTCTAAAGTAACTATTCACACTAATCATGCTTCTATCAAATACCTTATGGAAAAGAAAGATGCTAAACCTAGACTTATTAGATGGGTTCTCTTGCTGCAAGAATTTGGCTTTCATATTATTGATAGAAAGGGTGCTGAGAACCCCGTTGGAGATAACTTGTCTAGGCTAGAGAATATACTTGATGACCCGCAACCTATTGATGATTGCTTTCCTGATGAACAATTAGCTGTCATAAATACTTCTCGTACTGCTCCATGGTATGCTGATTATTCTAATTACATTGTTGTTTAGTTTATACCTCCTAGCTTCACATACCAGCAAAAGAAAAAGTTCTTCTATGATTTGAGACATTACTTCTGGGATGACCCACATCTTTATAAAGAAGGAGTAGATGGTATTATTAGACGTTGTGTACCTGAGCATGAACAGGAACAGATCCTATGCAAGTGCCACTCCGAAGCTTATGGAGGACATCATGCTGGAGATAGAACTGCACATAAGGTATTGCAATCTGGTTTTTATTGGCCTACTCTCTTCAAGGATGCCCGTAAGTTTCTCTTATCTTGTGATGAATGTCAAAGAATTGGTAATATTAGTAGACGTCAAGAAATGCCTATGAATTATTCACTTGTTATTGAACCATTTGATGTTTGGGGCTTTGATTATATGGGACCGTTTCCTTCCTCTAATGGGTATACACATATTTTAGTTGTTGTTGATTACGTTACTAAGTGGGTAGAAGCTATTCCAACTAGTAGTGCTGATCACAACACCACTATTAAGATGTTTAAAGAAGTTATTTTCCCGAGGTTTGGAGTCCCTAGATATTTAATGACTGATGGTGGTTCACACTTTATTCATGGTGCTTTCCGTAAAATGCTTGCTAAATATGATGTTAATCATAGAATTGCATCCCATTATCACCCACAGACTAGTGATCAAGTAGAATTAAGTAATAGAGAGCTGAAATTAATTTTGCAAAAGACAGTTAATAGGTCTAGAAAGAATTGGTCCAAGAAACTTGATGATGCATTATGGGCCTATAGAACTCCATACAAAAATCCTATGGGTATGTCTCCATATAAAATGGTTTATGGAAAAGCATGTCACTTACCTCTTGAGCTAGAACGTAAGGCATATTGGGCTATTAAAGAGCTCATTTATGATTTCAAACTTGTCGGTGAGAATAGGTTATTTGACATTAGCTCTCTAGATGAATGGAGAACCCAGGCTTATGAGAATGCCAAGCTGTTTAAAGAAAAAGTTAAAAGATGGCATGACAAAATGATACAAAAGCGTGAGTTTCACGTAAGTGATTATGTCTTGCTATACAACTCTCGTTTAAGATTTTTGCAGGAAAACTTGTCTCCAAATGGGAAGGACCTTACGTTATCGAGGAGGTCTATCATTCCGGTGCCATAAAAATCAACAACTTGAAAGGCACAAATCCGAAGGCGGTGAACGGTCAAAGAATCAAACACTATATCTCAAGTAATCCTATAAATGTTGAAACCAATGTTATTGAAATCGTAACCCCGGAGGAATACATAAGGGACACTTTACAGAATGATTCAGACCCCAAAAAGGAAGAGGTATGTGGTACGGTAAGTAAACCGACACCAAAACAGTTCTAAAGGCAATTTTTCACCATTTTGGAATATTTAGAAAAATAGCAAAATAAGTGGTAGTTCGGAAGAGACACGAGCCGTCCACGAGGGTGGAGGGCGCGCCCCCTTCCTCTGGGCGCGCCCCCTGCCTCGTGGCCACCTCGTGTGCCTCCCGGACTCCAATTTCTTGTATGTTACTCCTTTGGGTCGGTAGAAATTCATTATATATTCTCCCGAAGGTTTTGACCACCGTATCATGCAAAAATCCTCTGTTCTTGTTTCGAGTTGTTTTTCTGCTAGGGTTGACAAGGTCGGGTATCATGTCGTCGTCCTCCTCCAACAATGAGGGCAACGATGCTTGGCTAATGAAGATAGATATGAAGAGGGAAGGACCCGAGGAGATCAACAAGGAGAAAAGAATCAAGAAGGTGGTGGAAGATCAGGCTCCAGTAAAAGGAGAAGAAGACGTTCATCAACCTCTTGCAAACCTTTTTACTTCAACTGAGATTGAACCTTTCAAGGTCATTGAGTTAGCTCAAATCCAAAACAAGTATCTCACAAGTGAAAATATTTTATTGAAGGAGCATATAGCTGCACTTAAAGGTATTATCCGCAAGTTGGAGGATCTCCTACGCTCGATGTATGATGATCCGGTGTCACTACTTTCAACTCCATCATCTCCACTTCCGAAGAAGGGGACATAATCATATGGGTATGGGAACTCCCCTTGGCAACTGCCAAGCTTGGGGGAGTTGCCCCGGTATCGTATCACCATCACACTCTTATATTTACCGTTTTTATTATTTGATCCTTTTGGTAGTATCTTGATCTAGTAGAATAACGTTAGCATGATCTAGTTGTGAGCTTTTGCTTTATGATCTTTACCCTTTGTAATCGAGTCCGTGAGCTTTATAATAAAGATTAGTGTTGAGTCAAGGGCTTGATTTCCTCACTTTGAACATGATAGAATAAAAGAAAACATAAAAAGTATCAAAGAGATCATATTGATCTTATGGGAAGTAATGACTTCACATATAAAGAGTATGATGAATAAAAGTTATTGAGAGTTGACAAACATAGTTTTGGTCATAGTTGCAATTAATAGGAAGTAATAAAGGAAGAGGGGTTTCAGATACAAATATACTATCTTGGACATCTTTTATGATTGTGAGCACTCATTAAAATATGACATGCTAAAGAGTTGATGTTGGACAAGGAAGACAACATAATGGGTAATGTTTTCTTATATCTAAAATAAAGTATATTGTCATGGATCATCCAACATGTTGAGCTTGCCTTTCCCCCTCATGCTAGCCAAAATTCCTCGCACCAAGTAGAGATGCTACTTGTGCTTCCATATATCCTTAAACCCAATTTTGCCATGAGAGTCCACCATACATACCTACGGATTGAGTAAGATCCTTCCAAGTAAGTTTTCATGTTGCAAACTCGCTAAAATATGTATGATTTATTAGTGTGGAGGAAATAAGCTTTATACGATCTTGTGATATGGAAGTAATAAAAGCAACAGCCTGCATAATCCTTATCACAAGTGGCAATATAAAGTGACGTTCTTTTGCGCTAAGACTTTGTGCATCCAACCATAAAAAGCACATGACAACCTCTGCTTCCCTCTGCGAAGGACCTATCTTTTATCTCTGCCTTATAAGAGTCAAGGTGAAAATCACCTTTCCCTTTTTACATTTTTATCCTTTGACAAGCACACTGTGTTGGAAAGATCCTGACATATATACCAAATTGGATGTAAGTTATCATGGTCTATTACTGTTGACATTACCCTTGAGATAAGAGGTTGGGAGGCAACACCATAAGCCCCTATATTTTTCTATGTCCGATTAAAGCTCCATAACCATAAGTATTGCATGAGTGTGAGCAATTGTGAAAGATTATATGATAGTTGAGTATGTAGGCTTGCTGAAAAGCACTTATGTTGACTCTTTCCGATGTTACAATAAATTGCAATTGCTTCAATGACCGAGATCATAGTTTGTTGGTTTTCAATTAAGTTTCTGATTCATACTTGACATTGTGAATTAATTTTTTACTTTAGCATAAGAATGATATTACAATATATATGTGTTGCTGTTATAAGAATGATCAAGATGCCCTCATGTCCGTATTTTATTTTGATCGATACCTCTATCTCTAAACATGTGGACATATTTCTCGATATCGGCTTTCGCTTGAGGACAAGCGAGTTCTAAGCTTGGGGGAGTTGATACGTCCATTTTGCATCATGCTTTTATGTTGATATTTATTGCATTATGGGCTGTTATTACACGTTATGTCACAATACTTATGCCTTTTCTCTCTTATTTTACAAGGTTTACATGAAGAGGGAGAATGCTAGCAGCTAGAATTCTGGGCTGGAAAAGAAGAAAACTCTGGAAAGCTATTCTCCACAACTCAAAAAGCTCCGAAACTCGATAGGACACCGTTTCAGAAAATATAAAAAAATATCTGGCGAAAGAGGATCACCAGGGGGGCCACCACCTGTCCATGAGGGTGGGGGCGCCCCCCCCTCTTTGGGCGCGCCCCCTACCTCATGGGCCCCCCGATGGCCCCCTGATGCCCATCTTCTCCTATGTGAGGTGTTTTGAACTATAAAAAATCATAAGGAGGCTTTTCGAACTAGACGCCGCCGTCTCGGGGCGGAACCTTGGCGGAAACCAATCTAGGGCTCCGGCAGAGCTGTTCTGCCAGGGATACTTCCCTCCGGGAGGGGGAAATCGTCACCGCCCTTATCACCAACAACTCTCCCATCTTGGGGAGGGTTATCTTCATCAACATCTTCATCAGCACCATCTCCTCTCAAACCCTAGTTCATCGCTTATATCCAATCTTTCTACCCAAACCTCAGATTGGTACCTGCGGGTTGCTAGTAGTGTTGATTACTCCTTGTAGTTTATGCTAGTTGATTTATTTGGTGGAAGATCATATGTTCAGATCTATTATGCATATTAATACCCCTCTGATCATGAACAACATTATGTGTTGTGGGTAGTTACTTTTGTTCCTGAGGACATTGGAGAAGTCTTGCTATTAGTAGTGATGTGAATTTGGTATTCGTTCGATATTTTGACGAGATGTATGTTGTCTCTCCTCTAGTGGTGTCATGTGAACGTCGACTACATGAAACTTCACCATTATTTGGGCCTAGAGGAAGGCATTGGGAAGTAATAAGTAGATGATGGGTTGCTACAATGACATAAGCTTAAACCCTAGTTTATGCGTTGCTTCGTAAGGGGCTGATTTGAATCCACTTGTTTCATGCTATGGTTAGGTTTAGCTTAATACTTCTTTTGTAGTTGCGGATGCTTGTATTAGACGTTAATCATAAGTGGGAGGCTTGTCCAAGTAAGGACAGCACCCTAGCACCGGTCCGCCCACATACCAAATTATCAAAGTACCGAACGCGAATCATATGATCGTGATGAAAACTAGCTTGACAATAATTCCCATGTGTCATTGGGAGCGTTTTCCTTCATATAAGAGTTTGTCCAGGCTTGTCCTTTGCTACAAAAAGGATTGGGCCATCTTGCTGCACCTTATTTACTTTTACCTTTTGTCACTTTCTACCGATTACCTTATCACAAAACTATCTGTTACCTATAATTTCAGTGCTTGCAGAAAATACCTTACTGAAAACTGCCTACCATTTCCTTTTGCTCCTCGTTGGGTTCGACACTCTTACTTATCGAAAGGACTATGATAGATCCCCTACACTTGTGGGTCATCAGCATGGAGTTCCAAGGACCATTGTATCAGATAGAGGAACACAGTTTACCTCAAAGTTTTGGAAACAGTTGCACGAGACTTTAGGTCCGAGGCTAGAATTTAGTACGACCATTCATCCACAGACAGATGGACAGACCGAGAGAGTCAATCAGATCCTGGAGGACATGCTGAGAGCTTGTACGCTCGATTATGGATCTAGTTGGGATGATAACTTGCCGTACGAGAGTTTTCTTACAACAATAGTTATCAAACCAGTTTGCAAATGGCCCCTTTTGTGGCTTTGTATGGAAGGAGGTGCAAAACACCATTGATGTGGGATGAAGTTGGAGACCGACAATTATTTGGACCCGATTTGATCAAAGAGTCAAAAGAGAAGGTCAAATTCATCTGCGACAGACTTAAGGTAGCCCAGTCCAGGCAGAAGAGTTATGCAAATACGAAGCGCAAGGAGGTGACCTATGAAGGTGGAGATATAACATATCTTCGTGTGTCCCCGCTTCGAGGAGTTAAGCATTTTGGAGTTAAGGGTAAATTGGCACCCAAATTTGTGGGACCGTACAAAGTTTTGGAGCGCAGAGGAGAAGTAGCATATCAGCTAGAGTTGCCCGAGACTATGTCCGGAGTTCACGATGTGTTTCACGTATCCCAGTTGAAGAAGTGTCACGTAGAGATGGTCGATATTCCGTTACGTGATACAGTGCCGCTGGAAGCAATTCAGATAGAGAGCGACCTGGCTTACGAGGAGAAGCCCGTTAAGATTCTCGAGTTTGCCGACAGAGTTACCCGCAGCAATGTTATGAAGTTCTGCAAAGTACAGTGGAATCACCATATAGAAGACGAAGCCACCTAGGAACAAGAGGATGATCTACGCCATGACCACCCACACCTATTTTCTAGCCAACCCGAATCTCGAGGGCGAGATTCATCTTAAGGGGGATAGGTTTGTAACATCCCAATTTTTAATTTGGATGTTATCGTTGATCATTCATATGCATTCATCATTTGAGCATTTGAGCATGAGTTTATTTGAAAATTGATCCAAAGCTTTAAGCAACTCAAGGACCCAAGTGAGAAAGTTTGAAGTTTTTCCAAAGAGGAGCCCACTATTTTTTTATTTTCCATGTGGGCTTGGATCAATAATATTTTTTGCCAAATTTCATTTTTCCAATATTTAAAATAAGTGAGACAAGATAATATGACTTCTTAACAAATATAATAAAATGTTGGAATTTGATTTTTGAGTAAAAATAAGTTTTATTGGATTTTTATTTGTAGTTTATTATTTTAAAAAACTGCATTAAAAATTTATTTTATTTTTAGGCATTTTCATACTAGAAAAATGTTCACTTTGTTCTAAATATTAGGTTTAGACAGTGAAAATTGTTTCTGGTATTTTTAGAATTTTTTTTAATATTTTATTTGTATTTTTTCTGTTCGGGCGTATTTAAAAAAACGTTTTGGCCCGAGCCAACTGGGCCGAAGGCCCAGCTGCCCGAGCAGCCCACCCGGTCCACCTCCCTCGTCCAGCCACCGGACTCCGGCGGGAGTCCGACTCCGCCACGCCGCCCGCTTCCTTGGCCCCTCCTCCAAGCCGGCCGGCCCCCCTTTAAATAGCCATCACCGTCGCCCTCGCCCCTCACACCGCCGCCGCTGCCGCCACGCGTCGCCAGCCGCAACCGCCACCACCAAGTGCCGCCGGACACCACCGCCGCCCGACCCGCCGCCCGATCCGCTAGGTATTAACCGCTGTTTTTTTGGTTTTTAGTTTCGCTTTTTTTTTTAAAACCCTAGATCGGTTTTTTAGGAAAACCCTAGTTCATTTTTTCTGGTTTTATTATTTAACGAACGCCCGATGTTTAGTTACATAAAACAAACGTTCGGAAATTAGCCTTTTCTTTTTCTTTTTATTTTCGTCGAGGACCTATCCGCGATGAATTTTTTTACACTTCAATCCCTGATCTTCAAACCCTCGAACTTTTTACTCGATAGTCGGAACTAGATGAAATCAACGCCAATTTCTTTGTTTCGATCTTATCTTTCCATTAGCGCAACTCAAAGTTGATTTTGAAAGTTTTAAAATTTGAATTCAAACAGTTTTGCGTTTGAACTTTGTTTGATCGTATCTTGAGTTTCGTAACTCCGTTTGAGTTGATTCTTTTTGCAAATCGAAGCTGTTGACCTGCAAGAGTGATTCGTTTGTTTTCGAAGCCTTTCGAGATCTGTTGCATGATTGATTATGTATGCTATTGTTTGATTGCGATAGAATTCCTGGAGTGCGAAGCGTGCTACTACGAGTCTTTAGGTTTCAGCGATCGTCAGCAAGGCAAGTTCATACTTTGATCATACTTTTCAATTCATAATTTTTACTTGCATTAGTTATATACTCAAACACTTGCATGAGTAGGACTTGTTACATGTGATGATGCTTTGTAGTTCATGAGGTAGGAACCCAATGACTTGAGATCAACCCAAGCGAATATACGCTTTGTTACTTATTGCTTAGCCATGCTTGTAGACGTGGATTGGTATGAGTGATTCATGAAAGTTGTGAGTGTAATAACAACTAAAGGTTTCCTTAAGGTGGAATTTAATACACATCTGGGTGGATTGGTTGCAGGGCACCTGGAAAATCCAGTGTTGTCCTAGGAAATCCCAGAGGACCCATGTGATTATTCTATGGAATGCCACCCAGGCTCAAAGGGATCATATATCATTCATGCCTAGAAACTTCCGTGTGCAACCACAAGCCATTATGGGCTCTCTCATAGTTGAGTATGTTGTGTGACCTATTTCCGTGGTAGACTAGCAGATGTAGCGGATGCAGGTGGTACGGTCTACCCAGGGTTAAGAGTTAATGCTTCTGAAAGACTGTGTCTCGGTCATCCGTTTCTCAAACACCATGCAGTGCGAGAAATTAAACTGAGGTGATCGAGTCTTGTGGGGAAAAGTGCACAAACCTTTGCAGAGTGTACAAACTATTCATGAGTAGCCGTGTCCCCGGTTATGGAGTTCTTGAGTATCCTGGTATTTGAATTATAGATTGTTCTCATCACTTCATTAAATTTGTTGGGTTAATAATGACTTTGGTTTGGGATTGAGATGGAGGAACCATTCTCAATTGTTCATGCTTAAATTTAACTAAATATTTAAATAAATACATTCCTTTATTGTAGGGAAAAACTAGCGTTATGCAAAAATTAACATTACAGCCTCCACCAGCCAAATATGCATATAGATGTAGACTTTGCTCATTATCACTACAGTGTGCTCTTGCCAGCATATTCAATGTGCTGACCTACATGGCTGCAACGTATCATGTTGCAGAGTTTTCAGACGGAGATTAAAGTGCGATAGGTCGTTGTCATGCACTCAATGTTTGCCGTGGAGTTGGATGGACTCAACTACTCTTCATAGCTTCCGCAGTTTATTTTATTTAGATGGCCTTCAGCCATTCTCGTGTTTGGATATTGCCTCTATGAGGACTTTTGATGTAATAAAGTGCGATTGAACCTCTGTTATAAATCCTTGAGTATTGTGTGTGTCAGTATACTGATCCAGGGATGACACTGAGCATAGAGACTTCGGTTCATTGGAACCGTGGTCGCTACAAAACCACCCTATGCAAGCAATATCAAGAGAAAACTCACCAATGCATGTAGAAGTTCGTGGAAATTTAGTGGGCATGCTTCCATTCATTGTAATTAATGCATCGGTAAACATAACTTTTTGAGAAAAACGAGCGTACTAATTAAGTACTTGTGCAAACTACGAAATTCATTCCACCACTCACTGCCTACCTTGGTTGGAGAGATTTTGAAATTCAGCCTAAACCGGAAAGGGGGGAGTAGTAACATAGCCTGGGGTAGCTTGCTGCAGCACGAACTCTAAGGAAATTGATGTAGTACTACTCCTACTACTGAACTACTCCTACTCCCTCCGTCCAGGTGCATAGGGCATCTATTGCTCTACACTATGATTTAGGCACATGATGATTGACGGCTAAAACTCATGTAACTGGAGATGGAAAATCTTGTGAGTTTAATCAATTAAGTACTCGGCTGGATCAATCAATTTCTAGCCAACGTCCTATAGTTTAATGTATGTATGTGATCGGTGCATGTAAACCACTCATCATGTGGCGGTTCATCTCGAAGAGATAAAGGAGCCGATGGTTGGTGCATGCAAAAGTTTTACTACACGGGCTGGTATGGCTACTATGGTGCATGCAGTAAAGGAGTGGAAGAGGCTAATTTAAATGTACTCCCTCCATCTAGGTGAATAAGTCATCTCGTGCATCACGACCAAGGTGGAGACGAAAACAAGGGAACTTAATGTTTATTGCTAATTAATACCATTGCATGCAACAAACTAACCACTGAATGTCATGTTTGGTAGTCTCAAATCCTTAAAAGCATACACGCCTCACATCTCTTATTGGTTGATTTCTTTCTTTATGTCAAAAAACTAGAAACAACGTGAGAGTTAATGCACCACGCCTATGTGTTTTGGGACAATTTGATTTTCATAAAGTGACTTATATACTTAGACGGAGGGAGTATACATGACCAAAATTCTTGGAAAATCTAAATTCCTTTAGGTGCCCTATGTACCTGGACGGAGGAAGTAATACTAAAAGACATATAGTATTGCAAACAATATGATAATCTCTCTAACCAAGGTAGGTGAGTATATGTCTAACGAAGGGAGTAGTAAAATTTTCTCCTCGTCCTGTGACCCATCGCGTGCGCGGGCGAGGGAACGTGCGTAGGAGTAGTAATAAGCAAGCTTCTCCTCGTCCTGCGACTCTGCGAGCCACCGCACCTGTGGGCGGGGGAGAGGGCGTACTAAGCAAGCTTCTACTTGTTCTGTGAGTTGACAGGACACATCAAAAGTAGTACTATAGAGCACCTCCAGTGTACAGAGCCTTGCCTCTAAGGTAGGCCCCACATGGTTGGCCTCTTATCAAATGAAAAAAACCACAATGTATAGAGACTCTAACCAGGCTCTAAGTGTCGGTGTATTTGGATCGACACCTATGGGATCGCAAGAATCCCTACTACGGTTGCGGGGCGCGGGGTTGAGAGAAGAGCGGATCTAACAGTTAGCACACGGTTCCTTTACCCAGGTTCGGGCCGCAAAGATGCGTAAAACCCTACTCCTGCTTTGGTGGATTATATGTTTGTGTTCTTCAGCTAGCTATGGGGAGTGATGAGCTCCAAAAGCCGAGTCTTGAGGAGTTCTAAAAAGCCGAATCCTTCTCCTGGTCGCCTCGAGCCTCCTTTTATAGGAAAAAGGGGTTGCCACAGTGGCACACAGGAGGTGGAAAGGGTACAGTGATGCGAGGTTATCCCTCGCATTACAGGACAAAGCGCATTTAATGCGCTTAGCTTAGGTGTCCTCGCTTTATCGGGGACAAGGGGAGACGTCCGTCTTGTCCGTCGCCGCTCCTCCTTGTGTTGACACGCGCCCTGGCCAGCGGTGATTGGGGTGCCATGTAGGAAGGAAGGCAGCTGAGGTGGCGCAATGGCGGGTCTCCACGAAGATCTGCATGTCGCCATGCAGGTGCCTGCCCAGCTGGTTGGGTCGCCAGCTGCATGGGGCAGTGGAAGCGTAGTTGGCGCAGGCCTGATGGTGGCCCCGCGGATGTCCTCGGCAAGGGCCTTGCCGGGCCCCCGGCAAGGGTCTTGCCGCGGCGCCTGCTGTCATCCCCGGCAAGGTGCTTGCCAGAGGTCTTGTGGTCTTCCTTGGCTGGGACCCCGCCAAGGGTCCTCTTCTTAGCTTGTATCTGATCTTGAATGAGTTCACAAAGATCTGCATGCCACTACGGGGATGCCTCCTGAATCCTTGCCCCATGGGGGCAGTGCACTCAAGGGTGATCCACTCCGTAGGCGTGGGGCGAATTGCCACATCAAGGGTCTTGCCGGGGCTGCTAAGGCTGGCCCGAGCAAGGATCTTGCCGGGGCTGCTAGAACCAGCTCCCGGCAAGGATCTTGCCGGGGGATCCCACTTCGTCCCCTTTGCTCTTTGTGGTCTTGTCTTTGGGCTTGCTCCAGTTCCATCGAGCTTCGGTCTTACCCTGGCTCACCTCCCTTGCCGTGCTTGGTGTGGTGGTGCTCGGGTCTCGTACTGCCCGTGCACAGTCATAGGGGTACAAAAAGAGTACCCCTCTTTTTGTACACCGATAGGAGCCCCCGGGCCTAGGCCACTCATAAGCGCGATGCATTGTTGGGCCAGGCCCAGAATGGTGCGTGGGCAGGCGGGACAGTTTTCACCGTGGTAAGATTTTCCGCCGCTGCGCCCCCCACGACCCGCGCGCGTGGCGCGGGGTGGACGGGCGGGCGTGACGTGGGCGGCATGCGCGGGGCGGTTTCCGCACGCATGCGTCACATCGCAGTAAATGTGAAAGGAGGCGGCCTGTGTTCCCCCCATAAGAAGGAATAACCGCGGGCGCGCTGCTCACTTCCCCCATTTTCCTCATGCCTCTTCCAATCTCAGAGCTGTTGTTCCCTTTCTTCCTTCCTTCCGAAGCCTCCGTCGTCGCTTTGCCATCCCCTTCCCTCAGCCCTCTAACTCAGCCGCTATGGCGTCCAAAGCCACCAAGGGCAAGGGCGTGGCCAAGGGCGCCGGGCCTGTGGGGCCACCGGAGGGCACGTTTTCGGGGGATCAAACGAAGGCTGATTTCTTCATCCCGTTGTCGGTCGACGTCTACGAGCTCCAGGCCTCCTTCAAGCCCCTTTGGGGGGCGAAGACGGGGGGGGGGGGAGAACTTAGGGCATCCGGCGACACGCGTCATTCCGACCGCTTGCGCCGAACCTGGCCCAAATCGGTACCCCTTCTTCGTCGACTACTTTTCGTGCGGGTTGTGTCCCCCCTTCTCGGATTTCTTCTGTGATGTCATGCACACCTTTGGCTTCCGCCTTTTGGATTTCACTCTGAACGCGGTGGCATGCACGGCTTTCTTCGTGCACCTTTGCGAAGGCTTCGTCGGCGTGCAGCCCAACACGGCCCTCTTCCGCCACTATTTCACCCCTCGAATCCATCCGGGAGGTGTCGTCTCTGGGTGCATTACCTGGATTCCAAGATCCAAGGGAGCATACCCAGACGGTGCCATGAAGGAGAGGTGGGATCAATGGCGCGGCCGGTGGTGCTGGATTGAAGAAGACGAGCCGCCAACATTCTGCAGGGTTCGCCGGGTGCCACCGGTCCGTGGCAGCGACTGGGGCGACGTCGACGCCGCCGAAGGGAGGCTCACTGTCGCCATCACCAGGATCCACCGGCTCGCCCAGGCCGGGCTCACCCTTGAGATGATCGGGGCGGACTTCATCCGTCGTCGGATCGCCCCGTTGCACAACAAGGGGAGCCCAGCCTGGCTCTTTAGGAACCCGGCTGACATCATGCGGCTTCGCCCTGGCCTCGACCACAACCTCACAGTGATAGGACACGGCCATTTCCGCCAGCGGCTCTTCCAGCTGGATGTGGGTCGCGATGGCGAGGTCGAACGGACCGGCAAGGCTGCGAAGGCTGCCGCAAAGGCTGGCAAGGCCATCAAGGGCCAGCTCTTCAAGCTGCCAGCGGTGGCGGTCCCGCTGTGCAACAGCTCGCGCCAGTCTGAGATCGGCGCCATGATGCCGGAATGCAACACGCACGGCCCCTTCCCGAGCTGGCAGGAGCCGGCGGACGAGGTCATGCAGCAATTCTTTGACACTCTGGTCGAGGTGTGCGTCAAGCTTGACGCCGAGCAGTGGCTTGTCAGGGACACCACCCAGGAGGAGCTGGACTACATCACCGCTAGGGCGAGGGAGGCATAGCTCGTCATGGAGGACGGCAGCGCCGGAGGTGTGGAGGACAAGGACGCCACGGCTGCGGAGAAGGAGCTCGCCCAGTGGGCGGCGGCCGCCGGAGAGGCTAGCAGCGCCGGCACCGGAGCTCCGCTGCTCGAGGACGCGGCCGACGAGTCATCGTCTGAGGAGGACGCAGCGGCCGGCTCTGCGCCAGCCAAGGGAAGAGGGCGAGTCCTGCGGCGGGCCTGTTCCGGCAAGCCGGTCCGGCCCGGCAAGACTGTGCAGCCTCAATTGGCCCTGGAGGAGTCCGGGCGCCACACGAGGGCCACGGCGGCGAGGAGGCTGACGAAGGCCGCCGAGAATAAGAAGGCAGCAGCCTTTCCTCCGTCTAGGCGCGCACGAACTCCGCCCCCTTCACCTCCCCCGGCAGACTTCGACTCGGATGTCGATGCGGAACTCCCTTTTGATCTCCGGCCTCTCAGCCCGAAGAGGAAGAGGAAAGCGGCAAAGGAGGAGGAGATGGACGGCGAGTAAGGACTCCATTCCTTACTGCCATTTCCATCCCCCTGAACCATGCCACTCATTTTGATCCGTCTTTGCTTCTTCAGGGACGCAAAGACGTTGGCCTAGAGGATAAAGAGGGCCAAGGCGTCGGCGAGCAGCCAGCCCCTGGCTGGGGCATCAGGGACACCACTGGTGGTGTTGAGCAGCCCAGACGGCAGCCCCCGACACAGCCCCCAGCGTAAGTTCTTCATCCTCTTTTTGCTCGACATGAAGTAGGTGCTTGACGCTATGGTGCTGACCTTGCCGGTTTTTTAGGACGGGAGCAGCATCAGGAGGAGCTGCAGATGGCTATCCCCAACACACCACCCCCATCGACTACGCCGCCGCGAGGGGCGTCCCCGGCAAGGGCACCAAGCATGGACCCACACGCATGGAGGAAGAGGGGAACTTGGGCGCTGGTGGCTCTGCCATGGCGCCAGACGCCGGCGGGGAGGGGGCTTCCGCTTCACAGCCTGGCACTGGTAAGTCGCCTGTCTTCAGTCTCTGCTTTTTCCTTATCCTTTTTCTTGGTTTCATCATCCCCATCACTGCCCAGGCCCCCCTTCAACAGATATGGATGACGTGGACGCCATCATCGGGGAAGTCGCCGAGGAGGCCGCGGCGGAGGCCACGGCGGAGGCCGACAAGATTGCAGCCGAGGAGGCCGCCAAGGATGCTGCCGAGGCCGCCGTTGACAAGGCCACCAAGGATGCCGCCGAGGGTGCCGGCGGTGGGCCTGCCGGGGAGGCCGGCAAGGCCGCAGCCGAGGAAGAGGCGGTTGATGACCAGCCTTCTTCCTCCGCAACCCCGGGCCCCGGCAGGTACCTGAAGGTGGCCGACGATTTCTTCGTCCATCTCGCAGGGGCGTCAAGTTCCCGAGCGCCCGCCGGACTAGAAGCCTTCGACGGCGAGGTGCTTGCCACCACCGGGCTTGAGGTTGTTGATGAACCGGGCGTCGGTGGTGATGGGTCTCCAGAAGGGCAGCTCTTCCGGGCATGCGGGCCAATTTCCGGAAGCTCCAAGCGCTCTACTGTGCCCGTCTGGACAAGGTTAAGTCCAGGATGGCAGCGGTGGATGAGGCGGAGATGGACTTCCAGGCGCGCGTCGCTGAGGCGCAAACCTGGTTCCACCAGTCCCGCGAGGAGCAGAGGGCCTTCCAGGAAGAATTGGCCAAGCGCGACGCAGAGCTCATCATGAAGATGTCCGACGTCGAGAAGGCCCAGGAAGAGGTGGCGAACTTGGCGGCCGCGGCCGAGGCCGCCCGGAACCAGCATCAAGCTGCCCTCGATTCCCAGGAGGAAGACCTCTCCGCGCGTGAGGCGAAGCTTGCCGCAACACTCCATGGCAAGGATGAGGAGCTCGAGGTTCTTGTCGAGCGGCGGACTCGTGAGCTAGGGTAGAGGCACAAAGAGGCACTCGATGCCCAGGCTCTGTCCCATGCCGGCAAGGTGCAAGAGCTGGAGGTGGAGCGGGACGAGCTGAAGGAGCAGGCCCTCAAGCTGTCCGACGAAAAGAACAGGCTCAACTGCGCCTTGACGGAAGCGCAGGGAGCGGTCATCAGCAGGGTTGGGGAGCTCTCCGAGGCACAAAACTCCATCAGAGATCTCAAGCTGAGGCTGCAGAATCTCGAGAAGATGTTGTCGGAGAGCTCGGCTCGGGAGGAGGCCTTGACCAAGAACCTGCAGGAGGAGAAGCAGCTGCGGGCGGACGAGGGCGCCTCCCACCAAGAATACGTGGCGGGCGAGAACAGGTGGATCAGCCGGCTGGAGGACATCGCCGGCAGGGTTACCTCGTAGTTGGCCCTGATGGGGATGCCAAACGTGAGGTATGCCCCTGAGTGGAGCGGGTCCGTCAACGCCAAGCTGACCCTGTTCTTCAAGGGCGTCCTCGGTGCCTTGGCTAATCTTCACTCCAACAGAACGGCCACGCTTGCCGGGGAGGCCAGGCGGCTTTGCCGGGGGGTCATGACCAAGGTCCTCACCAAGATGGCATTCTGGAACCCCGCCCTCGACTTCGAAGCCGCGATGGACAGCTTTCCAGAGGATGCTGACCTCACGGCGCTCAAGGAGCGCATCAAGCCCGTCATCAGCCGCATTGACGAAATCAAGAGGGTGGAGGGCCAGCGCCAGGATTAGGCATCCCGTTCTTCTTCGCCGCTGCGGGTTCATGACCAAGAAAAATTTTATCTTTAGTTAGAACTGCAGCGATGACACGATGTAATATAACTTTGAAATATCTTTGGATCGATGCATGTTATTTTCCTGTTTGCTGCCCCTTTGTACGTCCACCCTACGCTAGCTGGGTAGGCTTGCCGGCGCTAAAAACCCAAGGCGGCGTCTTGGGGATGGGTCCCCATTGGCCTGCCGGGAGCCACCTTGCCGCCCTTAACGCAGCTGCTCGAACTGTCGAGTTTGACTCGAGTCAGAGTCGAGAGCTTTGCCAATTGCGGAAGGCTACCCTACCGTTTCCGACGCAGCCGTTTGAACTGTTGAGCGGACTCGAAACAGAGCAAAGGCGTTGCCGATCGGGAAGGGCCCCATTTGCGTGCAGGTTTCTCGTACAAAGAGTGACAACTCCGAGGATAATAACCTTAAATAGTAGGATAGAAATATCCAGGGTTCGATGTAACTTAGCTTCTATTTGTAGCCGCTCGAGCGCAGATCTTCCGGCCTCCTTCCTTCTCAAAGGCCACGAAGACGAAAGAGCATTGGGCCAACTGCTGGAGCCGATTCTCACAACTGCGCCCCCTACCTGGCGCGCCAAAGATGTCGGTGTATTTGGATCGACACCTATGGGATCACAAGAATCCCTACTACGGTTGCGGGGCACGGGGTTGAGAGAAGAGCGGATCTAACAGTTAGCACACGGTTCCTTTACACAGGTTCGGGCCGCAAAGATGCGTAAAACCCTACTCCTACTTTGGTGGATTATATGTTTGTGTTCTTCAGCAAGCTATGGGGTGTGATGAGCTCCAAAATCCGAGTCGTCAGGAGTTCTAAAAAGCCGAATCCTTCTCCTGGTCGCCTCGGGCCTCCTTTTATAGGAAAAAGGGGTTGCCACAGTGGCACACGGGAGGTGGAATGGGTAGAGTGATGCGAGGTTATCCCTCGCATTACAGGACAAGGCACATTTAATGCGCTTAGCTTAGGTGTCCACGCTTTATCGAGGACGAGAAGACGTCCATCTTGTCCATCGCCGCTCCTCCTTGTGTTGACACGCGCCCTAGCCAGCGGTGCCTGGGGTGCCATGTAGGCAGGCAGGCAGCTGAGGTGGCGCAATGGCGGGTCTCCTCGAAGATCTGCATGTCGCCCTGCAGGTGCCTGCCCAGCTGGTTGGGTCGGCAGCTGCATGGGGCGGTGGAAGCGTAGTTGGCGCGGGCCTGATGGTGGCCCCGCGGATGTCCTCGACAAGGGCCTTGCCGGGCCGCCCGGCAAGGGTCTTGCCGCGGCGCCTGCTGTCATCCCCGGCAAGGTGCTTGCCGGAGGTCTTGTGGTCTTCCTTGGCTGGGATCCCGCCAAGGGTCGTCTTCTTAGCTTGTATATGATCATGAATGTCTTCACAAAGATCTGCAAGCCACAACAGGGATGCCTCCCGAATCCTTGCCCCATGGGGGCAGTAGACTCAAGGGTTATCCACTCCGTAGGCGTGGGGCGAATTGCCGCGACAAGGGTCTTGATGGGGCTGCTAAGGCTAGCCCCGGCAAGGATCTTGCCGGGGCTGCTAGAACCAGCTCCCGGCAAGGATCTTGTCGGGGGATCCCGATTCGTCCCCTTTGCTCTTTGTGGTCTTGTCTTTGGGCTTGCTCCAGTTCCATCGAGCTTCGGTCTTACCCTGGCTCACCTCCCTTGCCGTGCTTGGTGTGGTGGTGCTCGGGGCTCGGACTGCCCGTGCACAGTCATAGGGGTACAAAAAGTGTACCCCTCTTTTTGTACACCAATACTAAGGTGGGCCCTAGCAGAAATTTTAAAAGTATTGATTGGCACCCCATTTGTCCAATCAGTAATATTTCCCTTGTATTTTCTTATGCTTCCTAAGGCTGGTAGGTGTGCTAGAAGGGGCTGTTTAGATCATGCCCGAAGTAGCCAAAATATTGGCAACAATTTTGTCCACCTGTGTGATGCGGAGCATCCTATGTTCATCCCCATCTACACTATGACTACTCCCCAAGCCCCAAGAGGACATATGATGAGACCTCAAGCATATGCCATTGGACACAAGGTGAACTCGCTCGTCTCTGAACCTTCACTTTCCACATGTGAGACATGGCTACTACCTAAACCATATGTGCTATGCATGACCAAGAACCAAGAGGAAGACCATGGAGCAGCTAAGGAGCAAGTACGATCGAAGGAGAGAAGCATACGCGAAGATGGAGAAGAAGAAGGGCTAGACAGAAGATGCCCGGATGATCCGGACCATCGTCCGGACGATCCGGACCTAGCCCGGACGATCCGGACCCTGACCCGGATGATCCAGGTAATGTGCTCGAAGACACCCGAAGCCTGTTCAACGAAGCCAGATCATCCCGACGGCCACCCGGATAATCCGGACCCCCGACGGCCGGATCATCCAGGACCCCATCCGGATCATCCGGACCATGCCTGCGCGCGTGACTTGGGCCAAGGACCGTGTACCCCTTTGCCCCTCACTTACCCCTTCGTGGCTTAGACTATATATATTCCTGCCCTCCTCCATTTTAGGGTTAGCTTTGTGTTATCTCATTTGGGACCTAGCACATTGCTCATCCATAGTGGTTCTAATCCACGACAGAGACCGCCGCCTCTATGGAGAAGATCCACACCGGATTCAAGACCCCTAACAGGAAGATCCCTCGCGGATTCAAGGCCTCCTCACGGAGATGAACTAGTTACCTTGTATCTTTCCTTTATTGTATTTGGAACGTGTATCTCGTTGTGTTGAAGATCTAGCACATGTGTCATCGTTTCTTGTTGATTTGAGTGTTTCTCTCGTTTCTCCTCGTGATTTACCCTCGTGTTCTTCGTGTTCATCCTTGGGGATCCCTCCAATCGTGAAAGATCGGCCTAGATCGGGTTAGCCCCGCATCATATGGTATCATGAGCCAAGGTTTCTCACGAATTTGGAACCTCCCCATTGTTTTCTAGCCTTATTTTGTTGTGTTCTTCCCCAAATTCGAAAATTCCCCACCAAAAATAGCCCCACTTTTTTTGTTATCTGTTGGTATGATGATGTTTCGTTGATTTTGATCCACGCACTAGCTATGTAGCAAGTGGATCTAGCTTCCCCACAAGTTTCCCCACGTTCCATCCATGAAATTCTCTCACTTTTGAGCCCAAAATCATCCATTTCCACCCCAAAATTCATCCCCGAGAGAAAATCCAGAGCAGAGTTGACTCACCCGGATCATCCGGACACCTCCCGGATGAGTTGGACCCTCTCCCGAACGTCCGGATAACCCGCGCGCCCGAATAGCCGTACCGGAGCTGACGAACCCGGATCATTCAGATTTACACCCGGATCATCCGGACATAGCCTGGATGAGCTATACTTCCTCGCGGATATCCGGCTAACTCTGAAACTAACGCGACTGAAATTTTGTTTTGGCCATAACTAATTCATCCGGAGCCCATTTTTGACGTTCTTTAGCTCGTTTTGAAGCTATTGACATCCCCAATCCCACAAAAATACTTCCATCATCATTTGACTCCATCAAATTTTGTCAAATTTGGCAAGTTTGCCTAGGCCTACCACCATATCATCCGCATAGACACCATAGCCTTCCACAACCTGACCCATTTTGTCCACCATAGCATTTGTGGTTGCTTGAGTAGTGATTTGAGTCTCCTAAGGAGTTTAGGCTACTTAGGGACAATTGCTTCTTCATCAACCACCACAACCTCTTCCGCATAGCCTAGTCCGCTATACATTGCCAACCCAACTTAACCCAATTTTGTTCGAGCTTGTTTGAGTTGTGGCTTGTGTCTCCTAAGGTGTTTCGGCTACTTAGGGACGGTCACTTTAACTCCGACAACGTATATAGCCCCACCATCCTCTTCCGCGACCACCCCCGCTTTCCCCCTACCACCATTTTGACATTTGTCCTTGAGGTTTTGAGTTT
This sequence comes from Secale cereale, assembly GCA_902687465.1. Classification (NCBI taxonomy): domain Eukaryota; kingdom Viridiplantae; phylum Streptophyta; class Magnoliopsida; order Poales; family Poaceae; genus Secale; species Secale cereale. The sequence continues at coordinate 336,125,755 of LR738714.1, forward strand.
GCGGCTTTTCCCGTTTCCTAAGGTGTTTTGGCTAATTAGGAACGGTTCTACGTCAAGAGCACCGCTTCTCATCATTATCATCGGACGGTAACCTCGACGAAATCTTTGTATCCCCTTTTCCGTGACACTGTTAACCCCTAGCCCATTTCTCGTCACTTGCCTATCGAGACTAGCCTTTGAGTATTGCCAGCAACGTTACTTGTGCACATTAGTGATCATAGATCCGCGCTTCCATTGCATCCATACCATATCATCTTGGTATCACATCATCACTTGTGTCACAAGATTTTTCCCACATATACACAATTGTTATCTTGGTTTGTGCATTTCGCATAAGTGGCCATATAAAAAAACATTTAAGCAAAAACAGAAAGACAAAGAAGCTTGTAAGCAAGAGCCATAGCATCACAAAATATCATATCATACTTGATCATCTTGGATCATCTTGTGATAAAAGCACCGGAAAATCATACATACATAGCATACTTGTGATAGGAAGTCGCTACATTTTGTCTCATATAGGAGTGCACAAGTTCGTATCCGCCTATTGAGCAATTGGCTAGCATCTCTCTAGTGTTGTGCGACAAGAGCATTTTCCGTGGATTCCACATTTTCCGCTCAATCCTTGGTTGCACAACCACATTTATCTATCCATGCGTGTGTTTCCGTGTGCTATTCTTTGCTATTGGTCTACTTGTTACATTTGTGAATTTGTGAATCTCTTTCAACATTATTGACTCATGCTAACAGTTTGCATCAATTTTTTTTGCCACTATCCTCACCAAGCTACTCCATAAGCCATATCGTGTACGTGTGAGAATTGACGAGAATCAGTACCGATTAAGCTATTTCCTTGACACATTATTGAGTGATCATTGATCCATTCTCAACATCGGGTAAGGTACATTGGTCTAGTTCGTCTCTTTCTCCCACTCACCACTACTTCAGTCTTGTGATGGATAGGCAAAGCATTTCATCTCCGGTCTTCGACATCGACGACGCGAACAACTACATCCACACGCAAACCATCAGAGTACAATGAGCAATGCAAGAGCGCCTCGACAACATCGCCATCGACATACGACACTCCAAGGCAAGGAGAAGGGATTACCTCGACGACATGTGCGACTCCTTCGACAAACCCACGGCAGAGCTCCGACACATGGTGGTCGACTACAAGTCTTCTTTCCCTTCGTCATATTCTCGGCGGCGACGTTCAAGTCACAAGTCTTCGGAGTGCAAACACGATGCAATCGTAAGTCATCCACGTCCACACCGCCATGGCAACCATAAACATCATCATGAAGGGAAAGTCACCTCCAAGAATCATGTGCACGACGACGATGTTCAACATCTTCCAAGAGCTCAAGCACGATGACGACACCATCATCATGATGATGCTCACCAAGCACAAACCTACAAGTCCAAACAAGCTCTACTTCATGCCAAGGCCAAGCGTCAAGAGGTAAAGAGAAGACCGTGAGACAAGCACCACCAAGAAGGAGCTACGGCTACAACCAGCACTTCGGCATCTTCGCCAAGTGCTATCAAGGCGTCTTCGCCTTTGGACGTACCGCATCTTCTCCTACTTCCAATGAATTCGCCTACATCGACATCTTGAACATCAAGGCGATCATCTACAAGCGAGGGCGAGACTTCTATCTTTGGAAGCTACCCACAACAAGATGGCGACAAGATGGTCGAGCATGGGCCATCCCCTTCGACCAAGGTGACAAGCATGAACCTCTTCGACACCATGAAGACGGCGCCCACATTGGAATCCTACTCCGGGTGAAGCTACGCGAGCAAACATGAGACCTTCTCTTTGATCTTGGAGGATTGTGATGTCTTGCCATATCCTAAAGCATTCATCTTTGGAGGCATTACGGATGAGGAAGTTGAGCATGGAGACAATTGCACCTACACATCTTCGACATCCACATATGATGAGATGCCCCAATTTCCATGTGAGGAGATACACCACCACATGAGTGATATGAGTGACTCCACCATATGTGATACTGAGAGCATTTCCTTTGAGAGGATGAGAGCCACCACTACTAGCCCCACACATGAGAGCATGCCACATCTCCTATGTGAGGTTTCGAGCCATTTGAGTGACTCCACCATCCATACGAGTGAGAGCATCCAAGAGGGAGTGAGTGAGCCACACCACTTAGTGAGTGAGGTGGTTGATAGGGCATGTGAGGCCACTATGATTTATAACGACTTAACCTCTACTCCTAGTGTGTTTTCTTTGGTGCTAGGTCTCTTGCATGAGGACATGCCTACACTCGACGAATCCATCCCTCCAATGGACAAACCGATGGCCATGGTGGAAGAATATGCACCACCCACATGGTTCCATCAAGATGAAGATAACAACGATTGGAACTTCAACACCTCACCTACAACACATGAGCGACGCTCCAAGGTAACATAGGTGATGGTGCTTCTCTTGTCCCACTAGTGGACTATCTCATCAATAATTGCTTGCGTGATGTTGACACACCTATCACCATGCTTCATGCTAGTGCGGCTTCTTCATGTCATGACTTACCCATTTATGATGAATACGATGATGAGCATGTTGAGTTACCTAGTTGTGATTCTATGCTCCATAGGGTATCATGTGAAAATTCTTTTGGTCACATCATGTTCGACAACCCTTTAAACTTGTCATATGCTATGAGTGAGATCTCCCATATTGCATCATTTTAATCTCAACATAGTAACTATGCATGCCCCATTAAAGTAAATCCTATTTTCACTTGTGGCATAGATGAAAAGATGATGTTCATTGGCTTTTGTTTTTCTTGTGATGATATTGCTAAGCTTCCTTTACATGATTTCCTCAATTCATTCAGTATGCCATGCCATGAAGACATTGTTCCAGATATGCATTGTTTTGGATGTTGTCAATATTCTCCATGTGATGTTTCCACTAATGCTCATGAGGATACTCCCATAGTTTCCTCATACATACTAGGAGATCTTGATGCATTCCATACCTGGCCTGATTACCATGAGTGTGTGCACCACATGCATTCCATGAATAACAATGCTTTACATAATTCTTGTGATGCATTACACAATTTGAGTCACCACTATGCTATACACAACAACAAACCTCTCATGATGGATGACATATTTCTATATCACGCATCTCATTTATTTGAGCATTGGCTATTTTGTGCTAACCAACACATGCATGTGCACATCATGATGGATGATGTGTACATATACCACGCACACACAATTTTTCCTTTGTCTTTGTTTTGTATTGGTACTCACCAATACTTGTCAACCTCACAATCCCATGAGTTGACAAAACGAGCTCTTGAGAGCAACGATGATTTGGGATTGTACGGATTGTCCCTACCACTGTTCTCTTCGCGCAACGACTATGCGCATCTCTTTTACTTGGCTCTCACATGACTATGGGCTATTTATCACTTGACATCTTATGCCCATTCTATCATGTTCACTTTGCATGTTATGCCTCTTGCTATGACTTTGCCATGCAATTGTGACCCTTGCTTGCCTTTACACATGATTCACCATTATGCTACTTCTATGCGTATTTGCATGCTTGGTGGAGATACTTGTAGCTATTGCCATCATTTCTTTGTGCCCCATGCTATTTATGCTTGTTGTGTTAGGGAGAGTCACAATGTTCCATTGCTATTTACATATGGCCTCTCGCCAATACATTGATCCTATTTTGCTCATATCTTGCTTTCATGCTTGTCATATGTCATGTGCATTATTTATGTCCATTATTTGCACACATGACATGCTTGCCATGATTACCTCTAGTATGTTGCATCCTTGCACTACTATCTTGCTTTACATGATCACTATGATTGCTTGCTATGTTGCATCACCCATGTTCCACTCTTACTTGCTTTCTTCGGTTGATTACATATATGTTCATGCATTTCACATGATATATCTTGACCATTGTCGCTTGCCTCCAATAGTTGCATCTCTCATCCCTCCAATAGTTGCCTCCACCTTGTGATGAATTGAGTCTTTTCCTTTGAGGTTTTGTTAGTTTGGATTGAATCTTTGGATGTGAGAGCACTTGATGTAGGTCTTGCGATGGTATATCCGTGGTGGCAATGGGATATTCTATTGATCCACTTGATGTATGTTTTGGTTATCAACTTGCAGATTCCCGTGGTGACATTGGGGTAATATATGCATAAGGTTGGAACGCGTTTTCATATTCTTTTCCCTGATAGAAATCTTGGGGCACTCTTGAAGTTCTTTGTTTGGATTGAATATTATGAATCTGAAACTGTGTGATGCACATCATATAATTAGCCCATGGATACTTGTGGTGACATTGGAGTATCTTGGTGACATTAGGGTTGATTGATGTGTGTCATGTGGTGTTATTCTAGTATGAACTCTAAGGCTATTTGTGACACTTATAGGAATAGCCAATAGATTGATGAGAAAGAATAACTTTGAGGTGGTTTTATACCCTACAAGCAATTTCATCTTATGTTCCCTGTAATAGGAACTTTGGAGTGATTCTTCATTGCATGTTGAGGGATTGTTATATGATCCAATTATGTTATCATTGTTGAGAGAACTTGCACTAGTGAAAGTATGAACACTAGGCCTTCTTTCCAAGCATTGAAATGGCGTTTTTGCTCACTTTTATCACTAGACACCTTGCTGTTTTTATATTTTCAGATTACAAAAACCTATATCTACCATCCATATTACACTGGTATCACCGTCTCTTCGCCGAACTAGTGCACCTATACAATTTACCATTGTATTGGGTGTGTTGGGGACACAAGAGAGTTTTTATTATTTGGTTGCACGGTTGTTTGAGAGACTATCTTCATCCTACGACTCCCACGGATTGATAAACCTTAGATCATCCACTTTAGGGGAAATTGCTACTGTCCTTCAAAACTCTGCGCTTGGAGGACCAACACGAGTCTACAAGAAGAAGGTTGTGTAGTAGACATCACCTTGTAGGGGGTGTAGCCATGCACAGACAAGGAGGTAGAAGAGAGGTCAGCCGAAGCATTGCAAGAAGACCCCGCCAGGTTGGAGCTTTGAATGGCTCGCGATTGGCCAGGGGGTAGCGGTGCTTGCTATCGGCGTTCTGGGAACCAGGGTACCCAGACTTGCCTACCCGCGGCCCACGATGTGGCTCCTTTTCATGTCTGGTACGGCCCATCTTCAGCATCAACACTCAAGACCCTCGCGAGGGACCAAGCCTCGCGGGGCGGATGACACCAAGACCTCTGGAAGGGACAACCTCATCTAGCTGGCTCCCAGGAGCGGAGAACTCTATGCAACCCCCCACCTCGCGAGGTTTGCATGACGCAAGCCATGACGACCAAGGCCAGGCGAGCGCCAGCAGGCGCGGTACATCAGTTTCATCTTTGGTGCTAAGGGAGCGGGCTCAGACGTAGAGTCCCGAGGAATCTGCCAATGGTTTCGATTCCAGTGCAACAAGACCAAGACCACCAGGATGACAGGACGAAGGTCATCATCGAGCCCACCAAGGCGTCAGCGTCAGATGTTTGTGGGCGAAGAGCACCTTTAGTCAGGATAAGATGTACTAGTTGTCCCCCTTCAAAATTGGCCGTTGTGAGATGCCTTCTCACCAAACATTTCAGGGAAGAGGACCAAGGCCACTATATAAGTAGGATAGCCACCACCGATCAAAGGGATCAGATCCATTCCACCTTGGCAAGCTTACTAGCTCGTCCGAGCCCAATAACACATCTCCTCCGGAGGTTGTTCACTCATTGTTCTAGTTCATCCATAGCCCATCTCGAGGCTAATCCACCATATTGCTGGAGTAGGGCCACTCACTGCTAGCTGGCCTGAACCAGGAAAAACTACCTCGTGTCGCTATTACATTCTTGCTCATCGTGTTGGTTCCTAAGACAGCGAGTAGATAGATAGGTGAGGTTGAGATCTTCGCACGCACCCCAAAGTTCGAACCTAGTAGGGTTTTGCAGAGTCCTAAATCTGACATTTCGCGCGCCAGGTAGGGGGTGCTTCGAAGCTCCTCTTCGTCCGTTCAGTTCATCATCATTTCACCGCCCAATGGCTGACGCCTGCCGCGTCCATGCCGAGCGCCGGGCTGCTTTCGCCGCTCACGTGGCCTAGACGGCACCCCTGGTGACGGCATTCCCTGTCGCTCTCCATCGCCGGTGGCAAACGCTACCACCGGCCCCGCTGCCCACAAGCAGCAGGATTCGTCATTCCCGCTTCCCGCGCGGCGCGACGGTCGCATTTCAACCCCATCACTGACTCCAGCGGTTGCTTCATCTAGCCACGCCCGTCATGGCTCAGTGAATTCGCAGGCGGCGCTGATCATGGCGCGTGAGCTCCTGCGCTACCCCCCCGGCCGAAGATGCTATGTTGCTGTAATTTTCAGCTTTCGCTCATTTCTTGTTTCGGGCATAACTTTTAGCCCGTAACTCCGATTTCAGCGAATCTTATATCAAACTTGATTGATTTTCTGTGTAGATTAATAATATAAGATTGTTATCATGTTTTGAGGTGTTTTGCTTGAGTGATATTTTACGTGCTCCGTGTGCATCCTTAGTGCATCCATCATGCATCCATCTTTTTCGAGTGCGCATTGCATATTGTTGATTGGTGTTTGGTGTGATTGTTTTGTTTAGAGCCGGAAGCTGAGTCTGAGTTTGAGTACAAGCACGAGGTTACCAACGAGGTTGAGCACGAGGACCCTTCTTACGATCCGAACGACTTCTCTTCAGGCAAGATGACCGAACCCCGATAACATTACTATCTTTGCCTATTGCTAGTAGTTTTGATCTATAGTTTTGCCTCGATGCCCATGATCTTCTTGTCAGCCTCCTACTTGTAACCAATTGCCATGTTTAACCAACCTACCTATGCAAACCGTTGCTTGGCTAAGTACGCTTCGCTCAGCCCTTCTTATAGCGTTGCTAGTTGCACGTGAAGATCGAAGATGCTTGCTTCATGTTGAAGTTTGGTTGGGTTTTATCACACTATATAAATGCTTAAAAATGGAATCACCTATATATTGGCAAGGGTGGAAGGCTAAGCCTTTTGCTTGGTGATTTGTTCCACTCATGCCGTTAGGAACCATATAAACCGATGTTATGTTCCTTGATTATGCGTTCCTAACACGGTTGGGGTGTATGGGACCCCCTCGATAAACCGCTAAGTGCTAAGTCTTTTCCAGCAAGTCCCAACATTGGTACTATTTGCCTAATAACAAACTAAACTTGCATAGGGAGTTATAAACCCTTTTTCTTAATCAACAACCCCGGGCCAGTGCTCCACATGAGTGTTGGTCCGAACTGGGGGTCCTCCAGGGCCACCTCGAGGAAACTCAAGGTCTGGTAAAAACCTGTAGCATCGCCCATCCGGACGTGGCCTGAGACGAGATACGCGCGGCTACTATCAGGGTGTCGGCACGCCGGGAGGATTTGCTGGATTAGCCTTACCTTAGTTCGGTATATCTTGAGCACAGGATTCCGAGGATACTCGGGTCTTCCCACTTTGGAGTTGCGACTCCGCGGATCGTGGGCTTGTAATGGGTCAAGTTGGAACACCCCTGCAGGGTTTGAACTTTCAAAAGCCGTGCCCGCGGTTATGTGGCAGATGGGATCTTGTTAATATCCGGTTGTAGATAACTTGACACAATCTTTCTAATACACTACCAGCGTGTGTTCCGTGACAGTCAATTTCGGAACAGGGATTCGGGAGTTGAACACGGAAGGGTTATGTTTGAGCTTGTAGCTAGGATCACTTCGTGATCACTTCTCGCCGAGGCTTCCTCTTCTCGCTCTCACTCACGTAAGCTAGTTGCTAGTTGCTGCTGCAGACACTTATTCTTTTCTTCAGCCTTTCCTCTCCCAAAGGCTTAAATAGTCTTGTTACCCAGAAACAGGATTGCTGAGTCCTCTGTGGCTCACAGTTACTTCACCACACCAGATGCAGGTCCAGTTGTGAGCTATCCAGGTGATGGCACCGAGCTGGATTGGGAGTACGACGAGGAGCGTAGTCGGTACTATGTGCGATACCCGGATGATCAGTAGTGGAGACTCTTACTAGGATTCGATCCGCCTGTGGTTTATTTATTTCAGTTTGGTATCTTGACATTTGGATTTTGCCCTTAGAGGGTTGTGATGTTCTTAATGTATGATGATTGAGACTTGAATTGTAATTCTGTGACGTGGCGAGTGTAAGCCAACTATTTATGTTTACAATCCCCTCTTTTACATGAGTTGTGCAAAGATTACCAAACTTGAGATCATTCTAGGATGGATTTATGCCTTTAAGTCGTGCCTCGACACGTAGGAGGTATAACTCCATCCTGGGCATTACAAGTTGGTATTCAGAGCCTTCTCCGACCTAGGAGCCCCCACTGTTTGATCGAATCGTTGTCGGTCGAGTCTAGGCACACACTGAAAACTTTTTGAGTCCTATATTATATAGGAGAGTAGGATTTCTTTGCTTCTCATCCCCTTTCTCTCTGGTGAGGACTCTTGACGACTACTCTTGTCTCTCCTATCTTCAAAAATTGCACAATTTTTTTTAGGAATCCCGCGAGTATTCTGGGATTGTTTCGATGTTCTTGTGACAAGGATATTGTTCTCGATGCCTCCTGTTCCCGGGGAGTTGAGCTTCGGGGTATTGTTGTCACAAGCATATCGCGGCAGTACTAAATACTTAAGATGGCCGACATCGAAAATCTCTCCTATATGGCCAGTGGCAAGATAACCCCGACATCACCCAGTACTGGGGAGGTAGTTCGGGAGTATTGCCATAGCTTGTTATAGTGGATGCTTTTCAAAGGTCCGAGGTACACAGTTTCCGAGAAAGACTGGTTATGTGTTGAAGGATGGATACACCTGGATGTAGGTTTAGAGTTGATTGCGCGGTGCTTCCCGTGTATCCCCAACACCTGATTGCATAACTGGAATCTTTCGGAAATCTATAGGTGGGTTTATCCAGTAGATCGTAGGCATTCTTCCAACGAATGCAGGTTAGTGAGTTCGGGGTTCTACATTGAGTGAAGTGGTTTATGACTGATGTTACTATCAGGATTTGCATCTTAAAGGGTCCTTGGCTATGCTGATCCGAGGATTGCAAAACCTTTTCGTAACGCGTTCATATGCTTTCAGCACAAAGATGTTAGAACTAAACTCCTCTCTTGTGTTTGTTCCTTCCGTACCTTGTTGTTTTCTTATTTTCATGTTGTCCCCTATGTGGCTTCTCGTGAAGATTGATGTTATCATTTACTGAGAATTTCATTCGTTCCTCTTGTTCGAATGAATTCATTCGTTCTTATTGTTCGAATGATTATTGTGAAGACTTGTTGCAATTCATTCCATTGATTCAGCTTATACCTTTTGTCAATCAATTGCTGATTCATGGTCATCTCTTACAGGATGGCTCCGAAAAGGGTTCCGAACGCTAACCCAGAGGTGGAAGAGGTTCCAGAACATCCTCCTTCCCCTCCTCCTCCGCCTGAGGCTTGGAGAGCAATTATGCAGACTACAGCTCAGAACACCCAGTTGATGATGCAGATGATGCAGCAGATGCAAGCTAATCAAGCTAATCAGGGTATTCCAGGGAACCAAGACAACTTCTTCAACCAGCAGCACCATGCTACTCTTAACCAGTTCTTGGCCAACAATCCTAAAGCTTTCAGTTACTGTGTCGACCCTCTTGATGCTGAAGATTGGTTAACCGACATAAAGAAGCATTTTGAGTGTAGTAACGTGAAGGAAGATGATTATGTGAAGTTTGCAGCCTTCCAACTGAAAGATCAAGCAGCTGACTGGTGGCAGCAGTACAAAGACTCCAGGTCAGGTCAAGTGATCTCTTGGGAGAATTTCTGCAAGGATTTCCGCTCGCACCACATTCCTACAAGTGTCATCGAGGGTATGCGTGAGCAATTCCGCAACCTGAAGCAGGGCTCCATGTCAGTCTATCAGTATAATGTCAAGTTCCAAAACCTCGCTCGTTATGCTAAGCAAGACATTCCTGATGCCAAGAGTAAAATCTAGATGAACTTTAGCTTGCTCTCACTTTGTTCGAGCCCGATGAATTCGACAAGTTCTATAACATGGCTTTGAAACAAGAAGCAGCTCAGTTTAAGATGGAGGCTTCTAAGAAGAGAATTCGAGATGCCGTTCACTCTTCCTCTTCGTCTCAGATCCAAGATGTATCAAGACCTCAAGCAGTCATACTGGTGGACACGCATGAAAAAGGGAGATTGCCGAATTCGTGAATGAATGTGATGTGTGCAGAAGAGTGAAAGGAGAACATCAACGTCCAGCCGGTCTTCTCCAACCTCTTCCTATCCCCGAGTGGAAGTTCGACCACATTGAAATGGACTTCGTCACTGGCTTTCCTAAATCCAAACAAGGAAATGATGCTATCTTTGTGGTGATTGACAAGCTTACCAAAGTCGCTCACTTTCTTCCAGTCAAAGAATCAATCAATGCAGCTCAACTTGCAGAGCTGTAACCTTCCAGAATTGTGTCCCTACATGGCATTCCTCAAGTTATATCCTCAGACCGTGGAAGCTTGTTCACATCAAGGTTCTGGGACTCCTTTCAGTCCGCCATGGGCACTAAGATCAGGTTCAGCACTGCATTTCACCCTCAGACTAGTGGTCAAGTCGAGCGTGTGAATCAGATTCTAGAAGACACGCTCAGAGCCTGTGTCATATCCTTCGGCATGAAATGGGAAGACTGCCTTCCATTTGCCGAGTTCTCTTACAACAACAGCTTTCAAGCAAGTGCAGGCAAAGCACCGTTTGAAATTCTCTATGGCAGAAAGTGCCGTACCCCTCTCAACTGGTCTGAAACAGGCGAACGTCAACTTCTTGGCAATGACTTGATCTCAGAAGCCGAAGAATGTGCAAAGTCATACGTGAGAATCTCAAGGCCGCTCAGTCGTGTCAGAAGAGCTACAATGACGGCAAACATCGTGATTTGGCATTCAACATTGATGATCATGTCTATCTCCGTGTGTCTCCGATGAAAGGCACCCAAAGATTCGGTATCAAAGGAAAACTTGCTCCTAGATACGTCGGGCCTTTCAAGATTCTTGGCAAGAGAGGCGATCTAGCCTATCAACTTGAGCTCCCTCAAAACTTCGCAAATGTTCATGATGTCTTCCATGTGTCTCAACTTCGCAAATGCTTCAAGGCACCTGAGCGCATGATTCCGTTTGAGGAGATTGATCTTCAACAAGACCTGTGCTACCGAGAGCATCCAGTTGCAATTCTCGAAGAAACCGAACGCAAGACCCGCAACAAGTCCATCAAATTTCTGAAAGTCAAGTGGTCACATCACACCGACCGAGAAGCTACCTGGGAACGAGAAGATCATCTTCGTTCCGAGTACCCTTCCTTTTTCCAGTCCTAGATCTCGGGACGAGATCTTTTTGTAGTAGAGGAGAGTTTGTAATGCCCCGGATGTACTACTTTTCCCTTTTGGGTATATAATATATCTCCGGCTTCATCTATTTCCATTCCGGGTTCTTTGTCTTTCGGGTTTTCGTCGTTTTGTTGTGTGAGTGTGTGGCATTCATTCATATCATGTAGACATGTACATCGCATTGCATTTGTGTTGTCGGTTGCATCCGGTTCCACGCGTTCCTTCCCGTTGTCCGTTTCGCGTTCCGGAGCTCCCTCACGTGTCCGTGACGTCCCGTAGGCCTACTTTGTTGTTTGGGCGTGTAACGTTACCGGTGTGCCGCGAGGTTGTTGTGTGTGTTGTTGTTTTGTTGTGTGCAACCCGCCTCTCAAATCTCGTCGCGTTTGGACTCCGTTGGCTATCCCATCTGTTGTACGTGTGGGTCCAAAGTGCCTTCACTTTGTGTTCCGGAAACACCCCTACTGCAGTCTTTTACCTTCTCCTAGGCCCTTCTAGACTACCCCCGCGATCGGATCCGTCGGATCGCGATCGGAGGGCTCCTAACACCCCTAAATCCCCCTAACCCTAAAAACCTGCTATATAATAGACCCTAGTCTATTTTTTTGCATCTCTATCTTCTTTCCCCTTCCTCCCCTCATTTTTTCTTCAGATCCAAAGAACTCCATTTGCCACTTGGCCTTCTCCCGAGGGAACCAGCCGCCGCCCCGGCTGATCGATCTGGCCAATCGATCGACCGGCCGGGTCAACGCCGCATCGAGCCGGCGCGCCAGGGAGGCCTCGCCCCTTTTCCTCGCTCGGCCAGGTCCCAGGCGCCGGATCGGGCCCAGCCCGCAGGTCCCCCGGACAACTTCGTCGCCGACCGCATCGGGCCCAGGTCGCCTCGCGCCTGGCCCGTCTCCACCTCGTTCGATCGCCAGGTCCCCCGGTCCCCACTTCGCCACCGCGAGCCGCCAGCTCCCGCAGGCCGGCGCCGCACCGCCCAAGGCCCAGATCCGCAGGCGCTAGCCCCCCCCC